>JAOXJM010000041.1:40004101-40029198 GCA_026413425.1 Tringa solitaria | reverse complement strand
GAGGAGGGGAGGGAAGGGGAGAAGGGGAGAAGGGGGCGGCCGCCCCGACGTGCGCTAGAGCGGCGAGGGAAAGGCAGGGATGGAGGGATGGAGGGAGGGATGGAGGGAGGGATGGAGGCACCCGGGGACCTTGTGGCCTCGGGCCGGGAGATCAGAGCAGGCAACTTTCCTTCCGCTTAATGCCGCTAATTACAGGCGGCAGCTCCGGCGTCGGCCGACGAGGGGATCCCAGGCGCGGGGGACTCCCGGTTCCCCCCCGGCACAAGCCCCCGCATCGCCGGGAGCCCGCGGCTTCTTCGTCCGCTCCCCCGGGGGGGGGGGCGAGGGGCTTCCCGCGGGGCCAGCCCCCGGGCGAGCTCTCTCCCCCCCGCGGAGCCGGACCGGCTCCCGGCTGCTGCGGTGCCGCTTCGCAGGGGGCCCAAATCCGCCATCCCAATAATCCCGGGGGGATGCGCCCCCCGGGGGGGAACGCTGCGGGGAGCCCGGCGTGTTTCCCGGGAGAGGGAGAGGCAACGCGGTGTCCTGGGGGTGGCTGGTGTCAGGGAGCATTTGGGCGTCGGGCGAGCGCTTCGCTGGGCATCCCCGTGACCTTCTGGGTGAAAAAATTAGCTTGAGGTGAAATGGGAATCACACGACGTTAAATGAATTAAAAGGCGACTAATTATTGGTTCTGAACAATCCGGCAGGGAATGATCCGCCAGCAGAGAAGTTTTGAGGGTGGGTTGGCCAGGGATGGGTTCTCGGTCCATACCCTGTACTATCTTTGTGGCGACTCGGAAGAAAATACGGAATCAATGCTGGTAATGATTTCTACTTGACATAAAAATTGGTGGAGTGATAAATAATGATGGGAGCAGGTCAGTCACACCGAGCAATCTGGATCACTTGGCAGGCTCTGCTCATTTGAACAATATGTGATTTTAATATAGCCAAATGCAAGATCATATATCTCAGAGCAGAAGATGAAGGTCACGGGATGCTGTCATGGGAAGCAGTGGCGTGGAGGAGGATGGAGGAGATGTGACACATAATAGAAACTAAACGTGGATTTTTTGGTGTAGTCTGCTCTATCAGAGCTATGCAATTTTGGGATGTATTGGCAAGAAAATATTACCTAGCAGGATGAAGATGGTCTTGGCATCCCAAGACATCCCAAGACAGATACATATTGTGTCCACTTTTGGTGTCTGCATTTACAAAAATAACACCGGAGAAATGGAAACTATTCAGACAAGAGCTTCAGGAACAACCCATGAGCTGGAAAACCTGTCATACAGTGAGAATTAAGAAGCTCAATCTATTCAGCTTGTTAGGGAGAAAATTAGGAGGTGGCTTGGTCACCCTCTGTAAGTAGTTAGGAGAGACGCTTTTGGAGGGTGGAAGGTTCTTTAATTTATTAAACAAAGGCATAACAGGATTCAGCACCGGAAGGTCAAGCTAACTAATTCATAATTAAATTAATTAATTTAATTAAATATAAGTATTAATATAAGGCCTGGATTTTTCACAGTGAGGATAATTAGTAGAGTAGGCGAGACACTTTTAAAGGAGCTTCTTGCCAGAAAAAAAGCTGTTTTGATGGAAATGTTTGGGGGTTTGGCAGAAAAAGAGTTGCTTACAGAAATTCCTATAGCAATATATTTTGAAAGAGTTTGTTTTAAAATATTGTTCTGAAATGTATTTTCTCATGTTAATTTGTGCATTTTCATTTTATATTATTGTACCATTATCACATTATATCATGAAAAATCATTGAAATCTATTTTCATTTTAATTTTCAAAGTAGGTACATTTGCTATATAGTACTGAGTGAATACGAAATTGATGGAAAATTCTTTCATTATAACACAGCAGAGAATCTTCACGCTGCCAAAAGTATGACATATTTCATGTGCCATGAAGTTTCTGATGACCTTAATGATTTTAAAATATAAAATAGGAATCACTACCTCTGTTGTCAGTCACGGTGTGTTGCCAGCATTAGGTGCGTGCACACTGCAGGCAGCACTTGCTGTCGGCTGTTGCTGATGACCTGTAAGAATAGAAGGAAAAAAATGAAATGAAGTTACAAAACAGCATTTTAAAATTACGACGTTAATTCTCCATGGAAAGAAAATACTTTAAAATGTTAGAATTTCTCATAGTATGAGAAAACCTGATTTACAACCACCTCTAATAACCCAGTGTTAAAACTGTTTACCTGAGGAATGGTCTTTCCTGCTTAGACCTTCCACACTATGTGCTCCGGCACTGACAAAGCTTATGGCCTTGGCACAGGTTGGACTCGGCGACTAATGAGTCTCTCTACATTGAACGTGGCTTTTGGATCCAGAGTGCGCTCCAGATGCAAAGATCCCTATCGATTCCATCGTTGTGCTTTGTGTTGCACAGGAGCCTCTGGAGAAGCAACTTGGTGTCCTTGTGGATGAAACGGGATGGGAAGATGATGTGGTACAAGCCCCCTCCTCCAAGCACCCTTCAGCTGCAAATGGGTGCTCAGTCCATGGTACCAGAGAAGAGCTAATCCAAAGAAATCGCCCCAAACACCTACAGTGGAGGTGCCAAGTCCTCAGCACCAACTGTCGTTAGTGCCTCCTGGTCTCCCCTAATGCATTAATAACCTGCAAGGCAGACAGAGCCATGAAACCTCCAACCAAAACCTCGGAGCCAACAGAGAGCCTGTCCCAACTTGGGGTTGCTTGGGATAGGTCCATGGTTTATGAATGCTCCTGGGCCTCTTTCTCATCTTACATCCTTGCATAATATCTTCCAATATGCAGCCCATTTTGTTGCAAAACATGTCCTGTTCTGTTGGAAAATAGCCTCTATTTAGCAACACATCTCTGCCTTCATCCTTGTGTGGAGCTGAGTGGCCCACCTTCAGGTCAGCATGGCTTTCTGAAAATGCCACAGTCTCACTTCCCAGGCTCTTTACAACCCAACCTAGAAGACTTAAAAGAGCATTTAGACAGCCTGGGATGGGGGAAACCTCTGTGAGTGGTGCTGCTCTCGCATGATGGAGCATGGGCAAAGCTGGCTCACAGCCATTTATCTACCAGAGGTTTGGTTTGCGAGGCAGAGGTGGAGCCCAGGGGAAGGAGCCAGACACAGGCATGTTTGGTAGATGGGAACAGGTTAAAGAGAGGTGAAGGTACATTGAGCTGAACTAGGGTTTTTGGAGGCCCTGGAAGGAAAGTGGTGGTTGCTCCTCAGGGCTGAGGCTGGGTGAAGCCAATGTCACAGGATGGTGCCACTGCCTCTCCCGGATGGCGTGCAGGAGTATCAGCTGGAAAAGGTCCTGCACATGAGGTGGCCTGGAAAAGTCCTGACTTTTGGGTTGCTAAAAGCCACTGTCTTCTGATGAAGTTAGGAAAGGACTGGACTACAGAGCTCCTGGTCCCTCTGCTCATGCTGTGGCACTGCCCTTCGCCTTCAGACTCCTAACAAAAGCTACACAGACAAATACAGCTAAACATCGCTCAAGGCATTGAAATATGTTCTTAGATTTGTTGTAAATGAACATTTTTTCCCTGAAAACTTCCATAACAACCATCAATAAAAACAGCTTCAAACTGAGGTTCCTCCAGGGGTTAATAATCATTAGAAAAGCAGATACCGAAACCCTGATGGAAATAATGCAAAAAAAAAAAAAAAAAGAGAATGAAAAGGTATCATGTGCTAAGGGTTTGATTATGCTTCCAGTTCACACATCCCCTAACATAAATGTAAACCTGGGAAAATTAATGGTATAGAAACGTTTCAGTAATCCCTTTAACTTTGAATCTCTGCATCAGAAATACCAAGGTGTGTAATGCTTTCATGTGGGCTTCACAGATGGATTTATAAAACAGAATAAAATACTTTTTTCAAAACATAAAGCATTAATATACCTTCAGTAACTATGGCTTGTCTTGCATTAACCTAAGGGGCAGATTTGCTACCTCTCCTCGTATTATCATATTGAATAATACCCATAGAAGCCAATGAAACTACTTGTGAGTAAAATATTACTCAAAAAGGTAAGACTATCAAAGCCAAATCATATGTAAATAATATCCTTCAAAGTCTGCTGAACACGTCTTCTAGCCACAGAGCGCTAACATTTTAATTATCAAAATATAAAAATGCTCAGTGCAAAAGCCCAAGAGACCAAAGTTTTTGAATTAAGTCCATAAAAAATAAATATATTAGGTTGAAAATTATGGAAGGCTTTAAATAATGTATTAAGCTTCTTTTTTTGAGCATTAGAATGGCTCCAGTTGGTGTTGTCAAACCTTCTGCAGCAGTGGGGGTGGAGATACTTTTTAATAAAAGCTGAAATTTTCTTGTCATTTCTTGATTCTTAGAGGTCTTTGTGAAAAGCACCAATACAGTGAGATGCAAGGTAACACCGTAAAATATGGCAACAACGTAGACATTACAATTAATGAATTCTTTTGCTTGCAGCGACCTGTAAAGGAGACACGTTACCTTAACAAGGTCTTGATCAGCTTCCTTTAGATATGCCAGTCCTTCCTGGAGTTACCAACCAGACAGGGAATAAATATGGCCCCTCCGCTTCCAGCACTTACACCGATGAGCTCACTAGAGTAAACCTTTGTAAATATTTTTGAAGAGCAGGGCGGGCTTTCCGCAGGAAAAGCAAGATAATTGACCCAGACTGTGTATTACTGGAATGACAAAGTAAATCTTCCCTTTTATATTTGTGCTAATGAAAGGGGTTGAATGGCAGGGTAATCAAAACTTTACATATTTTGTGGTAATTAATTTTGATTACTTTTTAAAAGGTTGCGGGTTTTTGATGCCAACATTCTCAAAACTTGTTTTGTGAAACATTTTCTGCTTGTTGGTGCAACTGTAACATTAACTAAATTCTAACACTAAATTCTTTTATGTCTAGAAATACCCTTCTATTTTAAAGAAAAGGTGTGTTAAAGGGTAAAATAACCACCAACTGCCATCTGTGGCCTCAGCAAAACGGTCTGCAGCCCATTAAGTCATTTGTTAAGTTTTCTCTCTGGGCTTTAGACCTTGGGTGTCTCTGATCTCTGCTCCTCCTCGGTAGAGCCACCAGGGGTAATGCTCTCCAGCTGCACAGAGCCAGGCTGGAGACCTTGCAGTGCAGTCTTTACCTAAGCTGAGGAAGTCTGTAACAGTTAAAAAGGCAGAGAACTGATCACCATGCCAGTAAAACAAACTCCTCCTTAAAGTTTTCTTTGACTAAGCGGTGTAGAAGATAACAAAAACACCAACACGCAAAGCGTTATTTATATCAAATGATTTAATTACATTCACAGGTTGCTCAGACGTCGTGGTAATGAACACAGCATAAAAGCCTAGATTAGACACTTCAAATAGATGTTTGTGAATAATATTATAAGCACATATTTCCATGCAGAACACTGCTGCACCTGAAACTTTTGGAGCCTGAGCCATGCTTGGTCCTTCTCCCCTCCCTGTTAACTCCAGTCTCTCTGCAGCAAAGCCAAGGTCCCAGTGCAAGGGCTGAGCCTCAGCTGATCTCACCAATGTCAATGATACAGGATAGATCTTAGCACAGGTGCAGCTCGGGAACATGGATTTAAATTGATGCTGGAGGAACACAGGAGCTGGTTCAGCTGACTTTCCAAACACTGCAATTGTCCCTGAGAGATGGAACAGCCGTTTATGGACCAGTTTTGGGGGAAGGGATATGGACCGCAGATGGCTTAATGCTTAGAAGAGGGAAAGGAAGACCCGCTGCTGTGAGCAGTTCTCTTACCAGTGACATCTGAAGGAGCAGACAATTCAGAAATGGGGTGTCAAGCAAGACAACATTCACATAGCAAGGCAAGGCATTGAAGATTTCAAGTATCTGTTACCTTAGTACAGGTAGATGAGTCTATGATAATGAAAATGTTTGCATTTTCAGCTTCATTTTTCTTGTAAAAGAGTGTTTCTCTAAGCCATATCCCTAATCATCACTGCCCACATCTGACAAGCTCCATGTTGAACCAGGGGACAAATTTGATTTATATTGTTAACTGATAGCTTCCAAATCATTTTATGAAATTACCTGAAATAAACAGTCCACTCCAGCTCAGCAAATGATTTTTTTTTCTTTGTTCTAATACACAAGAAGAGTAAAAATAAGCTAATCCTGGTTTTTAGTTATTCAGCTTCATGCCATTGCAAATCACAGCGAGTGATGGAGGCTCACACAAGGAGTTCCAGCTGACATAGGTGGGTGACAGCTAGGGAGTAGGGAGCTCTGTTAGACAAGGTGGGGGACCCCCATGGAGCATTCAGGTAGCAGGGGGTGTATATTTCTCTCCAATTTTTTCTGCCTCTAATATCTTGAAAAGTGCTGCACTCCCTCTTTCAGCCTGGCTCTGGGGTATTGTGGCTGTACGCTTGGGAGAGGAGAAAATATCACTGAAAAAATAAAGTTTCCTGGAAAAGCCTGGGCACTCTTCTCCAGGGAGAGACACCATGGGGGCTCAGGGACTTGCTGCTGGTTCTTCCTGGTGCAAGAGGAGGAGCCAGAGCCTCTGCACTGCTTATGACTTTTTTTTTTACATTCAGCACAATGTAGAAATTGCTCTGCACGACTCCAAAGGACACAGAGAGGGAAACTTGAAAAGAGTCTGGTTTAGGAATCCGGGGAAAAGGCAGCAATTCCAGAAATGTTTAGCAGAAAAGTGAGAGTCTAAAGACACCATCATTATCATGGCTTGAAAGACAGGACATTAATGCAGCCAAAAGCTCTTGCTGGTCGGACCTGCCAGAACATCCCCGGCTACACGGGTGTATCAGCAGCCGGGGGGGCTTTGACTCTGTTGACGTAGGTACGTATCGTCAGGAGGAGAAAGTGGAGAGAAGGCCCAGGAGGGATGGAGACCAAGAAACAAAAAAAGAAAGAAGAGAGAGAGGAAAGAAAGGACAGAGAGAAAAGGGAAAAGGAGAAAGAGAGAAAAAGGGGGGGGGGGGGAGAAGAAGAGAAATGGGGAAGGCGAGCAAGCGAGACTGTATTTCTATAATTACTGTGGATTGGCTCGGATTAAGGGCAACTAGCTATCTCTTGGTTTTTCCTTTTTATATAACAACTAATCTCCTTCTAATCAGTTATTATTAAATTATATTCCATTTTTAATTCATTCACAGATCATTGGTGGCACAATTCGGACATCTGGACAGATAATTGAATAGAGATAATTTATGTAAATGAGGAGCAGTTGTGTACAGAGGTGGGGGAGGGGAGATTTCGGCTCCTGAGGCCAGTGACCTAATGAGGAGTCTCCAAAAGCTGCCCTTGCTCCCTGGGAGGACTCAGGTGCGAAGAGGGATGCTGAGGATATTTGGGTATTGTGTGCTGGATATTAACACGCGTACAAGGGGCCATCAAACCCGAGCTGTCTCACTTGACCCAAGGGACCCACCTGTATCCACCATCATTTCTCTCCAGGCTGAAGACACTGGCCAAATCAGCATCTGAAGATGCCCCTTTCCTCCCAGGAAGAGGTTGTTTGTAACCCAGATCTTTTCACCACCCCAATTTACAGTGTGATCCCCCAGCACTGTATTGATGTATCTGTGGGGCTGGGGCAGCAGCGTGGGAGCTACCCCATCTCAGTTGTCCCAGGTGGAGCCCAGTAGCCTGGGGAAAGGCTCTGGGTGATGATGGTCTCTCTGGGGCAGTGAGCCCCCAGCTCAGCCTGCCTGGGGGAAGCTGGGTGCCCTGAGTCAGGGCCAAGGGGCAGAGCAGGCTTGGCACAGGTGCAGGCACACCAGGCTTCACAAGCGACGGAGTGTCATTTCCCTGTGACCAGGGGCCCTCTATCTCGCAAAATTAAAATTTCTCAACAGCTAGCCACTTGTCACCAGCGCTGCTGGGTGGATGAACACCAGCCGATTGCCAAGCCTAGTACCTTGTGCAGGCCCGATCTTAACCCTAGGGACTACTTACTCTTCAAAAATGCCTCTGTGCTCTTTGATAGATGTGGTCTAATCCCTCATTGCTTGTCCCAAACCTTGAATTTGTGAATCAGGAGAAACTTATGTAGGTAGGCTTCAAGGGAACCTTCATGAGGAAAGGCAATAGCTAAGGACCACAGAGGATCTGGACTAAACCATTGTGTTAGCAGCAATAAGAAAAAACTTCCCCAAAATTCACACTTATTGACATTTATATGGGAACTATCAGAATGAGCAAATGGATATCTGCAGTCAAATAATGGCCAGAGAGAGAACACAATGTGACAACAGGAGCCATCAGACCCAGTGTGAGCACCTACAGTGTAGGCAGTCTACATTGACCACGTTCCCATTCTAGCCAGAGGGCTCTGGTCAGTAGGCTCAATAAAGCCCAGGGCTTTATTCTTTATTCTTCTCTTGAAACAGTTGTCCACACTGGACTAGAGGAATTGCTTCTCCAATGACCTTATTGACAAGATTGATATTGACTACAAAAGTAGCCCATGACTCTCTCAGGTGTAGGCATCTAAAGTCAGGCGAGATGGATCCCACTCTAAGGGAGATGAGGTATTATTCTGCTTGTGCAATAATGGAACAGCAAAAATGCAGATTCCCCTGCCTCACAAGAAGAGCGAAGATTAAAAAGAAGTCCTTGTTCTCGGCTGTGGTTGTATTATTTTTCTGTTACATTTGGATGCCACAGAGCTAGGTGCTGAAGAAAGAAGCATGATAGATAAATTTATCTTCCAAAGAGGGAAAGATGGCTAGACTCAATTGCTATGGCAAAAATCTAATTTCCATCACTCTATCATAACAGGAGAAATTTTTCTGTGCATACTGAATTGTCTTAGCATTATGGAACTGTTAGAGGAAGGGAACACCACAGATGCATTCAATATGTGGGAAAACTACTCACAAGATTTGTTTCTCAAAATAAATTCAGGTTGAATTGCCAAGGATACAATCCAAATGAAATGAAGCTGGTTCAAGTGACCTTCTTGCCTGGTGTCAGAAATACACTGGTCCTTGTTCAGCTCTTTGTTTTATTTTGTTGATTAAAAAAAATCCCTTTTCAGATTTGTTCCTGAGGTCCTAACTAGCAAAATGCAAAATTGGCCCTGGGAAAATTATTGTGAATTTTCAGATGGGAGTTATCAATGAAAATGAATGTGGCCAGATGACCGTAAATAATAGGTGCTGAGTGTAACTGTCAGGCTGGGACAGAAGTTCTCCAGCAAGGAGAGTTTAAATCTACCCTTCTTCAAGTCTTCATAAGCGATGGAGAAAGCAGGCCAAGTTGCATATTAATGCCATTTGCAGATAATGTTGAGTTGGAAGAATTTGTGCCCATCAGGCAGAGAGAACCAGAATGCTTCAGTGAAGAGACCATAGGTGGGAGTTAACTCACCAAACTTCCATAGGGAGAAAATCCCAGGGACAAAAGTATGCCTGAGGTAGACAGACGGACAGTGAGACCAGCTGAAAATAAGAGTTTGGTGTGATTGAATGTAAGTTTGCAATATGACAAAGCTCTGAAAAGGATTGAGACGGCTCCATGTTCAAAAACAGGACATTGTGGAATGCTATATTGCTCTGATGTTGCATTAAAACTCAAATTTTCCGTGCAGTTTTGTATGTTTGTTTTTTTAAGGAAATGCTGACACACTGAACAGTCTAGAGAGGAGGAAAGAAAAGGACTGGGAACTGATGGTTTTGATCTGAGAGTCAGGCATACTTGAGCCTGGGTTGCTTAAGTGATAACTAACAGGAGGGGAGTAGTAATGCCTCAGATACCAGAAAGGTACAAAATCTGATGAGGAAGACTAAAGATTTGGGCTACCATCAGGAAGAAGAGTGGTAGGCACTAAGTGAAATGCAGGTCACAGATCACCTATGCACAGGATAAAGGTGAGCACTGGGAGGGGATGGATGACATTAGACTGTAGGCATTTCCCCAGAGTAACTGGTAGGACTGTGGGAGCTCTGTCATGGGGAACATTTAGATGTTTTCACTCTCACACACTTGCCCTCTTACTGGTGGTAGCCACCAGTGCCAGACACAGGAGGTGTGCAATGCTGCTGACCCCTTGCAGCCTGCACACTTGGCTCATATGGGACCTGGTGAAGGAATCTGCACCGCAGGAAACTCCTAGACCAGGTACCACATCCTGTCCCAGCCCTCCTCATCCCCCTCTCTAATCTTTCTTACATTTTCCTGCAATCTTCTGTACAGTGTGTGTCTTTTCCGATACTGCTCTTCCTTAAGCATTCCGGGGGCTGCTGAATGTCTCAGGGTCTCAACCTTTTTTCCTTATCACTGTTAAATTACTTTGGTAACTGCTAATATAGTCTGTTAAGAAGGGACTATCGTATTTTTGTTTTGTTTTAATCATACCTTATAATATTAAGCCCTCTTTTCTCTTATAGTGGAAAAGCTTCTTCAGAAAGGGAGCATTGCTGTGTCCTAAATGTATCCAATTTGGAGTAGTGTATTTCCTTTGCAAACTTATTCAGTAGCCAAACCTCCTTGACATTTATCTCCATTTCATCTTCAGTTTCCCTCACTTCATCATGGACTTAGTCAACTGCGTTTTCCCAAAGGAGCAGGTGGACCGTGATGAAAATGCAGACTCAGACATAATTGACTCTGAGAGAGCTTTGAAGACCAGAGCTAATATCCTGGCTTGTCAGACAATGCAACTTGAGATTCGGTACCACTGCTGGCACACAACGGTGAGCTCCTCATAGCAGCCTGAAGAAAGGTGGAGCCTGGAAATGTGTCCACCTTTCTGGCCAAAGGACCAGGATTCTCTTGTGGTTTGTTTCTCGTCTCAAAAGAAAGCATGAAAGGCTCTGTGCTCCTCAGACAGACAAGGATGTGTGGAACATCAAGTGTGATACAAGGGTGTGATACAAGCATCCTGGCCTGTATCAGGAATAGCGTGGCCAGTAGGTCTAGGGAAGTCATCATCCCCCTGTACTTGGCAGTACCTTGAATACTGTGTTCAGTTTTGGGCCCCTCACTACAAGAAAGACATTGAAGTGCTGGAGTGTGTCCAAAGAAGGGCAATGGAGCTGGTGAAGGTTCTATGATGAGCAGCTGAGGGAACCGGGGTTGTTTAGTCTGGAGAAAAGGAGGCTGAGAGGAGACCTTATTGCTCTCTACAACTACCTGAAAGGAGGTTGTAGTGAGGTGGGGGTCAATCTCTTCTCCCAAGTAACAAGGGATAGGATGAAAGGAAATGGCCTCAAGTTGCCCCAGGGGAGGTTTAGATTGGATATTCAGAAAAACCTCTTTGCTGAAAGGGTTATTAAGCATTGGAACAGTCTTCCCAGAGTAGTGGTGGAGTCACCATCCCTGGAGGTATTTAAAAGACATGTAGATGTGGCACTTAGGGACATGTATTAGTGGTCAACTTTGCAGTGTTAGGTTAATGGTTGGACTTGATAATCTTAAAGATATAAATAATTTTATGATTCTATGCTATGAACAGTAATGCATGGGGCCAAGGAAAGAAGGTGACAGAGGATAAACAAACAGATTGAAAATAGATAGGAATAGAGAAAAAGGGGCAAGGAAACAATTTCCAACCTTTACTTGAAACTCCATTACTTGAGGTGGATACTCATTCCAGCCTGATACATTTCCAACCTCCCAAGATTTCCCCAAGGAAATGCTGCAGAAATAGATACTTCTATTAAGGTACATAGACAGTTTATACTAAGTCTTGAAGCCATTGCTTGATTTAGATTTCCTAGCAAGGAGGAGCAGTACCAGCAGTCAGGTGGGTTATCTGGTGGTGATGGGGAGGCAATACTCACACCACTCTTTTAACTCCAGCAGCAATGCTCGGTCAGTCATGGGCTGGCGTGGTAGTGATCTGGGTGGCATACCCCTTCCCTTTTCTTTTAGCCAGATCCCAGAAAATGGTGCGGGCCAACACTTTGTCCACCTCAAGGGTTTGGTCAGCTCTTAGGTCTCCATCATCTCTCAGATCTCCATTCTGTCATCATTCCTGGTTAGTGAGTGTACACCGGGGAGTTAGTGAGGAGAGCAGTGATGTGTTCAATGAACCAGCAACACTTCCTGATGCCTCGTCCATCTCTGTGTACTTCCATCTCCAGTACTGCTGAAGGTTAGATGGTGGATGTCAGAAATTATGAGATGGACTCCTAGAAAACTAGGACTGGAAGTGACCCAGAGAGGCCGTCTCTTCCTCTTCTCTGCCTCATGGTGTGATCAGCCATACCTGTCTCATTGTTGACAGATGGACAAGCACCTAAGTAATCTCTTCCAGAGTATTCTTTGCAGTCTTCCCCCCCACTTCCATTTTTCTTAATTTCACTTCTAATGTCCAACACAGACCTTTCTTGCTACAATTTCCTGTGGACTTACCTGCCTGCCATGGGAACAAAGGACAAATTTTTCCCTCTCCCTTTATAATTTTTGTGCCTGGGGATTTTCTTTTATCAACTCTCAGTCTTCCCTCTTCAAATTACACAACACCGCTTCTTCCAGCTTTTCCTTGCAAGGACTCATCTCCGATCTGTGATCATTCTTATTGCCCTCCTTTAGACACCCTCCAATTGGTCCGCATGGAAAGGCAATGCCAACACAGGGATCAGAACACCAAGTAAAGTCCCACCAATGCTGATTAGAAGGAAAGATAATTTCCAGAGGTCTGGACAGCTGTAGTCGCATTTATTCCTTAAAGTAGGAGGTTTGCTTTTTTGCAACAGGATACTATTTTTGGCAGGGCTTGTAATCCATTCTAACCCCTCGTGGTTTTTTGGAAGAATTGCTGCCTAACAAATTGTTTTCCAACCCCTGTTTATGCATTTCATTTTTTCTGCATCACCGACATTCTTTGCATGGTTTCTTACTGACTTTCATCTACGTTTTTTCAACCACTTTCCCAATTTTGAATGCTAAACCTGTCCTCCAGTGTACTTTAAGTGCCTTTCAGGTCTTTCAGGTCTGTGTCTTCCTGATGTGCCCACTCTCTCTTCTGTTATCCGTGTTGTTGATTAAATCAGTGAGCAGAACCAGACCCAGAGCACATCTTTGTGGACCTGTTCTCAATACATCCTTTATTTTGATAGCAAACCACTAAGAACTATGCGCTGAGCACAGTTTTTCAACTAATTTTTTATCCATCTAACAGTGGTTTCTGCTAATTTATATTTCCTTGGTTTTCTCATAAGGACAGCTTCTGAAATGGAGCCTAAACAGCTTATTGAAGTAAAGATACACAACATCTTCTGGTCCTTACTTATCTACAAGACCTGTTGCCTTGCCCTAGCAATAAATTAGAGTGACTGGAAGGGACTGATCCTTGATAAATCCACACTGAATGCAATCGATTGCTTCATTTTGCCTTTGATATTTAGAGATAACTTGGTGATTTACACCAGAATTTTAATGGGAATGGCAATTAAGCTGATTGGTCCATAATTACCCATCTCCCTTTCCTTCACTTTTTAAAGAGCGATGCCTACGGTTTTCCTGTATTCCACCACATCTCTACAGGTTCTGGAAGGCAGCCACTACTGACTCTGGGCTGCTGTAGCCAAATCTCTAAGTACCTACAATGAAGCTCATTACACCCAATAAATCTGAATGCATCTATCTCAATAACGTTACTTCTACTGTACTCTTTCCTTATTCCATGCCAAGATCTTACCTCTTTATCACTGTTATTAGTTTCTCTAATATTATCCTCTGTCAATAATTTTCACTCCCTGTTGAGCAGTGATCCAATATTTTGCTTAGTCTTCCTCTTGCTACTAATGAATTTACAGAAAGATTTCTTGTTCCCTTTGATTAACCTGCTGCTTGCAAACTTATTTTATGCTTGGCCATTTTGATTATGTTCCTACATGCCTCTGCTGTTCTTCTGTACTCACCTTTTGTGCTCCAACCTACTGCTTAGCTTCTGCATTTGAGAAGGTCAATGGGGAATTTGTGAACTGACCAGGTTGTTTTTGAAATATTTTTTCCTGTGTTACCAGGAGGCTGGCCCTCCTGGAGCAGAGGAAGATGAGGTTGCTCAGATAAATAAGGCTGGTGCTGTACGATCTTGCTGTTCTCCCACCTTATTCCAGTGGAAGAAGACGGAGCAGCAGCAGGTTGCAGGGTGGAAATTGGATTAGGAGATGCCAAAGACAGGGAAATGCAGGAGACCTCTTTTCCCCACACTGTGTTTGTTCTGAAGCAACTATTTTAAACATAATAAAGATCATAACCATAGCACTAACGACATCTGTTTGAGGATATGCATCCTTGGACTCTGCAGCCTGAGGTGTTAGCCTGCTGGTCCAGTCTGGGTGAAGATGGTTGGTCTGATCCTCAGTCCACTGACTAACAGCTCTGGGAGCGAGGGGGTTGAGGAGGGGTGGGAGAGCACAGTGCTGTGCTCCAAGGAGTCCCTGCACTGCAAGGTGCCCAGGAACAATACCAGGGCCCCAGCATGCCCTTGCAGTGTGGGTACCTGTCACCTCTTGATATGCCACCACCAAGTCCTCTTGTAGACCACCAAGCCCTCCTCCAGCATCCCACCTCAACAAAGCCAGGGGCTGAGTGTATGGGCAGAGGGCTTAGGGGATGCCAGGGTAAGGTCCTCCTCAGCGTCCCATCACATCACCTTGCTGATGCTGACTCGCACCTGTGTCTTCTCCAGTGTCCCAGCACCAGTGTCCTTGTCCCTTTATACCCCCTCCTTTTGCCCTGACAACAGGTCCTCCTCTTCCTCCCCCTCCTCCTGGTAGCCTGGGGGTCTGCGCAGACAGCTCCCCTCCCTGTGCTCCTCATTAACACCCCTCAGAACCGGCAGGCGCAGACACCACCAGCAGCTCCTTTCCCCTCCAATCCCCTCCCCTTCCCTTCCATAATCTATCTACATATTAAAATGAGTTTGTCCCTGATTTACATGCGTAAGAAGGGATGTAATAATGAGGACGTAGATTAGAAGATTTAGCACAATCGTTTGTGTAGATTGTGTCCCATCAAAGGGCAGCTCTGACGAGCCGAGATTAAGGAGCAAACAGCTGCCGCTGGAATTCAGTCCATTTGTTTGTTTGCTGTTTTCTCTCTTGACTCCAGCAAACAGTCTCATTAACATGCAAGTGATTTGCCCCTTAAGCCTTTTCCTGTTTATTATTGGGGGAGTTGCTGACGAGGGCTTTGTAGAGTCCCTGGCCCAGTTCTGAGAGATCGACGTGCAAATCAAGATTAAAATGGGAAGTAATTAAAAACAAAGAAGGGGCCACGACACCTTGGTCCCCTCTTCCCTGTGAGAGGTCTTAAAGTTAGGGCACCGGGGGAAGGTGCGGGGTGGGGGGAAAGGGAACGCTGCCCACCATGCCTGTGTGCCCTGGCAGGTCCCTCTCGGCCACCGCACCCGGCTCTCCCTTTCTCCTGCTCTCCTCCACTCCCCCCTCTGCTTCCTCCCTCCTCAAAATGTCTGGCTGTCTACTAAACTCATTTGCAGCCTTTGCTTCAACGGCCTCGTTTGGCGGCACCTTCCATATGGTCCCTGCTCGCTCCCCGCCACAGCCTCGGGACGCCGGGCAGTGGGCTCCGCACCGGCTGCTGCCTTCATGTGTGTGGCTTCTAGCCTGGGGTCATCCATGCCCTCTGTCCCCTTAGCCGTGATGTCCCCATCCAGTGTCATGACCCCACCAACAGACCCTTCAGCAACCATGGAGGGTGAGGGACTGGACGCGCAGGGATCCTGCAGCAGCCACACTCATGGGCACGGATGGTGATGCACTGAGGGTTCCTCATGCAAGGGTCTCCGGGAACCACCCTGGTTGTGAAGGTAACTCAGGTCACTGGAGCAATGCTGGGAATAAACTGGCACGGTGTCTATCTTTCAGTAGCACTCGGATTCAGCTGGGTAACTCTGCCGTGGCTCCGGGCGAATGTCACTGGTGCCCCCAGCACCTCCGAGGTGTCGCAGCACCAACCACCGACACTCCCTGGTCTGCTCTGCCTCTTTGTGCCACCCCGCTGCTGGTGGGGGCCCAGGGACAGCTCATCCGCCGGCCCCCCGCTGCTGCTAGGGATGCCACCGTGAGGAACGGCACGCAGGATTTCCTGGGCTGAGAGAGAGAGACTGTCACATAAATCCCCTGCAAAGCAAGCACCCTTTCTCTTCATTTATCAGAGCGCCTGCTGTATCCCTGGCAAGACAAGTAAAAATATAACGAAGCCTGGAAACTTGCTCGGGGAAGCAGTAATGGTTATTAAGCCTGTGTCTGCCCAGACAAGCAGGGACAGAGGAGGGTTTGCCCTGGCTGCCAGCCTGGCAGCGTGGAGCTGTGCTGGAGCATCTCCACACCCAACCTGGTGTCTTGGTCACCCTCAGGGTTCCCACCTCGGGCACAGCTGCTGCTGGACCCAAGGTGGACCTGGCCCGGGAACGCAGCACGTTTGCACCTTGCTAAACAGACTTGCCCGCGCGTGTGTGCACCCTCAGTACCAGCATGAGGCTGTTCACCAGGTGCTACCACACGGCACCGCGTGGGTATGAAATTTGTGACCTTCTTTCACCGTTTTCTTAAGTGCCTGACGTTGACAGGCTGCTGCGCACCTTTCCATGGGGCGCGGGGCCAGCCGGAGCCCCCTCAGCACGATTTTTCAACCCGTTACAACTCAGCCCTGTTGCAATTGATTTTCAGTGGATCATTGAAAGCTGCTCCATCTGTCTAGCCCTAACAGATTTCCACTCCCTGCTTCTCTGTTGGTGGTTGTGGGGTATTTTCCACAAAAATAGAGTTTTGGTTTATAATGGGATAAGGGTTCTGTGGTTTGGGCGCTTTACTCTCGTAAACACCTGAACCCTTTTTGCTCAAACACAGCACAGCCAAAGCAACCGCCGCTTCCTTGGATGGCGATCAGATCTGGAGAACTTCACACTCCCAGACTGAAAGAGTTATGAGTGATTAAGAAGGCAGCTGATAATAGAAATGCTTAGTCAACCTTGATGTAAGTCATTTGAGTGCTCCAGCTCTAAACGGGAATGAGCCGGTGAGATCAATGTGCATCGGCAGGATGCCCGTAAATAAACAGGGAGCTGCAGGAGAGCACTGCTTGCCCAGAGCTCACGTAACCATCCGTGTCACTGTCACACAGAGCATCCCTCCCAAGCTGGTCCTCGGGAATGTGCTGATGGAACCCAAATAGCAGGGCCAGTGCTTCAGACAAAGGAAGACAAATGATGGTGCTGGAAGAAAAACACTCGTAAACTGAGGAACATGAGGATACTGGGGTAGTTCCTGATTCAAAAAAAAGAGAGCTGTTTCCTCCAGAAGGGTCTAGAGATTCACCCTGAGATGGCAAGTGTGGGGAACCTCTGGAAAGCGATGGCTTTGCCAAGGGGACAGAGGGGACACCGAATCCCCCAGCATCTCACGGGCTCCTGCACTATGTGTGCAGAGGGGTCTCTGCCCAAACCTCCTGCTGTGGTAATAAGCACTCGACTGAGAGCAGGGCAGGCAGAAAAAAAAGAGGGGCCTCGTGTGCCTGGCTGCCGTGTGTGCCACCGCGTGAGCCGGGAAGGTGGGGGCATCTCTAATCCCCCGGGGCCAGGCCAGCTGCCAGGATCTGGCTCGTTCCCCAGCATGGCAGCGCCACAGCCCCTCTCTCCTCACCCGATGGCACCCTTTGCAGGGCAGGGGCTAGCTGCAGCCTCTTTTGCAGGCACAGAAATGCCATGTTTGATGTGCACCTTCTCTTGAGTGGTCCAGGAGGCTTTAAGGACCTCCAGAGACACTTAGCAGGGTCAAGGGGGCAGGTTCCATCTCCTAACTTGCCCCTCTAGATGCTGGTTGTTTCATGCACCAACTTTGCCAGACCTGTGCTGGGCTGTTGCTTTCCCTGTCCATCAGGAATAAAGTATAAAATCATACTTCTGCACACAACAGAGGGATTTTTAATCAAGGCCACTCCACTGCAAGCAGCTTCTCCCTTCAGAGCAGAGAGATCCGACTCGCCCTCCACCACATCCTTCTTCTCTCGACTGTGATTATTGTTCCATTGCTATTGCTATTATGTCATAAATTGACGTCTTGTGTTCCTGTTTGTTATCCGGGGATTCTGCTCTAATCTTGACGATCGCTAATGCAGTGTAAATCCAGCACGCTGGGTGATAATCTGGCTACATAAAAAAAGGGGGGAAAAAAAAAAGTACTTTCTAGGCATAATCGAAACCTTTCACTTTAATATCGCGCATGATACTTTTAGTGGGAAATTGCGTTTCCCTCAGCCCTTTTTCTTCGTGGCTCAGACAGACACTGCGCTCTGCCCGTGTTTGCTGGGAGTCAGTGCACGGGATCCGGCCGCCGGCGTGGCAGGGAGCAGCTTCGCCCCGCGCTCCGCTGACACCCAAAAGTTGGCAGGAGCCCCACTCCCACCCCTGCCCTGGCAGGGGACGCTTCCCCTCTGCCAAACAGCTCTGGAGGATGGGGGGATATTCGGGGGGGGGGGGGAGGTGTGTTAATTTCATAAGAAAATGAATGCAGTATGACTGATTTTTATAGGTAGTAATTAATAGCTGTTGAAGCTCTGTGTTCCATCTACACGCCGTTCAGTGGGTGTGCTTATAACCAAGGTGGGCCTGGGTCAGCGAACAGGGGGTGTGTTTCTCTCCCCCTTCTCAGAGAGACATTAAGAGCATATGAGCGCAGAACGCATGGCAAAGCAGGGAGAGAAAACGGGGAGGGCGAGACGATGTATTAAGGCACGGTGGCGCCAATATTAAGCGAGAAAAAAATTCAAACCCCACCCTAAAACCAAACCACATTTTTTTTGCAGTCCGGGCCCCCCAGGCGGAACCCCCCGGGGGCTGCCTCCAGGCTGCCCGAGGCAGGGAAGCCCCCAGCCCTCATCCCAGCAGGTCCCCCCATTCCTGCCCCACGGCAGCGGGCCTGGGGATGGGGGCGGTGGGGGACGGGGCACCCGTGAACGGGGCGGGCGCCCGGGTGTCGGTGGCGCGGCGTCCGGGAATGCTCCGCTGATCCTAACCAAGTTTGCCAGCCATGCTTTTCTCATGGCTCCCGCACAATGGCCCGTTTTCTGCCCACCTGCCGATTATGCTTAATTAGGCGAGGAGTTGATTAATTTGAGGTAATTGACAGCTAATTACAGGCCTGAGGGCTCATTAACTTGACGTCCTGTCTGAGGGAATCGGCTGGAGGGGGTCAGGTGATGTGTGGCCCCCCTCCGGCACCCGTTCACCTGGGCGGCCCCGGGGATGGGGACAAGCGAGGCCGCCCAGTGGGAGCCGGGATGCTGCGGAGCCATGGCTGCAGGCGCCCGGGGAGGACAACACCCCTGGAGGGGATATGGCGTGAGGGATGCTGCGGGATGGGAGGGTTCCCCACGGTGAAAAAGCAGGCTCTGGGTAGAGAAGGGTTTGGGAGGTCAGTGACAAGGTGGGAACTCAGGGAGAAGGCCAAGCACACACTTAGGAGGGGAGGGGGACGTGGATGGGGTGAGGGTTCCCAAGGCTGCGGCTCCCTGTAGGCCCATCCAGCAGTCCCCTCCATGCCCATGGCCCCAGCACGGGTCCATGGTGGCAGAAGGGTGCCACAGGTCCATCACCCCAACAGAAGCCCACAGTGGCTGCTGGTGGGCTGCAAGCAGCCATGCTCACTGTACAGCAGGTCATTGCAAGGCATCGTTAGTCACTTCATATTTACATCAGAGAATACAACTACTGATGGAAAACAAGGATATTTTTTTTTTCTATAAGACTTTTTTCAGTTGCTCTTTACTGCATGCAAATCATGAGACAGCAAGAGAACTGCTTACCTAACACCTTATACAATCTCCCTCGCTGGAGAATTTGGGCAGGTCCTCTGGATTTACAAATTTATCCTTATCTCACCTTTGTGGAGCAGGCGGGATCCCTGCATAGAGAGAGGCTCAATGACATAACCAAGGTCACACTGAAAATCTAAGAGCTGAATTCAGCTTTTCGAGCCCTAAACCCAGGACCCTGACCATGAAACCAGCTTCACCATATTCCTCAAGCACAAGGTAGGTAACATGAACATGACCGACACCTGCCCGAGGTCTGGCCTTGTGGGCATTCTTCTCCTGAGGGACAGGCAGCTGCAGCGGAGCACAGACAGGTCTGGGATGTTCCTCTGCTGAGGATAGGGTCAGAGGACTTTTAAAACTATGTATCTTGCTGCTGTCTAGTTATGTCCAGCGGGATGTGACTGAAGAAATGTACCTGAAAGGTCACAAAACGATGGACAAGGTTTGTTGCTGTGGGAGCAATCACCACCCTGAGACTCCATCTCCTCTTTTGGAAGTCTTGCCCCAGACATGGGAAATCCTGGATGCAACAGTAAAATTGCAGCTCTTTCTGGGTCCCCATATGGAAGTCTGGTGAAGAATCTCAAAAATCATCTTAAACCACAGACTGACCTGACCGCTGGGGCTCTTCAGCCGAAGGAAGATGCATCGCAACTGCCGCCTACTCGGACACTTCCCTTCGCCTGCCAGCATCATCCCTCTGCCTTACTTTGGCCTTGCTTCCGTCTGTGGCTCCTCTGAAAGCGCTGTGCTGTCCTCACCGTCTTGGTGTGATCAGAAGAGATGAAAAACAGTTAGAGGTGTCTCATCTGCATATTGCTGACAGTGGATTTTAGGAGCCTGACTAAACAACTCGTTTCGATATCCTGCTATTGCATTCCACAGCTAACTTACATGCTGCCCGTTATCCCTCTGAAATGCACTAGGGCTTCATTTTCTAAGCTCTCTTGTTTAAATTTCATGGAGTTGGGTAAAGCTGACTGGTCTTTATGGTAATCATTATTTAATACCCTTCTCCCATTTGTGGTTCCTTCTTTCTACCCTAAAGACACTCAGACTTGGTGATGATTCATGGTACAGAGGCCAAATGGACCCATGTGACGAATAAATTTTGCTCACCTACTCAGAACCTCTCCTGCGTCTGTCTCTTTCAGGAGAAGGTGTCTATAATTTAAATTGTATTTGACAGAACACCCTAACAACTTTTATTATGGCATTTATCACTTAGAACCTGGGAAAGGAGTTATTTGGAAGAGCCCAGACAGGTAGTTTCCTCTTTTTCTTTCTAGATCCATTGTTGAAATTGGCTAAACCTCAGCCATTTCTCATCTTGACTATTACAAGGCTGTTGCCTTCTACTGTGAACACCAAGACTATACACTGGTGCAACGATATGAAGCGTTAGGCATAGCACTGGCCTACCCAGTAGTGAATTTCTTCCTCTTTTCTGTGTTGACACAGCTTCCATTGATAGTGCATGAGAGTCTCATGAACAGGGATACATTTAACCATATACGGAGTTTGAGGACTCCGGTAGATGAAGTGGTTACCCAGGTTTAACAAGATGTCTGTGGCAGAGCCAGATAGGAAACGTGCGTTCTCTGTGTTTTAACTCACCGAACCTTCAGAGCTCTCTCTTGCTATAGGAAGCCTCACCCACCGAGCACCGCACTGTGATGTTGAGTGCCCTTCTGGAGAAGGAATGTTTCCTGGGGACCATGACTTTTCCAAGGCCTAAGCTTTAGGAAAACTAAACTTTTTCATACTGAATATTTGCCTGAATTCCCAAATCATCACTAGAAGCCAGAAGCCCCACTCAACTGAGCCAAGAGCTCCTCCTGTCTAGAAGGAAATTGCTGAGTCCAGGCTTAAGGGGTTAGTTCTAGAAGCAGGGAATTTTACACAGGTGTAAGGCTCTGGGTAGGCAGTAACAGATATGATCCTTGAGGGATCCTTGTAAGTAGCCTGACTGGGATTGTCCCTTCAGGATCAGGATGGTGTAGGATCCTTCATTCAAGAGAAGGTTCTTAAGATCAACCCACCCTACAGAATTATATTTTGACTTCAACTGATGTCATCTCAGCTGGAGAGACTGGTTACTGGTATATATTCATGACGATTTATTTGTATTTGAATACAGGTCTCTTGAACATCCAGAATTTCATTAAATTTAGGCCACCTCCTTTCTATACTAAGTCTGTGGATGTGGAGAAAAAAAATTTGAAAAGTCACCAGTACTCAAAGAGAAGTGTAAAATACTGGTGGCCTGGTTTACAGTAGCAGAAGTGCAAGCACTCCCGACACAAACTATGCACAAGCTTTCTTTCTTGACAGAATGTAAATTATTGCTGAGATCAAAACCAGGGTAACCTGTTTGAATTTACTTTGCTGTTTATCTCAGAATTTTTGGCTTTGGAATCCTCTGGCTCTTGGGAATCCAAAGAAGAGGAGAAGGTCTCAGCAAATCATTTGTCCATGGGAGGCAACCGTACCATTTTTGAAAAGCAATCTGGACTTACAGCAGGTTGGAATGTTTCAGAGAGGCTCCAGATTTCAAGGAAGAGGGTAAGATTCTCCTACTTCTGATCATTGCTTAAGTAGTTGCAAGGATGCAGTCGCTGATGCCCATGTCAGTGCAAAATGCTGCATCAGCCATCACGTGAAGCTGTCATTTGTGTGGCCTGGATGAGAACTGTGCTCAGATGTGGACTGGTGACATGGCTTTTTGGGACACCTTTTCCTATGCTTTCCTCTTTGGACGTAGCTCAGGCCTTTTCAGGAGGAAGAGTGTTTGATCTAAAATACTAAGATATTATGAGTCTTCATCTGTTCTTCTCTGTTTTGGCAGATATGAGCCACATATAGACGGCCACCAAAAATAAGGTCTTTCTATTGAGTCTGGCTCCCGAAGTAATTTTTTTCCAGATACACAGGGTTTGTGTGTATTAACATGAGGCTGTGATGTTAACAACAGCAGCTTGATTAAATGTTGCTTTAAAATCCAGATCACACTGACAATGTATGTATATACGTTCATGTTTGTACGTGTGTATGTACTACATTACAGCCCTACTCTGCAGGGACTGGAATGACAACTCTCACAGATCAGTGAGAAGGCTGGTAGTGGCATCGCTGAATTCTAGGTCAAGATCCTGGTAAACAGCTTCAAAAACTGCCAAAAGTATCTTCAGTGCATAGTTTCACTAACCAGGTCAACTTCCCAGTTCTGAAGTTCAACCTGGACACGTTCCTGTGCAACCTGCTCTAGGTGGACCTGCTCTGGCAGGGGGGTTGGACTAGATGATCTCCAGAGGTCCCTTCCAACCCTGTATCATTCTGTGATTCTGTGGAAGGCATTTTTCAGGTGCTGCCTGCATAAGTGACATAGCTCCCAATCACCAGCAAACCATCCCACATTTTAAGCTTAAGTGAGAACCCAGGATCGAAATTCTACACTTCCAACCCAAATGCTGTACACAGTGCCCAAACTACTGATACACGTGCTTGACTAAATTCGCCTGAGAAGCCAGTTAGCAGAAGTGTTCACAGGTGCACAGGCTTTTTACACCATTTTGAACATATTTCATCTTGAAGAGTTTTTAAGTAACCATTCTCTATCAATATCTGGGTTTCAGAAGAGAAGCTGCCTGATCGATTGCCTTGCTCAGGAGCAATAGGGTTACTGTAATTATCTTGTTTGCAAGAAAAATAAGAACATTTATCTCATTTTAGGTTAGTAGAAGAAATAGCAATTGTGAAATTTATCATTAGCCCAAATGTATTTTTATTTTGCTGATGAATAAATGTTGAATGACTGACCTTTGTGCTAGTATTTTTGGCCTTATTTCTACAGGAATTATATTAAATTTTCCATAAAATGCTCGACTTGTTCAAGACATTTAACCCAAATAAGAACAAACCACCTTATTCTTATGTGTCCTGCATTTTAACATTTTGAGGTGAGAGGAGAACCAAAAGCCATCAGGTTCCATGCTGTAGAAAATAAAGACTATTTCTGAACACTTAGCTTACATGAGACTGTTAACGTTCATGCACAGAAGTGCTGATCTGTTGCAAACCTGTTTGAATTAAACTGAATGGTCCCAAGGGTGACCTCATGTCTAATTTGTTTGAAGGTGCTGCAAGACAGTGCCAACCACAAGAATCAAAGAGAAGGAAACCTTTCTTTTGAGATCAGCAAATCACCAGGATGACTGGCCTCCTGGAGTCCCCAAAAGCAGGTGGTTACCTTGGAAAGAGCAAGCCGCCAAGAGAGTTTCTCCTTCCAACGATCCACCTCTCTGTACATCCAAGTGAAGACCGCAAGTCCAGAGTGAAGACAGCACTTTGGTAAATGTGGGACTGGCACGGGGGTATCAAATGATCTGCCATCCAGTAGCAGAAGTCAGGCACAAGCAGTAAAAGGTTTGCCTGTGCACCGTCTTCTGTCTAAAGCACTGACAGCACCTCCTGCAGATCTGGAGAGGTGAGCCTGAGGAAAGGAGCACGGGGACAGCTGATTCAGAGTATCTATCCACACCTTCTCCCAAATAAAAGGTATTTTGAACTTGTGTAGGTGCTAGACGTTAAAAGACATCAGATACTCACCCCTTCAAAGTACAAATTCTGTTTACTTTGGTATAACTCCAAGCGAGCTGGGAGTTATAACCAATTTAGCAGGACAACTTCTCAGAATTTAGAGAGGTTCATTATTTTGGCATTAGTTTGATGACTGATCTCCAATCCAATACGGAGACTAAATTAATTTACTGATCTGATAAGACAGTGTTCTTTTTGTGATCTTCCCTCAATAATATCTATAGCTTACATATGTATATATAAATATGTATGTAGCTTATTTGGGTGCTATTTTTATTTCATTTTAGTTTAAGACTTTTATGAACAGTAAAATAAAAAACATGTACAAATACCCTCCTGATACTTTTTCAGTAGGTGATAATAATTGCCCAGAATGGATATTACCAGGCAAAAAGCCTGACTGGATTCACTTAAGAAGTTAATGGTATCCACACGTTTGTTTCACTGACAGCACATTTGGCTCATTGAATATATAGCACTTGGCCCATACATTCAAGTTTTTAGAACGGGGGCTTATGACAGAGACACATCTATCCACCCGCTACAAGGAAAATAAAAAATAGTATTTTTTTTTACCATGGAAAATAATTTTGTTAAGTTACAAAGACTAGGAAGCTGCCAAGAGATTAGAGAAAAGGAATTGTGCCACCGATTATAAAAAAAAAAAAAAAAGACGAAAAAGGCAAATTTAGAGTTCTCAGGAATACTTATTGCCAGT
>JAOXJM010000041.1:39980946-39998191 GCA_026413425.1 Tringa solitaria | reverse complement strand
TATTCAAGGTGAGGCTCAATGAGGCCCTGGGCAACCTGGTCTAGTTGGGGGTGTCTCTGCTGACTGCGGGGACATCGGACTAGATGACCTTTGGAAGTCCCTTCTGGCCCAGACCATTCTATGATTCAATTATTTGATTTGCCTCGAGTCTGTGCTAAGGCTCGCGGGGGCTACCCTGACAGAAACGCAGCTCCTGGTATGTGCTTTTCTCCAGTGAGACCACACTATGGGTCTGCCTCAGAGTTCAGAGGAGCATGGGTGTAAAGGAGACCCTGTCAGCTCCCATGGAAGGGAACACGTGGCAGGTCTCACAGGACAGGTTTCTACAGATGCGCAAAAAATGATTAAAACCACAAGAGCTTCCAGAAGAAGCTGTGAGGTGGAGAGGACGTCCCCACCCAAACTCCCTGATCAAAACAAGGCAAAGACAGACACACACTCCCTCTAACCTTCAATCCGACACTTTCCTGAGAAATCATCCTCAACCAAATATTTTTCAGCAAAACATTTTCCCTGATTTTTTACGACAAGCTCCATTTTGAGCAAAATACCTCATCTGACCCAGTTAAGGATGCTCGGGGCCTGCAGACCCCTTTGCCTCCTGTGCAGCTGATCTACAAATGGGTCCTTCCTCGAATCAGGCCAGGGGGCCTCGCCAGAAGCGCTTCGTCCCCCAGTTTTACGCGTGCTATTTGGCTTCGGTGCTAAGCAGGGCATGAATCCCAAGACAGGGTGACAAACCGATGTACGAGACATACAGGTGCCGGTGATTACCTTGAAAGGGAATTTAGGATAATCGATATACATATATATATAAATAAATCACTTAAAACTAGCTATAACTAATAAGTTACTTTAATACAGAGAGAGAAAAACAAAATAAAGTCCATATAACCAGGCAGCCTGAGCACTCATGCCCACCTGGGTCTCTCTGCTGGTCCCTTGTCCCTCATTCTCATGTAGCTGATGAACCCTCCTCCTGCCTTTTCCAACATAACCTGCTGCGTTTTGGGCTATTGTAGTAAGTGGAAGATGGCAAATTTCTGATGCTTCAGAATTAGCTTTAAACTTCTGTGACTATGAGGAAAATTGTTAGATGTGCCCAGTATTTTGAGAGGAGAATCTTCCCTGGCATCCAAGTGCCTGCAAGCACAAAATTTAATTACCCTATATTGTTACAGCTACTCATCAGCTATTGGCCATAGAGCCAGACTTTCAAGTGATACAGAACCAAGTCAAGTACTTTGTCCCCCCCAGAGATCTGGTCAATAAATAAGGTGCAAGGTCATTCTTATTACCCATTTTTTCTACTAGCAATTAAGTAAGGGCTTTCAAGCTCAGTCCTCTTCCTCTTTTCTGTTCCTTCCTGAGGTGTCTATAACAGAGACAGGCAGGGAGCATTCTGGCTTCACTGGTCACTGATCTGTATTATAGGAATCAGCAGGCAAGCCAGAGGTCAACCACACAAACCTAACAAGAAAACGCCTATTCCGTACACGCATCAGCTGCCTGGAGTCAGTCATCCTGCTCAAAGGGACATGATGGAAAAGGTCAAGTCTAAAAACCGGCAGTTTCAGTGGATGATGAAGTCAAAATGTGAAGAGATCCCACCATGCTGAAAATCTAGCACAATCTAAAGAAAAAAATGCATTATTGCACATATTCTATGCGGAATGTGAATCACACTCTTTAGACACTAGATCAGTCCATACTTCTCTGGCCACTTGAGCTTTTAAATATCTTTACATGGACTTTAAATGATTGGCCACTACTGACTTCAGGATTTTGTACTTTACATCCTCCCAAAAGAAACTCAAAGCACTGATGTAATGACTGATTTGCAGAGATAACGTCTCTAGAATAGCTTTGATTTCAAGAATCACAGTATCGCATGAAAATAAAGGGATCCAGTCTGTCTCTCTTCTTTTCCTTTCTTTTCAAAATACCAAGGTTCATCTCTTATCAGGTCAATGTGTATTTGGCACCAGACATACAGTATCTTTGGAAGTATTTGCCCCACTAGCAGATGTTTATGTTGGGATGTGCATGTAGGAACCATCAGTGTTGGTATTTCTGTGGTGGGCCGTTTTTACTATAGTGATTCTAGAAGATTATAGATTTGCATTTGTTGTTCTAATCATGTTGATTCAGTTCAGAGTTTGTTCATCGATGGGATATTTCTGTCCAGCTGTGATTTTGCTGGCTGAAGAGACACAGAGGATCTTCTGGGAAATTTTCCTTCAGTGAATTATCTTCTTCTTCTATAGACTGAGTATTTACTGACATTTAAAAAGGTGTCAGAATAGAATGGTATGCGAAAATAGGGGTACAACATTAAGGAGTAAGGATTATTTTCATGTTATACTAAGTTTGCATGCTGTATTCAGATAGCTCACTTAATTACACATTTCCCTGTTAAGAGCTGTCTCTGTTTTGCTTGCGTATGTCTAAAAATTTATATTAGTTGAGAAGTATTACAGAAATGTTTATGCAATGTTACTTAACTTGTGGTAGGACAGGAGTTCAGGATTTCAGGCCATATGGCAACGATGTAATTTGGTTTTTTTATATGTTGCATAGGTTGATGATGGTATTACCCAGTATGACTTCCTCAGCATGAAGTGGTTGGCATAACTGTCGTCGTGATTTGGAAAATGTGTTGCCTAAGACGAGTTAGTGTGGGTGAAGATGAAGTGGATAAGATCAGCTGCATGCACAGGCTGCAAATCTAAGCCATGATCCTGTTCTTAGAGATACTCCCAGCAGGATTTAGCCCACAATGATGTGGGAGGAAAAAGCAGAGAAACAAAATATAAGCTGTAATTAGGACTTACATACCTTCACAGAACACTCGCTTGCACACTGAACACTCTGCAATTTTGATTATGCCATCTCGGACAGGCTGTAACAGAAGACAGACAATGAACACTGTGAACATAAGAAAGGTGAACATAACCATGGAACCAAAAACATAACAGAAGCTGAAAAAGCATGAGCAGTGCACAGACAGCAAAGAAAAAACCAAACAATTGTTTCTGACAATAAAGTAAATGAAATGTTCCAAATGAAATTATAGAGTAAGCAGGTTTAAAACAATGACACCCACCACCCCCCTTTTTCTTCCTGAAACTTTTAATTGTATAACCAAATTATGGAACTCACTGTTCAGGGGCATTTTAGAGGACAGAAGTACAGCAAATCAGGACTAAAGGAAATTTATGGAGGGTAGGGTCTTCTGTGGATCAGATTCAACTAAAGCAGATTGCTGGGTAAGTTACCCTAAAGCAAAATCACTCTGTAGTAAGCCTTTTGTTTATATCCTTCCCTCTGAGTCTACAACTGTTTATAATCAAAGAGAAGATTACAGATAAGATGGGCTTGTGATTTGACTGGTAATAGCACCTTATGTTTTTATGTAACATAAAAATCAGTAAGATAAACCAGAATAAGGTTCAAACATTACCTCCAAGTTGGATCAGTCAGTTTTCACTAATCCGTTATTTATAGGTGACTCATTGAGGGAAACACAAAGCAAAGTTGACAACTGTGGTTATAGGATTGTTACAAAATAGTTTTATAATGGCAAGACACTGAGTTAAATGGAACATTACACTCTTCAATTGTCAGTGCAACTAGACTTTTATTTTGATAATGATTAATAAAACAAACAACAATTTTCTCAGTGGGATTAAACAGCAAAGTGTTTGATACTCCAAGACTGAAGTGAACAGCCTTTACAACTGAATATATGTAGCACTGGCATTTAAAAGGAACTAAATACATATTGGGTTTATTTTCAAAAACCTCACGGTAACATTTGACATACCAACACATGAAACACTTCATAAACCAATGCATTAGCTCAATTAATATTACGAAATCTTCATCTTCTTACACTCTTCATTCCCATAATTTAATTTATCAAAACTTTTGTTTGTTTCAAAATACAGGTTATCAGCAACAAAAAGTCACCCAGATTATCTTGTACAGATAGATATTGCAGGGATGTCAGGAAGCACAACACTGAGGGAAAAAATAGGATTCAAAAACGTAAAAAATCCCTTAGTATCATTTGAATACTGCCAAATATTTATTTACTGATGGGAACAGAGCATCTACAGGCCAAACCCTGGGGTGGTGGCATGCCGAAGTGTGAAGAAAAGCCCGAAGAGGAGTATGGCCTAGGTGGCTAAGCAAAAGCTTTTGCATCTCAAAGGGCTATTTTGGAAACCCAGATGAATCTCTGAGCTTTGCATTTGTTCATTATCAAACCACAAAGCAATAACAGACAGATTACAATTCTCTGGCTAACACACAAAAATACATATAAATATTACCAATAAAAAAATACATCCCTGACTCATCTCTACAGATGACAAGTACAAAGCCAATAAATATCACAATTCTAAAGCATATGTTACTGGCTGCCCTGTAGAAGGTGGTACGTACTGTATATAGTAAAATGCTTTTTTTGTTCTTTTTTTCTTTAAACACATGTATGTTACTAAAAACTACCTATAGTTTGAAATTCCTTAGTGAACTTATCAGAAAATATACATATAGTTCCATGCCAGGCTTTCATATCTTCTCCTATATTCCTCCTCCTTTTAGATCTCAATTTCTTAGCGTGTTGGATCACAAACCTCTATAAAATGCACAAACTCATATTGGTGATACAGATGAAGTATCCCATTATGTCAAATATGTGTATATATATTATGTATATAGTATAAAAACTTTAAATTGCATTCAAAATGTATAATTTAATACTTAAAGCTACATCAAAATCAGTTTGCACCAGCAGGCTTTTTCTCTGTTTCTAAATTATCACTTTTAGCTTCTCCTCACATTCATCTGTCTTAACTCTTCTGTTCTCAAGGAATGGAGTTCCTGATAAGCTTAGCTCTGTCTAAACTGTGAGGTACAGAAATCAATCTGTTAAGTTTAAAAATCAGTCTCCTGACAGTCTTAAATATTCAGTATTTGTGCAGGGTCTTTCCGGGATGTGGGTTTTAACTGCTTGCACTTGGGTAGCAGGAGCTGTCCAGAACGAGCCCAGTTCTGACCAGTAATAACCAAGACCACAGACTGCACATTGAAAGGCCACCAGCTTTTTAGCAAAAATTCAGAGAAGTCTATCTGATTAAAAAAAATACCTCCTCCTCTTTATTGCACATGCACCTGAAAAGAGCCTCCTCTTTCTGCAAAGACAGAAAAATGCAAGGCTCTAAAGACAGCCTATTTCCAAGTCATTTCTCCTCTCACATGTGACTGCTGCCTGGGAAACAACAAGTTTTGAAAAGCCTGCATGCTAAAAATACCATTTCTAAGTGGAGAAAAAAACCCCACCTGCTCTTCATCTAATATTTCAATATTATTTTGTAACCTAGAAAGGACATATTTACTAATGCTTAAAATATTGTTTTCTATGAAAAGGAAAAAGGAGGAAATGGAAAAAAATTCTTCTCTTAAATAAAATAGAAAGTCTGAACATGCTCCTTACCTCTTTCTCAGGGGTGAACATGCAGAATTACATTAACAGAAGGAAAAGACATTAAACCGTAAGATGAATAAAGCCCAAAACTGCATGCTGAAAGAGACCAGGTCACAGAAAATTCTGTCTTAAAAATTGTGGGTTTGTTGGGGAAGAATTTTGAGGTTGCTGTTTTATAAATCATTAAAAATACCACAAAATGTTATATTCAGAATTGTTAAGGTTCTGTATTAGTACTAGCAGACCACCCTTCCAATATGGTTAACAATCCTGTTGCTCCTTCTTGAAGCACCAACTAAAAATATGACTGCCTTTCCATTTTATAACTTTCTCCGGTTTCTAGCTCTGTAAGCAGCAGAGTTGCAGTGGACCAACAAAGCTGCTTCCTTCTGTACTGACCGAAGCTTCTGTAGGGATATTTTCCTTCATAATATAGTAACACCTCTTCTGCCCTCTGGTCTGTAAAGTCTTGATTTCACTAGAGAACCATTTAGTGGTGAGATGAAGCTCCTGGTACACTGAAGGTCTGGAGGTCATTCTCAGATATACTTCTCTGAGGGCAGTGAGTAACTGGAATCTAACACACAGACTGGACTCAACTTCTGCACTAAAAGCATATTCTCCTGCTGAACCAGTGCTATGGGTCAATCCACACCCCAAACTCTGCTCAAACCTTTCAGCACAGAAGCTGCCCATGGGAAATCAATGCATCTACGACAGAAGACACATGAGAAGGTCAATGCCTCACGATGCACACTGGCCAGCGTCAGATCTGCTGTGTGCTTCAAACAGGTGCTGCCACCAAGAGCAATGGGATAAGGACAGTATGGCTCTTCACTCTGAATAGCTGATTAGGAGAGGTAACTTTGCCACAGCATGTCAGGGCCGAGTCCTCCTGTTGGACATCTTATGGTCAGATGAAGCCAATTCCAACACAACCAACTGTAATCCCTGTGACCTGCGCGTGCAACACGTCTCCCCCCTAAAGAGATGAGCTGTAGAAGCAAAAAGAGATGTTTGCTTCTGAAGGTCTAGAGCAAGAGCTTTGTACTTCTTAGAAGTTCTGGGGTTCATCTGGATCCGCAGTATGCAAAATGATCTAGTTGGGGTATTTTTGTCCATCCTCCAGATGTGGCAGCTACTTTTTGGGTTTCTCTAGGATGTTCAGGAATTTCCCTCGAGTCATTTCTCTAGCTGAAATCACAAGGGAGGAAAAAGAGATTAATATTATTTTAAAAGCCAAGAAATCCAAACAATTGTATAATTTACAGATTTTAACCACAGGATAAGACATTAATTTAGATTTGTGCTTATAGCAATAGTGAGTAAGGATTATTTTATTTAAATTATTTTAAGCTGAAAACAACTAAAACTGCATTCCAGCTTGAATTCCTGACATCCTAGAAATGCAGGCAAGGCCTGGAATCTTCTGAACTCAGCAATAATTCCCACAGGCTGTCTCATTACATACAATCTATGCTTTCTATTCCAACTGCATTGTGCTCTTGCAGCATCTCCTTTTCTCTGTACTATCCATCTCTGAACGGTGTAATCCAGATCTCCATCACTCTGTCTCAGAGCAATTGTTCCTGGATGTTATAATCCGTCAGAGATTATGGAACTCTCTCTTTCTCCATTTCAGGATTATTGGTCCCTGGATGCTATGATCTTCAACAGAAATTAGACAGCATTTTCCCTCTCTCAGCAGTGTCAGTCCCTGGATGCTGTAATATAATGGGGTTTATATTCCTTCAATGCAGTTCATCTATGGATGGTGTAATAAAGTAAGGTTTATAGAGCTTTGGTCTTCTCTCTCTCTCTGCATTGTCAGTCCTTCGATGTTTAATACAGCAAGGCAAGGTTTATATGTCTCTCTCTCACTCCTGGCACCATCAATCTCTGGTAGTTGTATTACAGCAGGGTTTACACAGCCACTTTTCTGCACGAGACATTTCTGACTTGTGAGCCCATAAGCTCCCAAGCTGGCAGAGCATCCCTAATACTATCTTTGTCTTGCAATAACAATACAATGCATCAAAGACAACATGATTAGCAATTGAGTCCTGAAGAAAGACAATCTTCCCACCAGTGCTTCCCTTCATTTCTTTTAAATAAAGGTGAAAGCTTTGTGCTGGACTGGCAGGCATCAAAACATGGAGGTTTTTATTCATAGGATTGATGAAAGCACGTGTGTTTCCCACACCTAGCCCAGAGAGACTCTGGAAGGAGATGGGAATTCATTTTCTGTTTTATCCATTCAATTCCTGACCTCTCTACTGAGAGGAACAACAGAAGTGACAATTAGCATAAAAACTGGAGGTGGGTTTGTTGCTGATGTTGGGTTTTCTTTTGACATTACTGATTATCTGTTAGAACAGAACTAAAATGTAATAAAAATGTTCAGCTTAAAATACTCAATACGCACACTCAGGTAAAGACATTTTGTTATTCCTTACCTAAATGTTAGAATTTGTGCCTTAAAGGCTCTTCTTTGAATTATTACATTCTAATTTGCCTACCCCAAATTGTACCACAAGGTATTGTCACCAACAAGATCCCTGTAAAACAATTAGAGGCATTACGAACTGTCTGGTACGCATTGATATTCATAGGCTGCAAAATCTCCACTGCCCTGTGCGGAACATGCTTCAGACCGGCTGCAGATTCAAGCAGATCCCTCCAGTATTCCCTTGGTTCATGCCTCCAGCTGTGAGTTATATCATCTGGGATCCATTCCCAATTCTGCTTCTGATTCACGGCGCGAACTATCACAGAAGTACTCATTTGTACCCCCACTTCCCCACCCACGAGACAGCCTGTATCTCTTAAACGCTGCTGAAGTGACACATGGATAGAAGGTGCTGCAGAAGGGCATGAGGGGATTGTTATTTTGTCAGGACCTAAGTCATTACGCGCAAAGAGCGCGATTAAATAAAAATGCAAGTTTTTAAAAATTTCATCTAGGAATAGATTTTCAGCACCAGTTCTTTGACACCACCCAGCCTTGCACCGTCAACAGCTCATGGCTTTAAAACCCTCTGAACGGAGAACACAACGCTGAACTGTAGTTGATAGAGTGGAAAGTTTTCCAGAGTGCAAGTCCCATATAGGAGATATACGAACGCGTGACAATTCTGTTCCCCCAAAGAGGGCTGCACCCTATAAATCAGGCAGAGAGCATAGACTCCTTCTGCGCGCTGAGTGAAATTACTGTGGGTTGGGGGTTGCTCCAGAGCACGTGCCCTCCTGTTCACTTGTCATCGGAGATGTTAACATTTCTGATTAATTCACAGACCTCTCATTTTATTCTTCATTCCTTTATCCTTGCTATCCTGTTCTGCTGCAGCTTAAAGATTCTTACCGACCTGCTACAATAATCACCGCCCGCTTCCCCCCCCAACCTGGTGAAATTGTTTAGTGATGCCAACCGCGCTTTTAATTTGCAAGACATCAGACACAGAGGTAATTTATACCAACATCTGTTCATTTCTGACTTCTGAAACAAACTCGCACATGCTGCTACAAAATCCCATTAGGAGCAGGAGACAGCCTTCTGCTATTCTGTATTCCTCTTCTCCTCATATACTCGGGCTTGCATTGGGGCTTTATTTTTAAAGATAGGATGCCAAACAGAAAGAAAGGACCTTACATCTTTGTATATGTATGAAAACGGCCAGGATATAACATCCTCATATCACAAAAAAAATCCCAGCCAAACTAAGGGCAAGTTTCCACAAACATTAACAATCTTATTTTCCCTGCTTCAGCTGCTTCTCTCATCCTCCCAAGAACCACAGTTCAATGTATTCCTGGTAAACACGGACCAAATACATATTACATGGTAGTGTGTTCAAACGTCTTAGCTATTCCTTCTCTTTTGTTCCTCTTTAATCTGCATTAGAGTATGATTTGAGCTTGGGTTTCGCACAGAAAAGCCTCTAATATTAAACCGACTCCTCTGCTCAATATTGCTTCTGATAAATGCATTCTTAATAATGGGAATATCATTTCCAATGGGGCCTTTTGGAGCTTGCTGGAGTGAGGGAAGAGCTTGTGAATGAAGAAACCATCACCCTCACTCTAAATCTGATTGCAGTCTAAGAGAGATGGTAAAACCTGCCTTAAGCAACTACCCAAGGGAGCAGCAGAAGCCAGTTGCGTAGCAGAGGTGGATTTTTTAATTAAAAGGTTGGACAAAACTGTAGTGAAAACCTCAGGGATTTTTTCTTTAACATGGTTGCTTTAACCACAGGCTTCAAGTGAAGAGAGGGCTTGAGTGCAGGTTTCATTGTACCAGCAAACAGGCACTACAGAGGCTGTGCAGCATGAAACAGAAACGTGAATCTCCGTGTCAAGTCACGATTTACAACCTTGCCTACGCTGTGCATCTACTACAATAGAAAAATCAACAATGGACACGATCGCAATAGCTTGGATGCAAATTAATCTCACCTACTAGGGAGGAGGCAGAGGATACTGAAGACTATAGAAAAAACACCGTAAGATGTTACCAGCACTGGGTACAATGGAAGTTGAGTGCTCGAACAGACTCTTCCAGAGAAATGTATTGAAAAATGGTATCAGGCTATTATAATTAACAGAGAATGCTGTACTGAGTGATTTAAGTTTGCTGCCCCACAAGATATACCAAGCAGATCTCACAAACAGGTACTGGGTAGGAAAGGCTGGGGCTGAAAGAAGAAGGGGAGATTTCTACTTGATAGGGGGGCAGAATAAGGTTTAATATAATCTCCTCTTTAGAACTTCAATCCCTCAATCCCGCATTTAGCCTTGTTGCTTGGGGCTCCTTTTCTACTACAATTGTCCCCAAGCTGCCTCTCTGCAGTAAATTTTGTGGTTGCTGGTTGAAAAGATTCAGTAGTACAGATTGATTTCCTACAAGTGAGGAGATGAGGGATTACCAAAAGCAGTCCTGGTTAACAAGATTGGGTGCAGAATCTCCTGCTAGAGCAGCCCACTCTGCCAGTGTTTTGCATCCTTTCACTATGACATATGGGTTTCATTACGCAAAGATTTTCCTGATTTTAACTTGGAGGCGATTACATTGGAAACTCAGAGCTATCTTTACATCTGTAGCAATTTAAAGGTTAAGTAACTTTTAATCAAATGACAAAGACTCATAATGTTTTTTCCTCGATTGAAAATGAAAACTGCTGTTCCAGATATTCCTTCCGGTGACAATTTAATTAGAAAAAAACACTGCACTGGAGATTGGGGTCCAGCCTGATTGCTCCCCGTAAAAAGCCTTCTCACATGTATGACAGCACAGGACATAGTGTGTCATAAGGTCTGGATAGCCAGGAAATAATGGAAGGATTTACTGCTACAAAATCAGCAATGAAAACAGTGATTTACACTTATATAAGCAACTTTCATCCAGGAGAATCCCTAAGCAACGAGCATATGCACATGCTTTTTTAACATAATATACACTTAAATGCGAAAGCACAACACACTATACCTTCCACTGCTTACTGCTCCTGGGCTTACCTAAAAATCTCAAAACAAAGCTTGTAAGCATCTTCAAATCACAGATATTTTAAAATTAAGTCACCCGCTAAAGAAGCATTTCTCTGTGTCTCCCCCAGATGTACAGCTCAGGGGACAAATTGGACTGTGCTCCTCTTCTGACCTGAAAATGTAGCCGTGTTGAAATCTACACGTCTTGCTCCTATAAAGAACTGGAAATACAATTAATGTCCTGTGAACAGAACATGTTTTTAGCCCTGAAATGTCTTGTAGTATCACACTTTGCAATGCTACATTCTTGACTACAAAAAGGTTATTTTAGGCACTGTCATACTTTGTTAGCTTACTGGTTATTCCTCCCATTCAGTTGTATTTATGGTAACTAAAGAACTTGTTTTTCAACATGGAAGGATTCCTTTAAAGTACTAATCATGCACTCTCAAATTACTGCTGTGTCTTAGGACTATACAGAAAACAAAACCAAAAGGCTTTATTTTTGAAAACCTATCAGTGGAAATTACCAGTTCAGGGAAAAGACCATTAATTGCAGAGAAACAACAGAACACTCCTCTGATTTTTAACCCTTCTATCACAAGGGTCTGTTGCATCAGAAATTATTTCTTTTGTCCTGAGACACAATGTTAGGCTAAGAAGACACAGCCATTTTTTTCCTAGTTGGTAGGACATAAAAAAGGGTTAGAGGAATCTGCCCATGAGTAACTGTGGGAGTCTTGCTTGACTGGACTTGTGAAAGCCAATGGCAAAGCCACATCTTTTGGCTGGGCTCAACTAATATTGCATTTGGAAACGAAATTAAGAAAACAGTCATGGGGTGGCGGAAGTGAAGGCAAAAAGACAATATAAAACCAGCAAAAATATTTAAGATTAACATCAGTACTACAGCCCTCGAAAAAAAAAGAACCTTACTTCAGACAAGACCAACTGAGTATTATTACCCAGTCAACACAATCCGAACTTCTGTCACAGACAGAGATCTGTGTAGACCACTTTCTATTTTGAGATCAGATCCACAAAATCCTACCAACACCTGGATGCCTGCTGGCACCAGCTCACTCCTCTTCCTGCATAAAAAGAGCTCCAATTACTCTGCTAACTGCATGCTTCCTTAACATAATTGTCAAATGAACTGCTACTTGATGACTGTGGGCCTTTTTGTCAAATACTTATTAGTGACTGCTACACCAAGCCTAATTTCATAAAGAGCTGGAACTGCCATCTCAGGAGAGCAGTGGTTAGTGAAAGCAACGTCAGTTGCCTTTACTGAAGGTGGAACGTGCACATGCAGACACTCAGACCTGAGCTCCTGGGACTGTTACATTTACACTGGAGACCAGCCTAATCACCTAGCACTCCTGAAACGCATTTTTCAGGTAAGACGCCAGAATCAGCATAAACCTCCAGGTGGAATAAACTTGCATTACTGTGGCATCTTTCAATAATCAATATCAAAGCACTTGCAAAGTTTATCAAGCTTCACAGTATTCTCGAGACATGCAGTGATTTAATTCCCATCTTACAGATGGGGTCACAGCCTCAGTAAGGAGTGATGTACAGATGTATACTAAAGGAGTCAGCAACTGTGCTGGAATTCAGGCTCTGAAAGATGAGCTCTGTCAAGTCTTGCTGCAGCATTTTAAAATATTAACACCACCCTTGGTACAAAACATCATCGTCCTTCCCTTGGCGAATGAGACAGCAGAATCTGCCCTTACTTCAGCTGTAGTTCACAGTCCGGCAAGACTTGTTTTTGAAATGCCAAAGAAGATGGGGGCCTGAACAAAACCAGGCTGTGAAGCAGAGCAGGTGAGGCTCTAGACCACATACTGGTGACCACACTGGGTAAAAGACTCCACTTTGAGACAACACTCCCCGTCTGCTATGGAAACCATCACCTCTGACAGAGAAGTGGTAAATAGCTGAGACTGACACAATTTTGAACAGCTGCAACAGTTCAGTGAGTGTTACATAGAGCCTTAAGAATTGGAATCAAATACCTAATGCTCTCCTGAATCATGGAATCCTCATGTGACCTCTTTCCACCTCGTTTTTCTCCACCCACCGTAGTGGGGTTTTATCATATACCTGATAAGAGATCTCAGAGATCATTCAGGATTACCCAGAATGGTGATAACAGATCTGCTGCAGATTAAGGTATCCTCAAAAATGTTATTGTTGCTATCAATAAATACTAAAATTAAATCGTTTCTAAAAAAAATTAGATTCCTTCTCTACAGAATAATTTACCTTGTTCTCCTAATCAGATTTTTCCCTACCCTGCAAGGCAGCACCATTCTGGTTGCGCTCAGTTGCAAACAGTGATGTTCACAGAGCTGCAAACACAAACACTCACATACAGATGGGCAAAGCCTGCCAATGACAAACACTCGAAGCAAGGGGCAATGACATCCCTGCCCATGCCCAGGGAGCTACTAAACTTCCAGGTCACGGATATTAGGATGTACAGATATTTTGCCCTGAGTAACCCCCATATCAAAGGAAACTCTTACGGTACCTCCCACTTCTAGAAGCCGCCTGTGGCCGACATCCTGTGGGGCCAAAGACCTGATCCCTTTGACCCCCAAAGCAGGGAAAGAGTTACATCTTCTCTCTGCAAAGCCAATAAAAACCTCTCTTGATTATAATTTAGATAAGAGCCACTGGATTGAATAATAATGTCTGAAACTCCCCTGGCTGTTTCACCTTGAGACGTCCATCACTGGGTTAAACATGATGCTAATTGCATTTGGATTGATTAATTTCTCTCACTCCTGTCTATTCGAATAATGCTTAACAAAATAATCACAGCACCCAGAGTCAAATCTTCTCCGTCAAAGGAATGAAGCCATCAGAACCAGCAGAGATGAAAGAAATGAAGATGACCCGTAATTACTGCTACGGTGATATCATTACCATATTATAGAAAATGAGTGTACGTGGGGGGAGCGGGGGCTGCGATTATTATTTATTTTTTAATGGAACCTCACATCCCAAGAATACAGATATGACACAGGGGAACATACAGAAATACAGAACTAAAAAATTATTGTGCATTAAACTGCAAAATACAGTGAACACTGGGAGTCTTAGATGCATCGAGTGTCTTGTACTGTGAGCTGCTGTTTATTCACTTCACTATTTTTTCATTGCAGTAATACTTTGTATAAGCCTAGTAAAGAGAATTAAGATACCTACCTTCCCAAAAAGATCCTCAAGTATCCGCAACCAAACTTGCTCATAACCCCAATGCTAAAGCCATTATCCTTTAATATCATTACAAGTCATCTTGCTTTGAACATCGGCATTCTGATTTTTAAACCACAAGACCTACCCTGATGCTCAGAGAAAAGCTAGAATGCAAGAAAATTTTTATTTTTCTTAAATGCTGATTCCTCTCTGAAGGCAGTTATAAATTCCCTTACCAGCCGCAGTAGATCACTTTAAACCATTCATTATGCTTGTTCTTTAAAGATATCAAACGTATCAAGTCTGGAAGAATTTAAACCAGGATTTTAAAAAAAAAACAACAAAAAAAACAAACACACAAACCCAACCACAACCCTAACATCCAAAAGGAAGGCCTTCTGCTCCCTTTATTCTCCAAAATACACTCCCAAAGCCCCTCTCATTTGAGAAACAAATAGCTTGGCAATTGTATAAGATCTTCAGACACCTGTGCACTGCAATTCTAATTGTGGTTTATACAGTTCACTTCTCTCCGTGCTGCTTATGTCTGCCCCCTAGTCTCAGACTGAAGACAAAAAAACCACACAAAACTAGCAGCTTAAAATATTTATTCTGGAATAAAGCCAAGGTCAAATACACACAAAAATTTCACACAGCAAAAATGTCAAGACCTAAGACCAGGCGCTGACTCATGAAGCTAATTAAACACAGAAAAATGATGTTCAAGGATTTTATAAGGCTTAAAGAAATTCAAGGTATGTTTCTAATATTAAAAGCAGGACTAAAGACAATTTTATATCAAAGTTGAGGATATTTTCAAGTATACCTGAATGGGGCTTCACCAGCATAATGTATCATGGGAACAGCTACAGGATGGGACAGCTTCGATCACAAAGTCCCACAGATGTTGGATGCAAATAGTGGAATAGAAATGTGGCATGTTTTAACAAGAAGTGCTCTAAAGGGGTTTTTTTTCACCTGCTTGTACCAAAAGGAAAATAATCTCTTCCTGGCCTCTCAACCTCTGGAGAGGACCAAGAGTTCTTGATGATTTAAGTTTTCTCACCACAGTATCTCAAAAAGAAATCTTCTTTATTGAACAACGTGGAGAAATAAGTTCAAAACTGTTTGCTCAAAACTCTTGAGCAATTCATGAAGGAAGCTCGGCGGAGGGGTCTGCACTGAATATACGCACACAGCCGGGTATGAAAGGTCTCTGGAAGTGAAGGGACCCTTCTCGGAAGGCACACGGGGAGAAGCCCACCAGGATGCGGTGCCCCAGCCTATGCTGGGGGGCAGGTATTTACTGGTTGGGAGTAAAGCAGGTGAACCTTCAAAGTAACAATTTTTTCAAGTCTTATCAGAGGCTGGGGCACGCTGTCTGTGGCAAAATCTGAGCCCCGGAGCCAATGGGAACAAAGGGATTAAGAGTTATTAGGAGTAGAGAGAATTACATATTTACAGTACAGTTACTGAAAAATAATCGTGTAATGATTATGTAAGTCCCTATACTCCTTTTGGCTAATCATGTTGGGATACAAGCACCCTGATTATGCAAGCCAGGGCACACAAATCCAATCAGAAGACATTAAGGCGTGTTTGCGGGGAGGTTTGCAGCTCTGGTTCAAGAATGGTTATGCTTTCTTGACCTCCAAAAGGCAGAAACTAGCCCCTGTCCGTAGGTTAGCTAATGGCTTGAGCTGTCAAGCAGAACTGAGTTTTTAAATTTAACTTCTTTCAACAAGCTTCATGGGAAGAGATACCTGGATCAAAGAAGCTCATACTGTGAGAGTCAGTATTTATTTGTGCAGAGCTATGTCTTTCCTCTAAAAAGCAGGCTAAATATTTAAAATTTAGTTTTCTAATCCCAAGATTCCTCATTGAAACATTTTACCATGTAGATAACTGCAGCCCTTAACATGGCAATGAATTATCAATACTGAAGGTCTCTACAAAAGGAAGATTCATGCTTTTTATGACTGAACAATATTACTTGATTTACACATGAAGTAAACCAAGATTCCTTTTGCCATTAGTATGATACAACACATGAAATTATACAGAGGATTTCTATACTTTCAAAAAATCCAAGTAAAAATTCTGTATGAGCACACACAAGTAAATGACTGAAATCTCAGTGTTCCAAGGCCAAAGTCACAACCTCAGTTAAACCAGCATTATGGAAGAACAGCAATATGCAGTTTGCAGGCTGCAGAAGAAAACCTTCACAGTTGTCTCCATCATTTTATTCGTTCCTCCACATGAATTAAAGATACTTTCTTTAACGACTACCTTTATCCTTATCCTTCCCATTATATTCACTGCTTGCTTTAGTCCAGCTTTTTCAGTTATACTACTGACTAGTTTCACGCGCTTTGCCCACCACAATCCTCTTCTGGCAACAATATCCTGAGATGAGGAATATTTGAAAGTCCAGAAGAGGGTTCAGGGAATTCAAAGCCATCTTTACCAACTCCAAGTGGTCACAAGAGACATCTAAGGAAATGCACTGATTTAGAAATGTTACCATTTTTACAGCATCCAAATGCTACCAGAATCGAGTTGAGATTAATAGAGAAAAAAAAAAATGTGTATTTGGACGAGTTGAAAAAAATCACAGGAAAATTTTTGTTACAGAAACTATCACTAGTTTTAATCTGACCTACTTAATAACAAAATCATTATACCACTCAGAGCTATTTGGAAAAGATATTACATTATAAACAATGTAGGCTCTGCTACAATTATTACAATTTAGCTGTTAATGAGCTCAAAGGCAACTAGACAAGGTGCAGTTGTAAAAGCAGATGTAGCAGATGCACCCAAAAATAAACCCTCCCAGACCCATGAAGAAACGTGAGAACACTTTTCATAAACAGCTTCACACTTCTAGTATACATGGGTTTTGCAGAAAAGCTTAAAGACATGATTCAAATACAAGAAATGCAGAGGTATCAGAGTCTGTAGGTATCTCCTGAGAGTAGCGACCAGAGGAAACTCCAGTTTCTTGAAACTCAGAAATAAAGCATACTAGTCTACTGTCATTCCTAAAAAACC
>JAOXJM010000041.1:39967620-39980846 GCA_026413425.1 Tringa solitaria | reverse complement strand
CCAAGTCAAAACAAACAAAACAAAATTATTTTTTGCTCCAGAAGGTCTACCAAGATCATCCCAGTAAGCTTCGGTACTCTTTTGCTTCCAAAAATTTCTTCATGCTTATTCCCAGTCCATGCATATCACTGGTCTGAGGCCACCATTACTTTCTTCTCTTATGAAAGCTGAATACCATGCCACAGCTATCTTCTAATGAGCAGACTAGGGTTCTTCATCCATTACTGGAAACCAAGAATAGAGGCACTGTAGTAAAGCAGAAGGCAAACCACCTACAAGACAGCTCAGAAAGTAAAGCAGAAGGTGGAGATGGCCACAAGAAGTCTCCATAGGTTTAGTGACTGGTGAGACAGCTCTGAGGGTTGAGTGGCATTGAAGAAACTTTGGAACCCAGAAGACTCCATGATGCAGTGACAATGGGGCTATCAGACATATTGGGAGGTAGAGAGGCAGAGGGGAGTAGAAGAGGTGTAAGTAAAAAGAGAATACAAGGAAAAGTGGTAAGTGAAGAAAATTCAACCTACGAGAACAGATCAAACAATAGGGTATACAGTACAACATCATATGAGAAAAATTGCAGAGAATCAGAAAATCATTCAGATTCGAAAGTACCTTGGCAGACCTCCAGCCAAGCTTCTGCTCAGAGCTTTAGCCAATCAAGTCTTATCTCTTGCCCTCCCACCATGCAGGACTGTGCAGAGCCTGATTATCTTCTCAATAACCTCCTCACAGGCAGCTATCACATCCCTGTGAAGTCACCTCTCCCCCACGCTGAACAAGCCCCATTCTCTCAGCCTCTGTTCACAGGGCAAGTGCTCCAGTCCCCTGATCATCTTGGTGGCCCTCTGCTGAACTCATTCCAATTTACCATGCTGGGGCACAGAGGACACCATTGGACATGGCATTGCAGATGAGTCTAATGACTGCTAAGTAGAGATGGACAATCACCTCCCTCAACCTGCTAGCCATGCTTCTACCAAGAGACATATATGCAATCCTACATTCCTTTCCCCAAAATTACCTACACACTATATTCCTGTTCAACATCACACCCCAGCCTCCAACCCGCCACCCAGCCACTGCTTGGCTTACTGTTCCAGGACACTCGAGCACCATAATGAAGAGTCAGTGAGCTTTGTGCCCTGAGATAGGGGAGGAACTGTTTTTTCCTCCAAGTTTTTTATGCATATGCTAGTAAACAGAAATTGTAAGCCTTTTTTGTAAATTAGTATGTTCTCTCTTTTTAAGCAAGCCAGGTAACTACGTGTGAAAATCTTGACGCAACCCAGAGAACTATCTTTTGAAAATCGAATGACAGCTTGGCCTGCTACCCAGAAACATCCATCACCCAGCCCTTTTCTGTTGGGATTTTTGCTGAATGAGTCTTCCGCAGGTTAACAATTAGTTTTTAGCATAAGAGTCCTGTGTCATCATCGTCATCTCCCCAGGAGAGAGAAACAGGCTGACTGATTTTTAGATTATATGCTCTGATAAGACACAGGCTCCTGCCTCCCTGTGTGCTTGTGCCATGCAGGCCACCTGCTCTATGGAACTGCCACTGGGGACACTCTCAAAAAGGTTTAATAATAATGTTCTCTCTAGAGACGTAACTCAGAGCATGCTCTGAATTTACATTCTACATCATCACCCAAAATCTTGTATATAAAATCCTATCAATAGTTAGGATCTAAGACTAGTCACTAAAAAGAGTAATACAGTATATTTCAGAAATGTTAATTCCTATTAAACAAGAATGTGTCAGGTCTGTAGCCATAAAAACTGCAAGTGAAGACAGGAATTGATAGAACAGGGCAGATCAGTGATCTACCCAGACAGGTATCCTGTTGACTGTACCCAATATCAGAAACATTAAAAAAAAAAAAAGCAAGGAACCCCATTATGAAGACATATGAAGTAACAGTCTGAAAGATTCCTCCTCTTCCTAAGTGCTTGTTTTATATCCTAAGCAGCTGATATTTCCTACTTCATTTTATATTTTATTCTGCTATAACTAGAAATGTTCTCATCATCCATTTGTTCTCATCATCCATCCGTCTGTTCCTTTTCAATAGCTGCTAAGTACTTGGTCTAAAAAAAATAAAATCCCAGTGTGGCAGAAAGTTCCACATCAAATTATTCATTGTGTAAAAGGCATTCCTTTTTGCTACTTTTAATCTGACTGGCTTCTATTACTTTTTTCTGAATTCCCCCCCACCTCTTCTTCTCAGGTTGGGAGTCAATAGGAATTTTCAATTTATCTTCTCAGTTGTAGAGATGTAAAATAACAACTGCACTACCTTTCAAAATCAGAGATTCACTTTTTTTTTTTTTTTCTCCACATTCTCATGAAGAAATCTCTTGATTTATAAGCAGTTCTCTAGAAGTGAATGGTGTATTTCACACTATCTCAAAATTATTCCTACCAAAAGACTGCCTGAAGTGACAGAGTATCTGAAGTTACAAACAGAGAATGAGACTTACTTCCCTTCTTGGAAAAACTTATGAAACCTTATGCAGAAATATGTGTTGTAAAGCGCAAACGATTATTAAAGTCAAGCAGAAGAGGTGGGAAACAGCACAATAATTTGCCGTGTCTTGGAGCTTGAAGACATACAGGGGTACAGCAATCCACTCTGCTTCTCCACAGCAGGGACGGACTGTGCTTTCTTCTGGCTGTTCTGGACCATCCCAGGAGCTCAGGAGGCTTCATGGGTACGTGCAAAACAAGGTTAAATGCTGCCACACTCAACTGCACACAAGCTTCAATTACTTTGTGTAACTAAATTCTCTGGCAAGTACAGGTAGATTTGTCTTGAAAATTCTGCCAAACAGCAAGTTGCTAGTTCAGAAACACCAAAATGCTATTAAAAAACCCAACATACACAATATCAGAACAATTTAGCAAAATTATCCTTATCAGTCCAAGTCTAAAGAGCTATCAAGTGAAGTTGGCCCAGGTAAAGATCCTTGTGTCACTATTTTATACCCAACTCAACTCATGCCAATTATTTTGAAACCCACTCTTTACAAACATGCCAAAGTGACAGACCTTTGTTAAGGAAAAAAATATCAGTGTCATTTAACTAAAACTTTGTGATTACAAATGTACACACAGATCACACTTCATTTGTTAATTTTCTCAGAATTACCTAACCAGAAGTAACAGCAAATTACAATCACTTTAGAACTTACTGAAAAAAAATATAAATTCCTATTTACATACATGACATAAAACATTTAAAGATACTATGGCCTTTCAAACAGCCTGCAATTTATACAGAAAGTAAAGATGCAAACAACAAGTTTTACTCCACTCTCTTCTTTCTATATTATAATAGAAGAAAAATCAAGGCTGTGACTAATCATTGCCACATTTGAATTTCAAGAACGTCCTCTTATGTTTCTGATAGTAGTTCTGAATGATAGTTCTACACCAATGCACGCAACATGGGCAACAAACAGGAGGAGCTGGAAGCCACCGTGCAGCTAGAAAGCTACAACCTAGTTGCCATTACTGAAATTTAATGTGACAAATCTCATGACTGGAGCATGGCTATCGATGGCTACAGGCTGTTCAGAAAGGACAGGCAAGACATTGCCCTTTACATCAAGAACAGGAAGCGTCTGTTGCCTTTCTCTTAATGGATGCACTATATAAGATAAAGCACACAAAAAGAGAGGTGGTTTGACACAATACCTAAGTATGCGGAGAAGCGTATGGAGATCTTAATCACAGTCAAAACAATGAGCTCATCTTTGTGAGTAGAACAAGATTTGTTAAGATCAGAGTAAAAGATTCTGGAAAATGTGTAATATTATAAGAACTTAGGTGAGAGATGTGTGGATAGATAGGAAAGGTTTTATTCCATATGTATTGTATAGAAAAATGAAGAAGATATAAGTTATAGCTTGGACGCCTGGACTTTACTGGAGAGTCAAGCATTATACTTGGTCACAAGGCTAAATGAGGGACAAAATAGCTGCAGTGTTCAGAGTCATCAGAAGAGGCATCACAGGCAATTTGTTTGGAATAGCAGGAGGAGAGAGTAAAAAGTTCAGGTTTCCACATTTACTCAGGTCATCAGATATAAAGGAAATGAAGGGGCTGGTAGAAGGCATTTTTAATCCTATAGGCTCTAGAAAGGCAGCAATGTTCATTAGCTCCCAACGTGGTCTAAATACTCCGAAATGAGTATGTTGGTAACTTACAGTCACAATACAGAACAATATATAAACAATATGAGGCAAAGCCAGGCTACGTAGTTCTGGCATGAGCATTCATGTTAACTCCACATGTTTCTTATACATAAATTATATCATTTCTCTCTCTATTTTGGCTGCTCAGGAGTAATGAAACACTACCTTGCATGACTACAGTAATGCCTGCAGAGAAATTATATTAAAGAGCATATTTACTGAACAGAAAAAGAAAAAGATAGAAGGAAATAGAAAAGGCAGGAGACAAAGTACTACAGAACTGATGTTTTCTTCACACATAGTAAACATTTTTCACTTCTTAGCTTCGTTGCCATAGCCAGTTACCATTTGAAGCATTACACTACATCTGCATCCCACTGTCCTCATGATTTAATTAGAAGCTGAGTGATACCCCCTCTTAAGTATCATCAACATCCACAATCTCTCCTCCTCACAGTGATGCAAACAAACCTACAAACTCTGACTGTCACCAGCCTGGAAATTCCCTTCCCTGGGACAGATGCTGCCACTGGCTTGAAGGAACTTGTACCCTCTCTGGGAATCCAGCAGTAGGTCTGAGCTGGTGAGCATCACCGCGGGACTACTCAAAACGGTAAGTGCTTAACATTGCCTTTGGTGCTGGGCTTATTGAAAGATCACTGCTTATTTGCCCACATGACACAAATACCGAGATGACTGGCAGACAAGCAGATGGACAGACAAACAATGTAAGTCAGGAAAGGGAAGACTACTAATAGGGCTTCCCAAACGCTAAGTATCTTTAAAGGAATACTTTGAAATCCTGAAAACTGATTTTGTAGCAGGGTACAGCACACCAGTCTTAAATTCCATTCTCATTAATCCATGGATATGTTGGCTTTTTTATTTTTACCCACTAGGCAGGGGGCACTCAAAATCCTTATTAGGAAGTGATCTGCAGCTATGCACCAGAGAAAAAGGAAGACTACAGCCTCTAGGATTTCAGATTTCAGTTAAGACACTGCTTAACAAGAAGAGAGCACAGCAGGTACATTTTCAATGCCATCTGCTGGATAAGATGGACAACTCTAATAAAGATTAGAAACCACTGTTTTCCATCTATCATCATCAACACATAGCAACAGTTCCTTCCTCTTTCTACCTTACCTAAACAGAGATCAAAATTGAAGTTGTCTACATAAGCACATCGTGTTTCCCACACTCTGTCATTGCATCCAAGAAAACAAATAAGCCAATAATTACAAAAATGTTCAGATCTGTAAAAATGACTGCATGCTATCTCTGCTGAGAAACCAGGGGGTTCTGACAGTGGAAAATACCTTAATTTAGATTTGATTACAAGAGCCTGACGCCTAAGTTGCAAAACATATTTCTGCTCATCCCACCTCCCATCCTAGAAAAGCTAATACTTCTTTCTGAAGACAGAAATGAAAAAGTCACAAGACAGGAAGGTTTTTTCCTCTTGCCCGAACAGTATTTTTCCCATTGGAAAGACCAACAACTGGCAGAGTTCACTCAGCTAAAGAAGTAGAAACAGACTTGTCTGCCACAGTAAAATGGAACAGACAACTACTCTGAAGAGACAAGTAACTTCTATTGCTAAGGAAGTCCAACACAGAAAATATTCTACAATCTGAGAATGGGTATTGATTAAAACAGAGTGAATAAAAGGCTGGCTTGATCTTCAAGGTGAGGAACAATTTTCTGACTTTTGTAAATTATAACTTACATTCTGTTTGTTCAAATTGCAAAGCTTCATTAAATTTGTCTCAACTGTTTACAGAAACCGTTGATGCTACAGATATCTGCAATTTCTCACAAAGGGCATCTGCACACATTCCTCTTGTGATAGCATAAGCAAAGAACTTCTGGAGACTCTGGTGGAATGTCCCTCTTGGTCTATCATGCCATTTAGACAGCCTATTGGATCACCTGGATTCAGTAAAAAAGAAGGATAGACAAGAGATGTGGTCTGGCATGAGGTTGATATAATTTGTATAAGAGATGCAGCAACAGATTGCACTCCTAGGACCTCAAACACGAAAATCATACTTGCTGACGTGAAAAAACAACAATTGTTAATAAACAGATATTCTGCTCTTCAACACTCCATATGGCGGTCTGATGGATTAAACACCAGCAGAGTGTTGATCACTCTAAAAGCTCATATTGAGATGATCTGGAAAATCTGTCTATCTACAATTTACGAATTCTGGTTAATTTAATTAAAATGCTGCATCACTAAGTGCCTTAATATGCGGAAAGCCATAAGCTTGTGAGGTTCTTGGCACATGCCTACTTTCAGAAGTAGCTACAGAACAAACTACCAAGAGTATCTTTTTTAACTCAGGATATACAAAGAAAGACTCCTGAGCTACAAAATCAGTTTATGTTTACATGCAGGGAGAAGAGAGCAGAAAAATCTCCAAACCAGGCTGAGGGACAGGTGATAACAGTAAGGCTAAGGATGCCAATAGCATGAGAGAAAGAAGGACACAGGCTGTCAAGGTACTGGTGACTTCTTTGAAAGCAGCCAGCCAAGGTTAAAGGAAACTAGATGGGTTATTGTTAGCAGACTGAAAAATGGAGAGAGAGGGGTGGGGTTCAAGAGAGGAACTGTCCCCTTGTAAGGGGACAAAGGCCAGGAAGTCCCAAGAGAGAAGGAGCCTGTGACCAACATGCTTGGCCAAAGGTAAACCCAATGCTGTAATCTACCTTTACCAAGGGAGGCTTGAGATCTGGCTTCTTCTTAAATTGAGACAGGCTACAGCACATACACAATCAATTACCGCAATTCAGCTAAGGGGTGGTACCTGCTCATTTTCAATCCTTGAGGCTGAGCCAGCTTAGAAATTTTTTTCCTTACTAAAAGCATGGCTGGATGAAAGAATATAGATATTCCCAACCCCAAAACCCTCTGACAAAGAGGAGTAAACTGCTCGGATGTGGAAGCAGGTGACAGTTTGGGAAACAGATGGAAAACCTTCTCCACATCTGCAGCAGCTCTGAGTTAAAGGAAGCCACGGCATTCCTGGTATGCTCATTACTGCCTCTGGAACAGACCCATGTATATTAATACTTTTCTTACACTTAATAGCTACTTTTGTTCTTCCTAAACCAATGATTATGATGCTGGGTTCAGTTCTTAGCAGCTGAAGCTGAGGTTGCAGCATCAAGGGTTTTCCAGGCATGGGTGCTAAAATTTGAGAGGAGCTGGAAAAGAGGAAAGTGATGTTATCAGGAAGATGTCACGGAAGAACAGATGGAAGTCCCCATGTTACTACCCAGTCCAGTATAATTCAGCAAAGCATAAATCCCTTTTTAATTTTTGCATTCTCAAAACTATCTAGAGTAAAGAGAAAAATTTCTAGACGGAAGGAACAGCAATTTCCCCCAGGAACACATTAGTTTAGGCTCATTTTTTGCTATGAAACTTTCAATAGAAACAATTTGGGATTTTGTTCTGCAGAATGACCATCTGATTTGGAAAAAAAGGAGGAGTCTCTCTAGTATGGCATTGCTCCCCTACTTGTACAGGCAGGTGAGGCTCTGCCTGCAAAACCCAGGAGGCTCTCCCAGGAGGAGGCCACATGAAGTTGTGAAGAAGACCTGATTGCGTTCTACATCTAGCATGGTATTATAAAGGAAGATTGTCACCCGTTAAAGGCCCCTTCATCTGTGTTTCTACAATTCATTGCATGACAAGAAAGAACACTGACATTTTACAATGCACACTCCTATACTAATCCATCCCATCATGGTAGAACTCAGAAAAATTGATCTGGAGTAAATAAAAAACAAAGCCATGTGCTTTGAGAATAAAACCCATTTTAAAAAAGCCCAACCACATTCATATTTCACTCTCTGGTATCATCTCTATGCTTCCTCTAGGCTATTTCCAACTACTTTTCAGGACATGTGACTGAGCATGCTGGAACCAAAGTTAATTATTTCCATATTCAAATACAAGGGTACTGATCTATACTATTACAAGCCTAAGAGCCAAGAAAAAGTGCCTATGACAGAAAGCAAGGTGGGAAAAAAACCCCTTCCTTCCCTTAAGTCTTCTCTGCTTCAGAGAGACCAAGCAGGCTGGTTTCAAAACAAGTGATATAACCAAACAAAAGCAGATCTGAAAGGTGAGCAAACCCCACAAGCCACACAGTCATTATTACTGTGTCGACAGCACACTTGTTAAAAATGTATATTTTAATTTTCTGTATTGCTAAAGGTCCCAATTTGCCCAGGGATCTAGCTAAGCTGCCATTTTCTACCACGACAGAGTCTAATCTTTATTTAATGGATTTAGCATCTATCTTCACTAGAGTGGTCTCTAAGGGAAAGGGGAGGGGAGTATGAAGGGGCACGAAGAGATGATCAGAGCCCCCCTCTCCTTCATCCATCCGGCGCTCATGTTTGTGTTCAAAATTCAATTACCTCCTTATTGATACTTCACAGAGATATTTAAGCTGCAAACATGAAGCCCTGATTTCCCAGGGGGCCATGCCCCTCTCTATTTCACTGCTCTGCTTCCCCCAGGGTGAATTCCTGAGGCGTCCATATTAATAGGTAATCAGTCACAATTCATTTATTAAACAGCTAGCAAGGTTTATCAGCCTGCCCTGATTAGCCGGAAGAAGCCACTGAATTCCTAATTTATTTATGGAAATGTAAGTGTCTTTTTGAATTCCATTCATGAAAGACAGGGGTACCGTGGGTCTGGCAAGCTGAATTCTAACAGGGAAGCAGGAGGCAAACCGGAGAGCGGGGACTTTGCGACTTCAGCCTGGGAAACGCACTACGGTGACCCCAGTGTGATCAGTGGATTTAGGGCCAGAACCTCACACACTCATTCACGAGGCAGCTCGTCGGAGAGAAGGCATTGCCACCCACTGCAACTAGGGAATTGCCATCCAGGCGGCTCAGGGTGTGGATTGGCTGAACAAAGTTCCCTAAACGGAGCAGGTGATGTGGTGAAACAGAGTCAAAATAATAAAAAGAAACACAGAAACATTTTTTTAAAGTTCCAATAAATTATTCAGAATAGTGCTGGAAACAACTGCCAGGTAACGCTAATATAGACATTTACACGAAAATTTCAGCTTTTTGAAAACTGCAGACTATTACAATCTTTAAATTATTTTTGCTATAATAGCTTCAGCTGGACTGGTTTTAAAAATGCAACAAACAGTGTCACCGTACTTTCAAACTAAGACACAGAAGCTCAGTGATGCAGCTGGATTACTGGAAAGTGAAAATGGTCAACAAAAATAAGAAAAAAGGCACCACTCTATTGTTTTAAACAGAGAAATGGAGAACTCAGTGAAAAGTAGACCTTGAAGTGAAAAGACTTACACATGCACTTAATACATCTTAAAGCAATTAGGGTACAGCTTCAGATAACATAAAGCTTATATACAGTCCTCTGAAGGTTCAAGGCCACCACTGGTGAAAAACACTTTCTTTTTATCCCTTTCAGGTGTGTAGTAATCTCTGAAAATCATTCAGCTGAATTTTACCCACCATAGTGACTTAACCATAAAACAACTAGGAATGGAAGACTATAGAAAACATATTTCCTTTTTTCTTCTCCATACAAATTCGTGTCAAGTAACTTTCACTGTCCCCTCTTCTCCATTTAGTGACTTTTCTGAACAGCTCAACTGGGAATTAAACATAGGGATTGTATTTTTAAATCCTCTGAACAAGGAGAATGTCCCTCGGGTAGATGCAATAGCCAAAAGGGTATTTTTAATTCATTTTTTTCCTAAATTATTTAGATCTCAAAACTGGCAAGGTTTAATAATGTACAGTGTTACATGAAATACAGACAGAAGTATTTTTAAACATATTGAGAGCATTTCTGTAACACTAATTCTCAGATGCTGTTACCAGACATTTTGTTCAGTGACTTCAGTACTCTCGTCTGATTATTAACTGACCAGGAAAGTATTCAAAACTAAGAAGTCCAAGCATAAAAATAATGGAGGATGCAGATACCACTCCACAATAGTGTATCTCACAGAAATTATTTCAGTTCAATCCCTGACATCTTTCAATTACTCGAAAATATATTTCAAATAACAATCCAAAATCCTATGTAGTTTACAACTGGCTACACTGATGTTTAGCCTCTGAATTTACAAGCACAAGCTCAATACTTGCATACAAGGTTTTTAATTTGCTTAAGATCTCATTACGCAAAAATTTCATTAGTGTATTAAAACCGATATAAAATCCCCACTTCAACTAAACTAGGACAACCCATACCCTTAAATAAAAAAGATATGATTTCCTCTCAAATTACAGTGGTCAGACATGAAAAGATGTAGTACGTGCAATAAATACATCCAAAACACTAGGAGGAATGAGCATTTGAATTCATCTACAACCAGAACTGGTGTGTTGCAGGTGTTTGCAGTCAGGGATGGCATGGGGAAACAAACCTTGGAAAAAGCATTTTTTAACTGCCAAAAAAAGTAATCAATAGCTTAATTGTTATCAGTTTGTGGTTTAGGCAGACAAGGGTAATTCAGCATATTTTTCTTACTATGAAAAGTAGCTCCTAGAGGAAAGGAAAAAACTGAATTTACAGGAAAGATATCTCAATACCTTTCCTCCCGTGCATAAGGAGGATTTCCACACTGGCACAACCAGCAGACATTGCAAGATTTTACAACAGGCCCAAACATCTAATCAAGATGTGGCTCTCAACAGCCAGTTTCTCCGGCCCTCATTGCTTGGGGAACTGCAAACGCCACCAAATAAAACAGCCTGTTCCCTTCCCGAATCTAGCCATACTTCGCCTTTTCCCCCTTCAGCAGTAAATTCACAACTGATTTCAAGCGAGGGCTTTGCAGAATACACAAGATAGGACTCACCACAGAGCGGGTAAAGCAGGACACCCGTGCGTGTTCTTACTGGAAAGCTCACCACTAAGCATCAAATTAAACATTATTTTCATACCCTCAATACATAAGCTCCTTATCACACAGAAAACTGCAGCACCTTCCATAACAGACATCCAACCCGTGCTGCCTGAACGTGCTGGAGAACATAAGCTGTAATCATGTTGCAGTTATTCCTAGTCTTCACAGATGTTATTTCTAGTTATTTCTAGTCTTCATAGCCTTCAAAACACAACTGAGTAAAAGCAATGCAGCACTGGCACTTTGAAACCAAAGAAAATTGCTCCAGGAGATGCAAACTGTTGTCGTTCATCTCAATAAACTCCTTGGCTGTGTTAAAGACACCAGCATTAGCACTGAAATTATTACACACCGCTGCTTATGTCAGTGCATACACCCAACAAAAGGGCTTCCCTACCCAACTGCCTTGCACTTATCCACGTCAGCCCCCCCAGATGTCACCAGCTTCCCATGCCCATGCACTGTCAGCAAAAAACATGTCTATCAAAAACCAAACCTATAAAACTGTAATAGAATGGAGTTTAGTACTACACCAGAGAACACAGCATTATAATCTTAACCTGCTTGACTAATTTTCAACTACCCATTTTAAAGTCCATTTTAACGTAACCAAGTCTGATAGAGAATACCCAGTCAAACCCAGCATGATACTGCACATCTACTAAGGCAGTACTGGGATTCACATCCCTGTATAACACCCAAAGGAAGGGTTTGCAAATAAAACCAAAAAGTATTACATAGGTATTACTTCCTTTCTAAATGCCACTCAATATACCTTGATGACAAATGCCTACTACTCTGCTGGAAATTACTTTCATTCTGTCTCATCTAGTCATCCACCTTATACATTTATTTCTAATGCTCCCATAACAATGCCCATATACGTCTAAGGTTACTGCAGTAATGAACTGCATGGTTACAATAAAGGCTGGGATAATTATTTCCCGTCTTTCTCGCACGTATAGTCAGTGCTGATAACCTCACACTTTAGTGACCTGCGCAAGGAACTTCACCAACCGCATACACAAAAATTATTTCCTACGCTTCTTAATGCTGCAACTTAAGTGACAGCCATTTACACATAGAGCAGGACACAGTCCAGAATAAAAATGAGATTCTCTAATTGACACTGGAGAAAATTAGATTCTAATTGCATATGCTGTATTTTGCTGATGACAATGAGATTGGCATTTGCAAAAAAAGAAAGCGTTATGAGTTCTTTGATGACCAACAGGTTATTAAGACCTTTGTCACATAACTCATTGGAAATGGAACATTTCCAACAGCAGGGAGCCCTCTAGAGCTACCATGGGATAACAGTTCAGCAAACCACCAGGAGAAGGGCACCAATGTCACTTACTAAAACACCCTGAGCTCTTCACCGGTACCCCTCCAGGTACTGACCAAACCCGACTTTACGTGGCTCAGTAAAACAGAGATTAAACCCCAGAGTGAGAAAACAGAAGCCAAAATTTTAATTTGGGAGCTAATATTTGTTGAATTGCCGCTGAACCTAGAAAGCTTTAAAATGTAACAATAGGTTTTGGAGTAATTGAGCAAGTACTTAAGAGAGAGACATACATTATTTATAATACAGATGTTGTAAAACATCACCAAATATCTGGAAAGCCAGATTTTACATGACAGTGGATACTGGCACCAAACTAATTGGCACTTTGTGCAGTTTAAACAGTATGTGGATATAGGCCACAGAAAGCTAGCACAAAAAGCTCTCCATATGGAAATGCCTTATCAATGTAAAATAATTTCTACACAGAAACTACATTCTGCTGAACTTTATTACAGTAAGATTCATTAGCCTTCACTAAAACAGCACTCAAAACAACACACAAGCGAAATCTACTTAATTGGTTATTATACGCCTTTCAATTACCTCCACTCTTGTGCTGTAGCAACCAATAGGTAAAAATATCTGCTCAAAATTAAATTATGAACTGAAAATCTCTACTTAACGCAGCATGGAATTTCCTATTCCCATCTCCCCAATTACAGTAAAAAGTTGAAGATAAATCACAGGAAAATAAATTAACTGTATCCTTTAGCTTTACTGTCAAGACTTACAACTGGGAAAAGCAGTAA
>JAOXJM010000041.1:39949441-39967520 GCA_026413425.1 Tringa solitaria | reverse complement strand
GAAAAGCAGTAAATGCAACTTTATTCTCTCCTCATTGTGACCAAAAATTTCTGCAAGGATAAAATTTCTGAAAGAATAAACCCACCCATTTTCTCAGAACCAAAACCCATCAATACATGACATTTTGGGACCGACAACTGAAGTACAGCATGCCAACCACAGGTTTGGTTCCACATTTTAAGACCCTGCGTTAACCACTGACCGTTATGAGCTTAATTTCTGTGTGTTAATTCATCAGTCTTAATTATGGCATGAGCTTGCAGTGTGCTCAAGGAACAACAATCTCTTGGACGCTTTAAAGAATCCACAAACAGCCTTCAAACATGCTTTCATGGGCAAGTATAAAGTAATGTTTTATTACCAAAATAAATTTCTAAGAGCCAGCACTTCACTGGAGGGGGGAGGTGAAGAATAAACTTGCAATGAATATGATGAGAAGAGGTAGCACGCTTACTCCGCTGGCAATGGCATTCAGCACCCTTTTTTGATCTCCAGCTAGAACTCAAAAAGCCACAGCAAAACCCTCCTGTACAGAGACAATTCAAAATGTCTCAGCACTCAGACAACTTCACATAAGGATAAAAAGTTGGATTTTTAATGGAAAAGTATGCAATAGGTATGTAGTAAATTCTCTATCACTAGTAATTTGTTTTAGTGAGACAATATTTATTTTTTCCCTAAAAAAAAGAGAGACTGTTTTTAAACAGGGGAATTCAGGCAAAAAATTAATTCAGAGAAGCCTCTGAACCACATGATAAAATTTTTTCTTGTGACCTTTTAAACTGTACCTCTTTCCCACAGCTCAGGCTGGGTCTCATTTACAGCTCCACTTCCCAGAGTGGCCTTTTAGGATGCTCTAAAAGAGTTGGAGAGAAGTGCCTTTAAATGCCTCTAGGCCTGAAACCAGGCAGACCTACACTTACAGAGTAAAATGCGAGTAAGAGCAACAGTTTTCAACACTTAAATCCATGAAGCGCATTTCACTAGTCAGTTCATACCCATTTGCTTATTAGTGAACGAGTTAGTATAAACTATTTTAACTCATCCTGAATTTACTAAGATACTTCATATTGACTTCAGATTGGACTGAATTAAGTCACCTAAAGCCAGAGACAAAACGAAAATGAGATTTAGTACCAAAAAATTAGGCTCATTCTCTTCCCCTCCCTGCACATTTCTGTCTTATTGTCTGACCTTGTACATCTGTTCCATAGTCTCATGATGGATCTGGTATTAAAAACCCTACTTTCAGCCAGTCTGTCCTTTTATCTCTCAGTATTATCCAACTGGTAGGTATCTGGTAATTATATACTTCCAAGCACCCTCAACAACCAGGGCAAAGAAAATGTTTTCCATTTGGCAAGGTCTCCCCTTTCCCATCTCTTTTCTAAGCTCCTCCTCTTGGTCACTAAGCTTTGTGAATAAATCCATTCTCTCCTCACAGCTTCCGCTAGTAGCAACATGAATTTCATTCTTCTGTCAAAGCCAGCACCGAGACAGAGGAGACCTGTTATTTTCACTCTGTAGACTCTCAGAAAAGACCATCCTTAGAAAGAGCAAAGTAAGCCACAAGAGCTCTCAGTCCAGTACAACAATACCACACCAGATCCAATTAATTCATACATGAGAAGCCCTTTTAGAGGTATTAAAGTTAGATTTGTTTAATGAAAACAAACTGTATAGAAATGAACTTAAAAAAAACCAGAAGAACAATAACGAAATCAGTCTAAAGAAATCCGTAAGAGGAAATAAAGGCAAAGGAAAATCTCCGAGGAGACAAAGTTTTACATTACTATACTAATGGACATAGCTGGGGGGGAAATGTAAGCTTTCATGCATTCAAGTTATTAGCTCTTTAATTAAAAATCACATATTGTTAAATTTAACAAGATCCTTAAGAAGTATTACATAAAATGTAGAAATAGAAAAATTTTCAATAGATAAAGCTTTAGAAGCTCCAGATTTCAGGAAATACACCAACTGTTGTTGTGGAAGGTTGGCAAGAAACCTCCCTTTGCCTGCTCCTCTGCAACTGTGCAGAACAGTAAGGAGCTCTTCACACTGACAAAGTCCACTGCCGGGGACAAGATACTATAAAAGTACTGGTCTGAGTATAGCAATTCTCATGGTCCTGTTAGAAGTTGTTTCCCGAACTAATATCATGTTGTGATCTATGCTGTTACTGGCAGAAAACATCCATTTAACCCAATGACTCTCGTTTGCCAATCTCAACACGGCACTTAAAAATCGACGACAAAAAACTCACATCCCTCACAAAAAGGCCGTCCTGAAGTCAGGAGTACAGTTCCCCATTCCAGTTATTTTTAATCTCAATCCCATTGCTATATTCAACAATGCATTTCTAAAAGAAAAAAATTTTAGAAAAAAATAAATCTGTCTGTTTTATATAGATTGGTCACTTCTCTGTCCTAAACCCCCAGAAGCTCATGGCCATAAACTCCAGTCCTCTTGGGACACCTGGATATACTAGCTTTTTACAGGATTTCATCCAGTTTTCAGCGCCTAAAAAAGTGCAAATAGCTATAACTACTTCACGTTATTAATACCAGTGATCCTTTGATATTCTGAAATAAAGTTACTGCCTTCTTTTATAATCAAGCACAATCTTCATGCACCAAGGATCAATATTGCAGAAGACAGGGCTTAAGACACAGAACAAAAGCTATGTTCAGGTGAAATTATTTGTACACACCTGATCCACACCAAGAGCAGAGGGGAGCAAGAACACACAGCCGTCCTCATTAGAAACACATCAGGGTAGTAAACTCCATGTGTAAACCCAGGGTCACAGCAGAGTCCTCAGCTCCTTTTCCCTCCCCCCATAAAATGTATATTTCTGCAGGAGATATATGGGAACTACTTATGAAAGTCAAGCAATTAAAAAGCATTTCTGAGGTATTCATGGGACTGTACCAGCCACAAGTGCCTGACAGCTCTACGCGTGTGCAAGTCCCTGGAGAGCCATCACACTTCAATTACTATCACTAACATTAGTCATTATCAGGCTGGCTTCAGTCCCTGGGGAAGGCAGCTTGTGATGACAATATCCAGCCTCTCCTTGTAAAACAATTCATTAGGCAAAGCAGAACAGCTGGGGCAGCCACGTGGAGGTCTGCAGAGTGGCCGCCCCACCGGGACCTCCAGCCCCCCTTTTCCTTTTGGAAAGGGGCAGCCACCGCCCCCATGACAGCTGTAAAAGCCTCTGGGGACACTTCAGGTTTAATCAGTTCTCCTTATTCTCAAGGGAAGGATTTGATTGCAAACTTAAACTAATGGCACTCAGAAGGTTACAACAATCATCAGATAAGAGGCTTTAGGGCATTTTTATCTTGTTCTAATGCTCACAAGTTAATGAGGCAATAAGAGGCAGATACTATCAGACTTGGTCTAGTCACATAGACAAGACGTTCCGAGCTACATTTACTGGAGATGCAAGAGGTAAGGTGGCAAGTCCATTAAAATGATCTTACAGAAGACTTCATGCTCAGAACAACTGAAACCACTCAAAGCGACAAAAAGCTGGATTTTTCACATAGCCCTGCATGCATTATTACCTGATCCAAAATAGAGAAAACTGAAAAGGAATACAAGAATATAGCAATACCATATGTTCAGTCTATTTGACAAATACACTGTATTTCCTTTCTCAAAGCACAAATACTGGCTGAACAGTGAGACTGATCCTTACACACGGAGTAACTCCACAGCTTCTGAGCTCACAGGGCAAACGTGCCACCAAACAGGTAAATAATCCCTGATATTAGTATGGATATATACTAATGATTTTTTAACCTTTATGTTGCTTGCAAACAGAAATATTTTTTGCATAGTGAGAACAGCTGAGAATAGGCTTGGGTTTCTTAGTTACCTTGTTTGGGTCACAGGCTGAGGAGCATTTGGTGATAGAATCTGTTTCATCACCAGAGTCTCGTTTTACTTCTACTGACAATATACACAGCATTCTAATGATGCCTGCCTGTGGCACAAAATAGCAAGCACGGGAAAACAACAAACAGTATATGGGACAGGACACTTAAAAATACAGTATGTAAAGAATTTATTGTTAAAATCCCTGATTTTTCCTATGTCTTGCAAAAGAAAGTTAACACGAAGTCCACCTTGCAGTTGGGGCAACAGGGAGGGACACGTGAGGAGGCAAACTGACCAAGCAGAACAGTGGTAGTGCCACAAACTGAACCAAGCTCTCCAAAGTCACACTCTAGCGTGATTTTCACTAGGATCAGCTGCTGCTCTGCAAATAGGTCCAGCTACACATACTGAGGAAGAAAATTCCCTCTGCATTTCTGCCAGGAGAAATAAATTTACAGGAAGACATTTCCAACAGAAGTACTACAGGGATAATCTTTCCAATATTTGTAAATACTGAGGAAATGTTCTATTAACACAGAAGAAGTAGAAAAGTTTTAATTGGATAAAGGAATAGACACTAAAAGAATTTTAAATAATAAATACAGACCAGTTGCAAAGGTTTGGGAACCACTGCCAGAGCATCTCCCGAGATTTGTTTGGCATTTTTGTGTTTTTAACTGTAATGGAAAAATGCACATAACCTTATGCTTGATCAAACTCTTCCCCATCTTCAATTCCTCCACTGACAGTAGTCTACAAGTTATCCTGTCAGAATGAGAGTAGCAAAAAATAGGCTTCTGACAGTATAATGTAAGAACATTTTGTTTGTAGTCATGTTTCTTTCTGTGCCAAGCATGTGGCAGGTAGAAATGCTTTAATGTGACAGCCCATTCCTTTACTTCTGTGGCTAAAAGCTCTTCAGTCAAGCCCCATTGACCCCCTGCTTGTCTAGACAGATGATGGTGGTTTCACTGCTCATTTGAGCCGAGACACACAAGAACCTCCGGGTGTGTTGAAGACCATTGCCTTCCTCTGCTTAAAGACTGATACTGAATGGATTTTACCTCCCTACACAGAAAAACAGGTTCCCGATCCAAGTTGCATGGGCTCATAATCAGCTCTGTGGATGGAAGTATTTGGAAGTCCATTCATAATCCCCAAAAAGCATGAAAGCCACCACTGTGATACAAGAATCCTTAGGTTTCTTGTTCTTCTCAGGCTGCTCACATGAAGGCAAACCATGGAGTTGCACCTGAGATCTCCTGCTCAGAGCTCATGAGCTGAACAAACTGCCTAGTGCTGTGCCCAGCTGAGCTTGAGGAACACAGGCTTTTGAATTCGCTGCCTTCTAGAAATCTTAGATCGCAGCATCCTTGAATCACTGGACGATCCGGGTTACAAGGGCTCAGGAGGTCTCTGACTCAAAGTAGAGTCAATTATGGGGTCAGATCACGTTGCTTCAGCCTTTATTCAGTCAGGTCTCGAAGACCTCTAAGAACAGAGACTGCACAACCACCCTTGTGGTGGCACATGTTCCATTGCTTGACTGACCAAAGCTAATAGTCCAGATGTCCTCACAAAGCACAAATTAGTGCTTTGAGCAGCATACCAAAAATTCTGCAAAAGCTAATGCTGATGCATCAGATGGATGATTACAGAGTCTTCAAAGCAGTTTGGTCAGTTACTCTCCAGATTGATCAGATTTCTCCCTCTTCCCCTCAGCTAACACTGAAAATGGTCCCTTTTCTTAACCACAGGAAGTATCTAGATGGACCTTCACTCTATCAACATAAACTCAACAACTCTCTTCCAAAAAGGATCAAGCTATTGCAGCATTTCTTCATACTAGCGAACAAACTAGAGGAGCCAAAGGTGACTTTCAGAAGCGACGTTTTTAGAAAGGGCATCACACAGAAGTTTTGTTTGGGTTTTGTTTTTAATAAAGCCAATAATATGTCCTGGTTGAAGTACCTTTCGGAGGTGACCTTTGTTTTAACAAAATCAGATCCACAAACTAGGTACGGGAATGTAGATAAAGAGGAGAGAAAAGGAAAAAAGAAAGACATTTCAATAAAGATCGGGTTAAAAGCATTTCATAGTAACTCCACTTTTATTTAGAATGTTGCATTGAGCATCCCTCATCAAGATCAACAACAGTTTTAAGAGCACAGTTACCTGCCAGCTATTCATCTGCTTAGCATGTGGTCACAGAATCACAGAATGGTTTGGGTCGGAAGGAACCTTAAAGCCAACCCCTCTGCCATGGGCAGGGACACCTTCCACTAGACCAGATTACTCAAAGCCCCATCCAGCCTGGCCTTGGTCTTTGCCCATAACTTTGGAAACTCAATTACCAGAGCTAGATGGACAGTGTCTAACACTCAAAAAGCTGCCCTTTGTATTTCCAACATTAGGCTCCAGAACTAACCACCATGCAATGGCAGATGACACCTTAGCATTTCTAACATTCCTACATCTATGCACATTTAAAAGCTATCTATGCAATACGAGAGTTTGCATTGTTTAAGGTAATGTCCTTTCTGTAAAAGATGCCCAGCAGACTTCGAAAAATTCAATCAGCTACATTTGGGGGTCTCAACGCATACTTGACATTATGGAAATTTGGGGTTTTAAAGTAATTTTGAATATTTAAAAATAATTGAGAGAAAATAATGACCTTCTTAATGTGCCAAAATTCAGTGAGTCAAACAAAAAAGTCCAACCCAAACTACATAATCTAACAAAAGGAGATTCTCCATATGTAAGTATCAATAGGCATGAAAGACAAATTAAAGCAGAGATAAATTGCAGGAGTTCGAACTTTTGACACATGTAGGAGAGTTTTGAGATTTTTCCCCTTTTCTCAAACTCCAACCATATACATGTCCTTCTGCAGCAAGCAGAGTCACCAATGCCTGGAGGCCAGGATGCTGTATTAGCACTTGCCGTCAAAATCCACAATAGCAGTTTTCCCTCAGAGTAAGGGAGGGGGAAGAAGGCGAAGATGCAGAAATTTCTTGAAGCTTAGAGAGCTATTTATTCTAGTTCACCAGCAGAGAACACCCTAAGGCTCCATGCAGTATTTTTTTCATGTATGACAGTTACCTAGATACAGCATTTGTTTTATGGTAAGAATGCACAATTTATGCATATGGGTAGCATCACATTTGATATCATCGGTAGATTGTATCTGCCTGATTTTGTATTTAAGAACAGTCTGGACCTGCTTTTTTTTTTCTGCACATAGAGGACAATTCAACCACACACCCACTTATTTAAAAAAAAAAAACAATAGCAGCCAAGGTCCTGACTCTATTTCCATCTTCACCATCACAACCCAATCTCCTGGCAAGTTAATGCAAATCAAAGCGAACACTTCTCTGACACTGGTAGCAAAGCGTGTTCCTCTCCCAAGAGAGACCTGTAAAACAGGACAGTCACTGACAGCAGTACAATTACTGACACAGATACAGACTTTATGGACATGTTTATCTCTGCTGTAAATCCACACTCTCTCTCCACTCCGATTCATGAGTCATAAAGAAATTGCAGATAATGAAAAAGTTGGAGAAATTTACAGCATGTCGGAAACCTCAGACAGCCAGAAGAAATTAAAGAGCTGACTGAGGATAAATCACACAGGTACAATTAAAACTTCCTATACCTTCTTCACTTCCAAACTGGGGCACAAGCCAATGGAGATGATGAAAAGTTGAGGTCATGTCTCCTCTGACTGTAATCATTTCTTAACTACCTACATGTCAAAATTAGCCAATTTACAGATCACACATGAATGGCAATTTCAAGCCAGCATTCTGATGTCTTGCTCTTCCAACAGGAGCTGCCCCAGAAGAACCCTGCCTGTAAATAAGCCACCCAGTGAGCAGTATAAGGAGAGGTGATTTCCTTGTCCCTCTGCAGATGCAGAGCATCTCTTACCATAGTGCTGTGCATTAAAATGAAGAAGCAGATCTACAGTGTGGGAGGAGGGTATAAAGAGAATTGGGAGAAAGGCCAAGGTTTCACATGGAAATCATAGCAGCTTGGACATCACAGTGACAGGGCCATATAAACACCTTAAGAGACAACGTTAAGTGTTCTTTTCACCGCTCTGAAACAATCAAGCGAGGGCCAAGAATTACTATCAATATAAACAGAAAACAGCCTCCGGATTTTTTCCTACTAAGGAAAACAAAATGAACAATTTCAACCATGTCGTTCCTGAAAAACTCTGTGATCATCTCCTAACCCACAAGTGAACCATCCAAAATGTGAGACAATTTCTGGGAGAAGTCTACTAACTCTGCTAAGTAAATCCTTAAGCTAACTGCATATTACAGAAATCCAGTGTCCAAAGAGCATAATTTTGTTGTCCTGCTATAAAACTCTGCCTTCAAGCTTTGAAGCACATGAAGTACATTATTTCACATAAAGTCCTTGCCAAACACAGTACTAAATAACAAAATAAGGGAGAAATATGCTTTCAGGCAAAACTGAAACATGATGAAGATTCATTCAGCGAGGCAGGGGATGTAGAAACTAACCAAGAAAAAAAAACAGTTGCTACAAAGAAAATTCTAAGCAGAGCAGAAAAGTAAATGCACCTCAAAGTGCTTCCTCCTATGCCAGACAGCTCACCTTCCAAGAGTAAATAAACTGTGTATTTTAAGTTTAAGGACATAATGAACACTGGTCTTGGCATAAAACGTTCTCTTCCAAGTCCAACATATTTAAAACAAGGTAGGCGATTCCAAAATATATTTTCTTCCTTCTTGTTTCAGATTAATACAGATGCACTAGTGAGCTTTTAACAAAGAAAAAGCAAGCATCCTCTTTACTCTTTAGTGAGCAGTCAAGATGTTAAGAACATTGCTGTATCTTTCTAATAACTGGTACTGAAACTCCTTCTGTAGGATCTAGGTTTGGATCCACATCACTTGATCCTCTGATCCTCTTTCACTTTATTTCCTTCTTCGTTCTCCAAAAGTCAGTTCTCTTCTCCAACTCCACCACAAGACTTTGGGTAGTCTATTTCCCCAAGGAAATAAGGAAACCATTCATGTTCAGGAAGGAGTCTGCTCTTCTACATAGATTCCAGAACCTCATTTTGGCTAACAAGAAACCATAAGAATCCAGTTCACTTTTTCATGCAACTTCCCAGACTGCAGAGAGCGGACATACAGCTTTTACTAAAATGGACCAAAAAGAGATTTCAGAAGATGCCACAAGACAGACACCCCACTGACACTCTGAATATTAAAACAATCTTTACTTATACACACCTGTTGATATATTGATTTCCTACAAATGTAAGAATCTGAAACATTTTGTAATAAACAAGTATACATACAGACTAGAAAAGGTACTAGGTAACTAGAAAAGACACAGGTACACTGTACTGCAGGAAGCTGGGTCATGTTCACAAACATAAAGCAAGGCTTCTGGGCTTAAAATGCATCTATGCTGATTGACTCTGGACTAAAGAAAAAGTGGTTATAGTCAGGATATATTATTATCTGATCAATTACACCATTGATATAAGCCTGTTTGGGTATGAAGGCAAGGTGTTTTGCATGAGGCCTACAGGCCGCATGTTGGTAATACATCTAGACACTCCTAGAAAAGATGATCCATTACAGAAAATGAAAGAGATGTTTCAGTAAGAGAATACATTGTCCTCCTTCCTTTCATTCAAATTCAACTACTTACACAAAGTTGAAGTTTAGTAACTGTCATACCCTGTTTTTCAGTTTAATAGATAATAGAAGTTCAGTCCACCAAAGATGGAGCCCCTGATTTAAATATATCCTACCTACAACCAGCATCAAAAAAGGAAAAAAAAAAAAATAAAAATCAACAAAACAACTCATGAGTGAATTCACATTCAACCATGCAGGGAACAGCCATCCAAACTTTGAAATTATGTATGTCTGGAGTAGCCTGCAAGGATCACAGACAGAATTAAGTATACATGTTTCAAAACATGCTACAGTTAAATACCTCCAACCTACAAAAAACACTTGCAGACAAGAGATCACAAGAGACAGTATTTATCTGAGAGAAATGAAAAAGGAAAGACCACCAATCTAGGAAAAAGTAGCAATCTGTAAATAGCTTGGAGTTCAGAAAGACTCCTTTATGATTTTCCAGACATTTCAGACACTGGAAGAGAAGACTATGATTCACAACCAAGGACAGCTTAACTTGGGAGCAAATTAACTTAACTACCATGCAGTCTATAGTCCAGCCTATTACAAAGGTCCTTCCAAGCCACCACCCTGACTCTCACGTGCCAATGGCAAATGCCTATTGAAGAGCATAACAGCAGGGAAGCACACGGCTGTACCCACCTAGTAATCTCTCCCAGCTTTCTGCATCTCCCAGATTTCCAAGCCACTAGTGACTTTTCTGTGGTCAGACACCTTCAATGTATTTATTTTCCAATAATCTGTCTCATTTATTGAGCAAGATAAACTCTATGCCCACAGCCTTCATCAGCAACGAGTTCTGACTTCAAATGCACAGCACAAGTATCTCCTTGTGTCTGTCCTGATACCTGGTTTTATTCTCTCTGGCTCCCACACTATGAGAAACAGTAAAGTCATTCCCTATTCACACTTTCTCTGCATTAATCAGTTTTACAGATCTTTTCCGCATACCACACCAGTTGCCCCTCCTCAGCCTAAAAACTCCTAATCATTTACTCAGTCTCCCTGCCCATGACAGGGGGGTTGGAACTAGATGATCTTTAAGGTCCCTTCCAACTCTAACCATTCTATAATTCTAATCGTTCATCATATTAAGGAAAACTGTCACTGACTGATGGATCCTGGCACTTTTCCTTTATCAGCCTGTGGTGCTACATGAAAGTCAACTTTTTGGTGTTCACCTAACATCTCCCAGGTCATCTAGGTCTAATTCTTGGGCTCTTGATGGCTAGTATCAAATAGCTCTTTCACTGTATCCTTCGGATTTAATTTTCTTAAACATATGGAAAATAAATCAGCATCACAAAGAAAACAGGAGCAGAGTTGCCAGAGTCCAGTGAAAGCCAGGTCACACAAAATCACGAATGACTATAAAGAGGGAGACTTGGTTGATCATGTTCAGTAACTGTCTCTTTGCTCTTGAAGGAGTGTGAGGATTTGACACTGGATAACACAGTCATTGTTAGATTCCTAGTTTTACAGGATGAAGAGGACAAAACAGCTTCATCTCCAAATAAAAATTTAATCTAAGAGAGAAAACTAGTAAAAATCACTTAGGGAAACTGTAACTGGTATTCACATCTGTGGGGTCAGCTATCCCATGTTTTCTAATAAGGCAGACACAGCACAAAAGCACCATCACCTGCAGAAATGTATTAGGGCTTAAAAAGAATAGGCTTTTCTGGAAGTCTTGCACTAGCCATATCACCAAAGCCATACTGTGATAGACAGATAATCTCTCTGGCATCAGTGAGATCTCATAAATATGGCGGTGATACCAGGTTTGTGTATATATATTTTAGGACTTCTTAACCAACATAGCAGGCATTATCTAAAAAATATCAAAGATTCAAAGAGAAGTAAGAGCAGGGTCTTCAGAAAGTCCTTGGACAACCACATTCCTTCAGTGACATGGTGCTTTTCCTACTTCCGCGTCCTACCAATCTGTTACTTTTACACATAGGTTTGTTCCAAAGTTTGGGAAAAAAAAAAAGTCTTTTTTTTTTATTTTACTTCCTTTAGATTTATTTTTTTAGAAAAATGTATTATTTCCTCTGTGTATGTAGTTTTCAGATACACCTCTCTCTCATCCTTTTGATTGTATGTTTTGAAACAGACAGGGCAGATCTTTAAAAATAACTGTAATCAAAAGGCTCTTAACACCAAGTTTGCTTCCTAGCAACATAAGCACTTCCAAGAGCTGCCACCTCATGAAACCAAGACTTTAAAATATCTTCTGAAGTCAATTTTGACTCAGTTGCTCTGAAAGCTGTAATGGGTCATACAGTGGCAAAATGGAGCTAGGTATCTAAATTTGCTGTCATTTACACAAACTGCTGTGAAACTTGCTGCTTTGGGGGCCTGAGTCAGGACCTGTGACTGGTTTCCCAGAGGAGAACTACCTCCCTCCTGCTTGCCACATCAGCTGGGGTCACCTCATTCTGCGGTACTCACTATCCCGCTCCAAGCAAAGCTGGAAGAACGCAGGGAGGGGGGAAAAAGCCCATAACGAGGCAATATGTCTATGCCTTTGTTGGGTTTTTTCCCCTCAGACTTCTGCCAACAGCAGAGATGACACTCGCTGACTGGCTGCAGCTCACAATCAGTCCTGACACTGTGCCTCCCAAAGTCACCCTAACTACACGAACAATTAAAAGTAGGTGTGTTCATTGAGCCCCGTTCCTCCTCCCTTACAATACTCACATTAACAGGGACAGCAAAATCCACACAAAGCAGGATTTTTAATATTAAAAATGGTTTCAGTGTATTCTAACCAATAAAATAACTCTTTAACAGAAGGAAACAGAAGCTCCAGTGAGAGAACTGAAGCAAAAAGAGAAAACCAGTAACAAGTGAGAGGATGAGATAGAATTTTACAAAGCTTAAAAAGGAGGCAAGGAAACACAATCTGAGACCTCAGAAGAGGTGTTGAAAAATAATTTATTTTTAAAAGCTTTTATTATTATTGATACTAGGTCCTGAGCCTATAAGCTGCTGGAGAACTCCAGAACCACCTTGTAGCAAAGACTAAATACACAAACAAGAGACCTAAGGAAAGCCTATCCTTTAAGAGGAGAGTAAAAATAAAAAATTAAATCCTTGAATGAAGCAGGATTTTTGTAGCAGGAATGAAGACTATCCTTTAGGTGAATTCTGTGCTAAGGAAAGGAAGAATACTCAAGAATAACACAGACATGAGTAAGCAAGAATCCACCTACTAGCATGCTAGGAGAGTTGTAGAAGAGATTCCCCATGATCACCTTGGAGATACTCTATGACTCACAGGAAAGATCTTCAATGTAATTCATCAGCCAATTAAATGGTGCAAATAAATTCTGAATTACTGAAAATAACCTTTTATTGGCAGTTTAACAACCTGCACCTTAGTAAAAGGAAAATGAATGTACAGGAGATCATGTAGCCAGAAGTCAGAAATATTTTTTAAAAAAGCAAGGTGCTCACTTATCTATATGGCCACATAAAATACCAGAGGAAGCTCTGTTGGAGTTATTACAGTGAATGTCATTCAGGCTGGATCTCTGATCTCTAACAGTAAAAGTCACCTCTGAAGTTTCTAGTTGACTGTTCCTTGAACTTACTGTTACAATCAAAGTACAGCAAGTCTATTCAGTTTCACCTGATAAAGAAAACCTTTCAGAAGTGAAACCCAGATAATAGTATTCAACTGTTCCTAAATGAAAGCAGTGAAGATGGACGAAGTATTCAATACTTTTGTTGCAAATTTGTCAAGAAAGCCTGCTTATATAGACAAAATAGTAAGACATTCATATGAATTTAAGAAACAAGGCATGTAACTTAGTAATTATTAATTTATCAAACTACATCATGTCAAATCAATTGCCCAGAAGTCAATTTTAGTATTGCAACAGCACCTTGACAAATAAACTTTTCAAAAGGTACCCAGTCCCAAGTCACTTTGCTTAATGCATTTTAATGCAAAATTAACATGAAGTATGCTCTGAACTGGTTCAGTAACAGACCTCACAACATAACTACACAGTCACTTAATAGGTATATTTGTCATGGTGTGCTGCAGGAATCACTCTGGTCCTGTGCAGCATTTTGTCAATAACTTGAAGACAGAAGTATTTGAAAATATATAGGATTTGAGATGTGATGTAGAAGAGGAGAGTTGGGAGCAAATGCTGCTAACACAATGAAGCATGCTCTCACACTCCTTACAGACAAAAGGTTTGAAAATACTGTAAAAAAAGACAGTGCACATTCACAACAGGAAACATGTCACACAAAAAAAAAAATATTGGGAAGAAGAACTTCAAATCATGACTGAAACGGTACAGTTTTATAAAAAAAAAAGCATCAACATTTCTATGGGAAGCCTCATGCTGCCATCTAGAGGGGGCTGGTCAGCAGCAGTTTTAATCCTGGTTTTGATAGTTTCAATTAACAGTCAAGTCAAAAGGGGACTAAATTTCAATACACAAAAATATAATTAAATCCAATACCTCTGGACCAAAACCACATTTTCTTTAATGAACAGATATTTTGGATTTTTCTTCTTGTTTTCTCACTTACCTAAGTCCTTAAGAAAAAAACTTTAAAACAGTATGAGGAAACAGTCCCGAGAAGCTCTGTGCAAACTCCATACCTAGTTTTCTGTGAAAATTTTCCTAAGATACACGTAGATTATGACAAAGCATTCAATGTTTTACAACCTAAAGGAAAATAGACTTCAGTGATAAGAAGTTACAAACATGGAGAGCTTAAATAAAGCTTGAAAATTCAAGATTTCAGATACTAAAGGTTAGCACTGTTGGACCTCAGATATTTCATTGTTCACTCTGTCTTCTTTCTATATTTATTTGTTTTCATAAAAATAGATGGAAACACATGCAACAAATATTGCTACAGAAACAACCACCTTGTTAGCTTTAGTGTAACTCAGGCTCTGCTTAAACTCCATTGAGCAAGACAAAGCTAGCCGACATTTAAGCCCACAGTTTAACTGAGAAAGCCAGTCATCAGCCAATCTTTGTATTTGACTCAGTTTTACATTGTTATAGTCTAACTTCTACTTCACTAAATGCTTTACAGAGTCTTAACAGATATCAGCACGAAAGTAAAATAAACTTGCAGGAAGTGTGTTAATATAGGCTTAATGATGTGTTAATAAGAAAGCATTAGGATGTCCTGGGTTTACCACATGCAGATAGGCTGAAGTTGGAGATATAAGCTCACTCTTCTCATCCTGTTTCGGAAGGTCATTAACTATGACTGTGAGATGCTTGCAAAATCTGCAAACACACTTTTCCAGCTACAAATGTACCATTAGCGCAGGTTTTAGTGGGAAGACTGGCAATGCAGTCAGTCACATCTGCATACAGCACTTACATTCATCCAGTCCCAACTGATAAGCCAGGTTCTGCAGGCCACGAACCTTCTCCATCAGGTTAGCTGTAGTGAGGCTCCCCAACTCTAAGAGAAAAAAGTCTGAATTTTAGCTCTGTCTATAGCCCTCTAGTGAGAATCTACCTGTTTACTACTTCACAGAACACTTTCAAGTCATACTTCTGACAACATCTATTTCCAGTGACCAGAGTATGTTTGAAATTCAAGCTGACGCCACCCTTGATTTTAAAATAGTGAAAAAAGACAGCCACAGATCTGCCTCATACTGCAATGAACAACTTGTCCCGTATTTTCGAAGTTCCTGTAAGTTCAGATTGCTACATGAACAAGCTTCAAAAGAGTATGCAAGGGGATGGACTTCCTGTACATTAATAATACATGTTTAGCACATTTCTTGCAGCAAGTTGAAGTTATTTCATCCCACTTCCACTTTGGAACAGTTTATCTGGAATTCACATGACTGGCAGAGCATGCCCAAGGATGTTTACTGCAAATCAATAGCTGTAACAAGCAGCACATCTCTAGCCCTTCTGTAACTTGCCTTACCTTTTGATTAGAGATCTATGAGTGAAGACACCTGCTTAGAGCACCTCTGAACAAGTCAATCAACAAGTCTAAGCTGCTCAGCAAGTTTGATCAACTGAGGGCCATTAAAAAATTCATGCCACTTCTCAAAATACAAGAGAAAGCCACTATACTCATAGAGACTGGTAAGCAAGGTAACTGAAATACATGCAGCGTCACACTGCTTCAAATAGTTCTTGCATCCTTGTTTTGAAAAAAATCAGTCTGCCACCGACATCTGGATATTCTCCTGGAGAGAGTAATACATGTTTTTCATTAGTCCAATTAGCAAGATAGACTCCTGAGCTGGAGATTCTGCAAATGTAGCTCCTGCCTTCAGAAATTAGACCAATCAACAGTATAATGACAAAAAAAAAAAAGCACACAAGCATTTGGGCATCCAGGAGAAAAAAAAAACAACTGTAAAATAAGTATAGAACAACAGAAAAAGACTACTGCCCACTCCTTCACCTCCAGAACATTTAAAGAACAAGTGTTTTAAGCCTCTTAATTAAGCCCTGAATTCCCATCTGCTTTGGCAACCTTACTTCCTACACAAAATGCCCATACTCACCCTTTAACATATCGATATCATCATTTTCTAATTCAGCCATCCACTTGGGAGGAGAACTTGTAATAGGCTGTTTTAAAAAAAATAAAAGTTCATACAGAAAGACAAGTGCATTTTAAAAATTGTACAAAAAATTCCGATCTTGTATTGAAAACTAGTTATGCTGACAGCAAATATATGAGTTCCTGGTGCTTACAGAGACATTGTTATGTTTAATCTTGTTTTCTAGCTTTCCCTGGATTTTTTAATGTTAGAAATAGCACACTACCAACAACAACCTAAAGTCAGTAAGAAAAGTGGGATTTCAAGGCCACACCTCAAATACTGTGCTCAGTTTTGGGCCCCTCATTACAAGAGAGACATCGAGATTCTGGAGCATGTCCAATGGAGAGCAACAAAGCTGGTGAAGGGTCTAGAGAACAAGCCCTATGAAGAGCAGCTGGGGTTGTTTATCCTGGAGAAAAGGAGGCTGAGGGGAGACCTTACCGCTCTCTACAACTACCTGAAAGGAGGGTGCAGCGAGGTGGAGGTCAGTCCCCTCTCCCAGGTAACAAGCAATAGGACAAGATGATATGGTCTCAAGTTGCGCCAGGGGAGGTTTAGGTTAGATATTAGAAAGTTTTCTTCACCCAAAGGGTTATTAAACATTGGAAGAGGCTGCCCAGGGAAGCGGTCAAATCATCATCCCTGGAGATATTTAAAAGCCAGGTAGACGTGGTGCAGAGGGCCATGCTTTAGTTGTGATTTGGGTAGCAGTAGGTTGGACTGGACTCAAATGATCTTACAGGTCCTTTCTAACCCAGACAATTCTGTGATTCCTAAAGCTTAACACCTTGTATTTCATCCGAGGTGTAATTCTCATTCACAGCAAGTTCCATAAGGTTATATATAAGAGAAACACTGAAGCCAAAAGGATTGTTGTAACGTCTACCGAAGTTATCGCTGAGACACGCCTTACGGACTCGAGCCGTGGAGCCCACCCACAGGAGGCCCCGGCAGACCCGCCACCGGAGGGGAAGGGGGGGGAGAAGGCGAAAGGCAGCGCCGCGCTCACTCACGCTTTTGAAGGAGGCGGCGAACTCAGCAACGCCGGGCACTGCGAAAAGACAACCAAGGGCGGCGGGGGGTGAGGGCGGCAGCACCACACACACACCCTCCACCCTCCCGGCCCGGCCGAGCTCCCCCACCCTCCCCGGGGACAGAGGGCGGCGGGGCCGCCGGACTTACGTTGCTCGGGCCACAGGTCCGGTGAGGCGCGGTCCAGTTTCTCGAAGCTCAGCAGCGAGGCCTCCAGGTCGGCGCCTGGAACAGGGAGGGGGAGAAAGAGAGGGGATGAGGCACCGCCCGGGCCCCACCGGCGGGACGGGAAGCGGAGCGGCGGCACCCCCCGGCCTTCGCGCCTTACCGTCCGCGGGAGCCGCCATCTTGCCCGCTTCACGTGACGCGCCGCCGCTGCTCGCGGGATACCCGCCCCCCTCACGTGACCCCGCCCTCACGGCCGAGCCCGAGCGGGAGAGGAAAAAACAAACCACCACCACCCCCTTCAGTCCCACGTGCCCGCGCTCTCGCCGCTGCCACCAGGAGGCGTCGCCGCGGGGCGGTGCTCGGCCAATCCGGGCGCTTGACGGCCAGTGGGCGGCTTCGCCGGCGCAGCCAATCCGCAGCCCGGCAGGGGGGGCGGTGGGGGTGAAAGGGGCGGGGCGAGGGGATGGCTGGCAGCGATTGGCTGCCAGCCGCCGGGGCCCCGCCGGAGGGGAGGGGGACGGGCGCTGAACGGGCGAGGCCGGTGGGCGGAGAGCCAATGAGGGTAGGGGAGGCGGGGCCTCGGGAGGGAGAGGGCGGGTCGAGGGGCGCTGTCGGGGGCCGGGGTGTAGCGACCCTCGGCCGGGATGGCGGCGGCGGTGGCGCGCGGCGCCTGGGGCGGGCGGCGGCGCGTGGCGCTGAGGGTGAGGCG
>JAOXJM010000041.1:39868261-39941280 GCA_026413425.1 Tringa solitaria | reverse complement strand
AAACTAAATGTCCATTGAGTATAGTGTACTATCTGTAGTAATGGCCTCAAGGAGATGCTTAAGGAAGAGTGTGATGAGCCAAAGTGGGAATTTTCCTTCCTCCATTATACATTCCTGCAGTTTGCAATTTAAGGACTTGCAGAAACAAAAGTTAAATATTTGTGGAAATATTCACAAGAATAATGTAAGGTACAGAATCTCTTTGTTGTTGAATATATTCACAAGTTTGTTGAATCAACCTCTCAATTTAACGTATGGTGTGCAAGAGATGGGACACTACTGTGGGGGAATATTCTTTACCAGGTACAAATCCACATGAGTTTTCATACCTAAATTCATTCTTTTATGTTTATGCAATTAGCTGGCATGATTTAGTTATTATTTAAGTATTCAATTATTTTTGGTGAGTGATTCCATTATAGCAAACCAATCTTGATAATTCTGCTATTATACTTCGTATCCTTAGGATTTTATTAATTTTATGCTATTTTATAATTCAGGCTTTTGATCTATCTCAGAATTTTCTTGCCTTGTTTTCATTAAACATCTTAAAATACTTCAGTTTCCTGTGTTGTGTCATAAATATTGTTAGGTATTCAAAAGTGAAAGTTTCACTGAGATTTTGTGTTTCTTAGTTTTCTTATACAGTGGTTAGTACTATGGTAAGCCACGTCAAACTTACAACTTGTCAAATTAATGTTTTGTAGTTTGAGGTATTAGCTATTAGTGAAGTACCCTCCAACTGGTGTTTTTATATTTGTCAGCTGTTGCTAATTATCAGACATACATCCTGGACACCGAGTTGGAGAGGATAGCAGGTTCTAGTCACTTTGCCAGCAAGAACTGAAGTAAACTATCCTGGTCTTAATCAGGTTGGTCAGAGTAGACCTGTAAGTGAGGTTAAGGAGGCAGTAAAAGCAGAAAGCACTCTGGAGGTGAAAAGTGGAACCTTCTTTAGTGGACTAGGTGGAGGGCAGGGCATGGGAAACGGCGAACAGGCAGGGAGGACTGAAGGATGGCCTGTGGCAATGCTGTATGATGAGTGATCCTAGGAATATCCCGAGCGTTATCAGCACGTGTGTTTATTATATCTTATTTCCTAGGATATTTTTGTTATATCATGTTTATTATATCTTATATGCAAACTGTTTTTTCTGCTGTTTGTCTTGGCAGCCAAACATGACTTGCTACAAGGAGGAAATCTTTGGGCCCGTATTAGTGGTTCTGGAAGCAGACACTTTGGATGATGCCATTGAGATGGTGAACAATAACCCCTATGGAAATGGAACTGCAATCTTCACCACCAATGGAGCCACAGCTCGCAAATATTCTCACTTAGTAGATGTGGGTCAGGTATGTTCAGGCTGGAATTGTTGCTATTAATACTCACCATTTACAGTGAGTAGCTGTCCAGCTATAGTGACTAATCACTCAGCCAACAGTACCCAGCCTTGGATTTAAAGAAACAAAACATATTAGCTTTTGGAGAGTGTTCTGCAATCCGCTACTTGTTGTGATTAATATGGCAACTTTCCTTTGGTTTAGGTGGGTGTCAATGTTCCGATTCCCGTACCTCTGCCCATGTTCTCTTTCACCGGCTCTCGAGCTTCTTTCAGAGGAGATACCAATTTCTATGGCAAGCAGGTAACTTACTGATTCAGAGTACTCTATTGGGCTGAATTGTGATAAATGGCAATGGGAAGATAGTTGTCAGACCTCATTAATAAGGAGATTTTGAAGTTGTCTCAACCAGGAAACAGAATACCAGCCAGTGATCACAGCCAGCATAATGCACGTTACAATAGCCAATGCCTTTCTTTTTTTCCTTTAGTATAAAGAAGCAAGTCTGTCTTTAAGATATTTTGAGAAGGAGGGAAGAACTAAGTAGCAAGGTTATAGAACCAGAATCTTTGGGGAACTGGTAAAAAGAACAGGCTGACAAGAATTGTTCCAACAGAGGAAAACTCAACCCTCTGCAGATACAGCACAAAACTGCTTGATACACCTCAAGAATTCATAAGGCCAAACATCTGATCCTTGTGGCTCTACTTTCTTCCAGGGAGTGCAGTTCTACACACAGCTGAAGACTATAATTTCTCAATGGAAAGAGGAAGATGCCACCGTTACCAAGCCTGCTGTGGTTATGCCAACTATGGGAAACTAAATCAGCCTTCACAGACACTGTTCCTGGTGCCCTTCTCCTTCTATGCTGCACTTTCCAGCTTTGTCACGACTATCATCATTTCCTTGGGAGTAAATAAAAAGCTCCATTTTCTCAAGGACCTCTGTTTCTGTGCAGATCAGGCAGGCTCTTGTAACACACAGCCTGAGTTTTCTGTTGCTGTCAGTGTTTCTTGGCTAGCTGAACTCCAGTTTTTTCCTATAACCTATCACAGAGGAAACAACTGTATCTAATTGAAAGAGCAGACAGTGAGATTGGTCATAATTTGTGTTTCTTATCAGACCCAGTGAATTTGAACATTACTCTGGTTTCCACTACAATATCTTTAGCCTTAGTGACTCACTCCTGGCTACATCTTGTAGCAGTTTTCTTTACCTCTTTATCTTACATGTTAAGATTTTGAGTTCACCTTACTCAAAGATGAGTACTCATTCTGAGTGACATAACTGGGACACCTTGGGTGTCTCACAGCAGTGACTTTACATACAATGAAGACAGCAAGTTTGGGAGTTAAAATGTCACCCTTTCATCTGTTGAGCAGTTTCCAAATACACTTGGGAAACAGCGTTCTAAGGATTTTTCAGGAAAGCATATTTGATTGCTTGTCTGAGGATGAAAGAAACTCCTGTATGGTACAGTGACCTTCACTGTGCCTCTGACAGCTTGAAAACTTCTGTTCCTGTTGTGTATGTGGCTTGTATTCTCCAGCTTGCTGTCAATGCCATTATACCTGAAAGTTGTCTGGTGCCTTTTTATGTGCCTACAGGTCCTGTAACAATGAAACTGTGGAAGCAGAAACATAAGCATGTATATGTGTCTTTGCGTCACAGCATCACGTGGGTCTGGATGTAAGGGAGAATAAGTGGATGGGTCACTAGGAGGAAAGAACACGCTTTTAATCACAAAGCAGCCAGGCGTGTTCTGTTGGTTTCTTTTCCTGACTATAGCTCTATTTTGTGTGTTGATGGATTGACTCATCATATTTGCTCTTGTCATGTTCTCTGGGGACTGCAAGTCCCATAACTAAAGAAGAATAAGACTTGGTATACCCTGTTTTTAAGAAACTGAGAATTTGGAGCTGGAGAGCGTATATTTTTATTCCCAGTTCCTGGAAGTTGATGCAGCCATGAGAGATCTGCAGGTAACTCATTCAAGCACCCATGGAAAATAATATTCTAATTATTGTAACCATCACTTGTTCTAATTAAACAACCTGAATGTGAACGCTTTGTAACCTGCCTTCTGGTAAAAATGCCTTGTAACTGACAGTTATGTATTAGCGCAATTACTGGGGATTTGCTGTTTGTTTTTTTTTTTTCTTTGCTATACCCTAGGGGGAAATTCTCACCTTGCAATTTGATTACAAATTAAAAACATGCTAATACATTTCTGCAGAATACGACTGTTTCTTGTTAAGATGTTTTATAGGTGTGATGTTGACTTTATTGCCCTCTTTGCAGAGGCTGGTCTGTGACTCCTGTAACTCATGTATTCGTTTTCCTTTTACAGTATCTCAAGGACCTCTGTATCAATTTCCTCATACCCATTTCAAGGAATACCTTGTTTCTGTTTCCGCGTACACATTATTTGATCACAAAAACTCTTAAGCTTCAAATCAGTGACTTTAATACAAACTGAAAATATATCTTAATCAAATTATAGCAACCATATATGCAGAGTTCTAACCCCTAGTCCAAATCCACTAGCACCACTAGTGCTTTGTACAGCGTCATCCAAGCTCCTGGCTTGGGAAAGAATAAAATCTTAATTTTGAGGAGGAAAATAACTGTATTTCAGATGGATTTCAAACATGTAGGAAAAGAAATACTGTAGCAGACAGAGGATTTAGAATTTTCAGCTTTGTTCACAAGGTAAACTCCAAACTGAAAAGTGCAGATGAGTCAGTAATTGCTGTGGTTGTTGTGCATGCCAACATATTCAGCTGCCTTGCTCTATCTGATAATTTGGCCTGCTGTGTAATGAGTATTAGGTTGGGAGAAGTATTTTCTGTGCGGCAAAGGTAAAATAACTCTAGATAAATCACCATTAAGACATAGGCATTCATTTTTGCACCTGGGAAATGAATACTAATTAACAGTCTCTAATACTGTCTGCAGTCATTCACTTTCAAAACACCTTAATTTTCTTCCTAATCAGTATTGCTATTCTGCCTTTTCTGTTCTCTTATTGAAGTCCATTATATCTTTCTTTTAGAAGTTCTAAAATCCAACTTCTGTAACAAAAGCTATTACCAAGCTTACCCGCTCCTTGAAGAATATCTCTGCACTTTCTCCAGACCTGTTCTAGACACTTGTATAATCATTTGTGTGCAAACATCTTTTCTGATTATCTGCATTTCCAACAGCATTTTTTTAAACAGGAGGTTTTAAAGAATTGTACTAGAAATGCAAATTTTGTATCTGTGTTTCTTAGCTAATGAAATGCCTTTCTAGATCAAGCTGCAGATGCTGACTGATCATGATGTACCTGTCTCATCTCACTGCTGTTACTTTCTACCCACCTGTTTATTCTCCTTTTTATTTCAACATTCAGTATAAAAGATTAAGCTAAAGAATGTATCTTTTATATTATACAAAACTATAATCTAAAGTATCTCATAATAAATTTCTTTAGAGTCTATTAAAATGCCCTTTGTCCACCTTTTGTCTCCTATTAAAAATCATTTCTTGCCTAGAAGGCACTGCAGTCTAGATTCTCAAAGCTATTTGATAATCTTAAATCCAAAAATTATGTTAAAATAGTTTAACCACCTTTGAGAAATGGGCCCTGTGACTTCCACTTCTGCTTGTTTTCCTTCTCTATGCAGAAAAAGGCTACAACTCATTTCCATGCCTGTTTCCGGAGTGGCAGTCTGCCTCTCCAAAGGAGCTGTCTCTCATCTTTCTATATAAATCCCTCCAGGGCTCCTGCTTATAAGCTTTATCTGATCATTTGATGTCTTGAGTATTACACTTTCTTTTGTGTGCTTGAATGCCTCATGTCTGACATGACACTCCGTGATGGCATGCCAGAACCCCTCCCTACTTAATTCCTCCAGGGTAAATTGATAGTGCTTGCCTTGGAAAATTATAATTAGCTATACAGTTGTATCTGAAAATCAGGCATATCCATCTTCCTCCTGGTCCATTCTCTCTAAGCGATTCTATGCTGAACACAAACTCCAATTAATAGATTTAGCCTTTTAATCAAAACTCCCTGTGCTGGCTGAAAGTGCATCTGCCTTGTATGATCATGGCCTTTCACAAGAGAATCCTCCTGAAAGAGGACTTTAAGGGGGCATAAGATAATTTTTTTTTCATGAGAGCTGAATCTAAATGCCTGCAATCTTCTAGCAAAAGATTAATATGACCAGAAATCTCAAAATAAATAAAAAGTTCCTCTCTCTTGCCACACATACATTTATTTGTGTATAGAAACACTAATACAGGTCTTCAGACAAACCAAAGTATTCTAAAGTGTAAGAGACGACAGAGAGACAATTGCATCCATTTATATATAACCAGGACTGAGGACATGTTAGATAGTGTGGTATAATTTAGCATCTTACCCGATTTTGCTTTCTTCTTTGGTATCGTCAGGAGCTGGAGCTGAAGTAGCCAAAATTCTGTTGTGTTTCCTGTGAGGAAGAAACAAGAGCAAAGTAATCCTCATCTAGTAGTGATTTACGCTCAACCAGCTTTCTAATCCCACACCAAACTTGTTTTCCAAAACAAACAGCAAGCAAAAAGTGCCAGGACATCTGAGTTGTTGTGGTGCACTATCTAAAATCAGCACTATGAATTGAATGTGAGTTCAGTTCACTATGGAATTCTGCATTTTGTGGCAAAATCATTTCAACTAAAAGAGAATGAGGAGAAACAAATGAGTTTTTTAAAAAATCTGGGTTTAACCATATGTCAACTTAAAATGAAGTTTTGTATTCCATTCTTCAAGCTGTCATACTCTATAGCTTTAGTGTGTTCCTGCATGTTTGCAAATACTGATGAAAGGAGTGAAATTCACGCACAAATTAGAACCATAAAAGCTGATGAATGAATCATTTAATTACACATTTCTTACTTCCGCTATAATAACCTTAACGAAATAGGTCATGTGCTGTATAAGTGCTTAATGACCATCCCTAGTTTTATATTCTAAATGGCTTACATGGTTCAAAAGATGCTACAATACCAGCATTCACATCCTAACTGAGCTGACAATGAAGAAACCCAGTCAGATTTATACCACTTATAGTCAATTGCTATCTCTTCTATGCGTATGTTTAAAGTTTGTACTAGAAGCTCTAGTCCATGTTTGTATGAATCCATTTTATTGCGTAAAAACCCAAAACCAACTTTACAGCACTGGACCATTACTGAAGGGAGTTCTGGCTTCAGAATTTGCATTTTATCAACCCACTGCTTTTCCTCACTCTGTAAACTGTAGAGAAAATCCAGCAGACAGGCCGTGTCTGTTCTTCTCCACTCCCAAACCTCTATGCTGCCACAGACAGAAAAGTTGCTTTTTAATTAAATATCGCAAACACTAAAATATGACAAACTTACATCTTCCAGCTCTATCTCCATAGCAGCTTTATCCCTGTGGAACTCCTTTATTAAATTGAGTTCCAAGTGAATTTAGCTGGTTTCTCTGACTTTTTACAGAAATTTATCTTTCAGTTTTTGTTTTTTTGTTGGGCCTAACAGTCTGCCTACAAATCAGAAATTCTCAATATGAAGAAAACAAAACGAGAGAAACTAATAATCAAATATTGTAACATAAAACGCGGAGTACACAGGCCACGGAGCAGGCCCCAGGCCGGGAGGGCGCTCGGGTCAAGGCCTCCCCCTCACAGCCGAGCCCGCGGCGGAGCCTTCCCGCCGCCAGGCCGCGCTGCTGCCTCACGTTCACCCGGCCGCCCGTCACCGGGGCGGGAACCGGCAGCCTCCGTCTTCAGGTCACCCGGACCGCCCGCCCCGTCACCAGCCTGCGGGAGCGACCGCCGCCCGCCCGCCATGACTCCCCCCGCCGCCGTGTCTCCATGGCAACCCGCCCCGCCCCTTCCGGCGGAGGGCCCGAACCGCAGTCCCGGTTACCGAGCGCGCGCGGGAGTGGGGGGGGTGGGGCGGCCCGTCCCTATGGAAACCGGACGGCGCCGTCCCCACGACGCACAACGCGCGCGACGGGCGGTCGCGTCACGCGGAGAGCGTCACGCTGACGTGACGCGCCGGGGCCGGCGAGATGAGGCGCCGCCGCCGCCAGCGCTCCCAGCGACCGGTGAGCGCGCGCAGCGGCAGGGGCGGGGGGAAAGGGTGTGACAGCGCCGCGCTGCCATGGCAACCGCGCCCCCGCCCCGGGCCGGGAGCGCGGGGGTGGCCGGGGCCCCGCTGGGGGCGTCCCGCCGGTGAACACCCTCCCCCCCGCCGCGTTCTGGGGGGCCCGGGAAGGGGTGTGACGCTGGGGAGGCGTCAGGGAGCGGGGTGAGACCTCCGCAGAGCCGGGACGGTCGGCGGCGTTTCCGTTACTCCGCGCGGGGCGGGCGGGAGGACGCGCCGTCTCCCTCGCGCGACAGCTGAGGGGCGATACTGAGGAGAAAATTAAGCGTTTCCACGCGTGTTTCTGCCCAGCGTTACCGGGTACCGGCCCCGGGAGGGGAACGGCGGGGTCATCAGGGCCGTACCCGCCCCCGCCGACCGGGGACGGGGGGCGGCCGCGGGGGCTTTTGCCTGAGGAGAGGGAACGAAGGTAGGGGGAAGGGTTTCTTAGGCGGGTGGGGGGGGGCGTTCGATGGCGGGTGTTTGGCGTGGAGGGAGGAGGAATTTGGAAGGTTTGGCGTCGACGTGTAGAAAAGTTTAAAAACACCCAACCCCGCAGCCCTACCGGGGGTTACCGGGAAAAGGGGGGTCGTGCGGGAGCCGGCACCGGAGTCGTCTCCGGGTGGAGGTTGAAGCAAAGCCCCCACACACACACCCCCAATTCCACCCCTACACGCACCCAAAAATCCGTCTCTTAAGAACACCGGTCTGTCGGTCACCGTGAAAGGTGTGTGATTTGCCGCCCCCGGGGGTACAGGCTCACAGGGGTGTAACGGCTCGGGCTACCGCCGCCGTCTCTCGGAGAGCTGCCTTGCTCTAATTAATGAGGAAAACCGAAAACCCCCTGGGCCAGAAACGAGAATAAATAAATAATGTGTATTTGGAGCGCCAGGGAAGGAAAAAGAAGATGAAACTGCTGATAACGCCTGTTTGTGACTTGGCTCTTTTTTTCTTTTTTTTTTTCTTTCCCCCTCCCTTTGGTCCTAACGTTTAAAGCCTTAGACCCAGAATTTTACCCCAAATGTACGCGTGCAAAGAAAATCGTGCCATTATCTTTATGGAAATACAGGGAAATTCTGCCAGTGAATTCAGATACTCTTTCTATTGTGATTTTTAAACAGTGTACTTTTAAGAAGCTTAAATCTTGTCAAAACAGTCCAAGAAAGCTGCTTTTTTTTTTTACTACATAAAGTACAGAAAAAGTGTAATGACCTATTGTTACTGAGGGAGGGGAAAGGTAAAAATATATTTGTTTAGTCACGAGTGTTACATGTAAAAGCTGCTCATCGGGGAAATAGATCTCGTTACCTTAAGAGCTGCTCATCTGGAAAATAGATTTTGTTACTGGTTTAGTGCAGAAAATAGACCTTTCCATTCGGAATGATTTTTGGTGTGCTTGAGCAATAAATAACAATAGGAATTTAACTATGTGGTTTGTCTATTTTGTTTCCTAAAATATTTGTCTTAAGTGTTTATATGTCCTAAATATTTCTCATTATTTTCTAATATTTTTCTTTATGTCCACCTGTTTCCCAATGGTATTTTGGGAAAGAGAAGTTAAATCCCTGTGTATCTCAGGCACGCTGCTTTCCCTTCTGCTTAGGACGGACAGGCTCAGTCAATTTCACAGGGAGATGCTCCTGTTGCTGTGGTTTGGGTTTTGTGTGTTCTTTTGCTAGAAACATCCAAGAATGTGGGTGAGACTTTCTTGTCTCAAAAATTACCAGTGTTTCTGTGTATGGTGAGCTCTAAGTGAGGTTGTGTCTTGCTGTCTTAAGGTTTCTTCTTACTATCCTGGCATTGTTTTTACTTCTGTTGTTTAAGGAGGGTTTGGTTGGTGGGTTTTGTTTCTTTTTTTTCTTTTCTTCCTATTCACCCTCTCAGTCTTGGCAGTTTCTCTGCAGCATCCCCATATTTTTGGATCGTACAGCCTGTGTAGCTCCCAAATCTTTATATCGGATGTGCTTCAGTTTTTCAGTTTAGTATCTAAAATCTGCCTTGTACAGTTGATATTTACATGTGTTTCTCTGTGTTGGGAAATGAATGTTCTACCTTGTGTCACTGGACCTAGACCAGTGCTGTTGAGGTCAGCTGTGATGTTTGTGTAAATGTTTTACTAACTTGCTGAACTCAGTTAACTTTCAACTTCTTGAATTCAGCATATTTCGCTGCTCGTATTGAGCAATAATAAACTCAGATTTGAATAAAGCAACTCAGCTGATATTTTTGTATGCTTCCGTGACCTTATAATTTGCCTGATACGTAGTCCACTCCTACTAGCTGAAAGCGAAGGTGCAGAAGTACAGGCACAGTGTCTCTCATCGCGGCACTCCAAAGTGGTTTTTATTAGGAATCTCTGGAGTGGAATAGCTGTTGCTTGCATCCTGCTTCAGGTGTGTGCCTAACGTATTTGCCACTGATGCTGATTATTGCTGCTCATTTGTAAAGGCAGTAAGTGGAGCAGTTGGTGGTCTCTGCATTTTACCTGCTGAACTGCTTGCTTATTTTAGTGATCTTGTGCTTGTGTTACTGTTACCCTGTTTTCTCCTTTCTGTTTGTTGCTCATTTTATCCATCCTGTTGTATTCTGAGAGCAGCTAGGGTTTTAAGTTGTTTGAGAGGAACTCCTTTGGAAATATTTTTCCTTCTCAGTAACTAATCCCTTGTCTACCTCTACCCTCAATTTTTTCCTCCATTCTTTCTTCTGTCTCTTTACAAATTCCTTTTCCATTGCCATTTCTGTTATGCACTGCCCATTTCCCTCTGTTGTCTCTGATTTCTTACTCTCCTCATCTATTTCTATGCTTCTTGAGGCCACTGTTTTGCTACTACACTTGGTTAAATGGTCTGAATGACTCATTGAAGAGGCTCAATGTGCTTTTTTCATTTTTAACAAGGGTGGAAAAAAAATTTCTGAATTTCCTAAATTTTATTTTCTGTCTTTAGGAGGTTAAAGGTAGAAAGGGAAAAAAGTCAGGGGAAAAATAGAGAATGGGAAGTGTGAAGTGGTGGTGGATGTCTAAGAAGGGACAGAGAAGTTCAGTGAGGGAGTGTTTCATGGGAGGCAAAGGTTCATCCAGTAGTAGATCTGGTAAGAAAAGTATGTGTTAATGATGGCAGTTGCTTGGATATTTTCGGATTATCAGAGGTATTCCGAGGCTTGCATAAGTGTCACATGTGCCATTTGTAATAGGACTCTGGAGTTTGTTGTTAAGGCAGGTGCTTGGGTTGTATTTGTGATGGATCAGTAAGCAAAATCCTTACATTGCATGAAAATAGCACCTCTTCTGGCCACCTGCAAGGTAGTACTCGCTCACGCGGCTCATGTTCTGTGAAAACACTGCAACTTTTTGGATTTTCAGTAGACCTTCTTGTAGTGATGAAGCAAACATGGGTAATGCCAGCTGCATCTTAGTACAAATCCATAGCTATAAAGCTGCCAACTGGCTCAGCACTTTTCATGAATTCTGTTCGGGTGTTACAGGCTAGAACTAACTTTTTACTCATTTCCCCATAAAATGTTAATGCTTTAGAAAGCACTGCAGTTGGGGTTGATCTGTAACAGAGGGTGGTCAGGGCTATTGCCTATTTGTGGAATGGTGAAGTCACTTCTTCCTCTTCTCAGAGTGTGCTTCTAAGGCAGAGTGGATTAAGAGCTTGTGCTTCTGCCCGGGGCTCTCTGCATCTATTAGGAACAGGAGGATCAAAATAAAGGTCACAGAAGACAGGCAAGGTTACCCTTCTGCAGTGGGCTGCGGCATTTAGTTTGCCCTAGAGAGAGCTGAACGCTCGAGTGAGTTAGAGAGACACTCGAGGAGTTACCCAATGTGACATTGTTTACTGAGAACGGGTACAAGTTAATCTTGCTTTGCTTTAACTGGGGACAAAGGTGAAGGATGGAAATAATAAAAGTTGTATAAGGGCTAAATCTGGGTTAAAAGGTAGTAGAGGATGAGTGATTTCTTTGGGCGTGGGAGAAAGGTGTGTGGAAATAGAGGCTATATCAGATTCACATAGGAAGGAAAGGAGAGAAGTTAGCATCAGGAAGGAATAAATGTAGGATAGAGATAGCAAATAACAGTTTCGAGGGAATGAACATAGTGGGGCTGAACAGATCACTAAAAGACAATCAAATGTAAGGGCTAGAGGTAGGTGAGAGGGTCTTAGGCAGAGCAGATGAGCAAACATATGAAGTAGAATATTCAGTGCTGTGGGCGGATGGATGTGTCGCCAAGTGTCTGGAGAATGATAAGGAGCTGTTTGCACCTTCTGTGTGCTGAGTGCTGTGTGTGTATGTCAGTGCAGGCCATACTGCATATGGTGGGGCATCTGGCCACATGCTCTTTTCTGCTGTTAAAATGCAAATAACAAAGATAGCTATATATTCTCCTCCTTTTTACTTGGGCATCTAATGAACCCTATCATTGCTGTGCCTGTATCTTTTCTTTATTAGATTTTTTTTAAGAAAAAAATATGTGCAAAGAGATAAGTGTTAACAGAGAGGAGGTCTAGTTTTATCTTGATATCCAATACTGCATCACACAACTTTGGGACCTTGGCTTATAGAAGCTATTGTTCGAAGCTGTGTAAACAACCTGAGTGTTCAGGGCAACTGGTCTAGATGTGACAGCAGGGTGGAGTTCTGTTGGATTTTTTCGTAATTCTGAAAATGAGAACAGTGTCAGGAGAAAATGATGAAAAACCAAGATCAAGACAGAAAGGAAAAGCATGAAAAATACCAAGAAGCAGAATCCAAGTGCACCTTACAGTTTGGTCCCTCTTGTGCAGCACAGGCTTTTCTTGGGGACAAGGATGCTGCTGGAAGGATATGCCATCAGTCTCTCTGTGCACTAATCTCTCCCAGCAGCTGTTCTTAGCCAGAGATGAAATTCTCTTTGTTTGTGACTCTGAATAACACTTGTGTTCTGCCGCAACATCTCAAGTATGTAAATGTTAGGGCAAAGCGGTTCTGCCCTGAGCTCCCCTTTGGTGATGCTTATTTTCAGATAACATTTGGGCTTTTTGGAGGTTCTGGGGACTCTAGTTGTTGAGAACCTTGAAGCCAAATCAGAGGGGGGAAAAAAAAAAGTCTAAATAAAGTCAAAACTAGAAATATTGGGAAGCAAAGTACTTTACTGCATTTTGGAAATGGAGAAATGTTTACTCTGAAAGAACAAACCATTTAGATGCAGTTGTAGCCTTAAGTGAAGTAAATTACATCTTTTGAATGAGGAGTTGAAAAGCATCTAAAGAGCAGAATGTATGTGTACAGACTGTTTGCGTTTTTTTGTTTGGTTTGTTTGTTTCTTTTCTCTACAGACTTTTTAAGGAGAGGGCTCTTGGTAATTTCCATTCCTGCTTTTTTTTTGTGTACAGGACCTACTGCAGCTCTGTGATTGCTGATCCATGCTTGACTGCCTCAAGAGGTCCTGGCAAGATGGCATCTTCCAGACTTCTCATCCTTCTAGCACTGGCATTTTCTTCTTTGTCCTTTGTTCTTTCCCATTCAAACAGGGAAATGTGGTTTCAGGATTTCCTTCCACCTAACATGTGCCCTATAAATGCCAAAGCCAACACTTTTTATGGCATAATGTTTGATGCAGGAAGCACTGGAACCCGGATTCACATTTACACCTTTGTGCAGAAGAGCCCAGGTAAGACCCCGTGTCAGTCTGTGCACTTGGACTATGTTGAGTTAGGTTCCAACTTCCCAAAAGAGTTTTGGGACATTGTCTGCTAGACCATTCGTGCAGTTTGTCTTTCAAATGGTACTCTGGCAGATGGTTATTGTGCATTTGTGGTGGTGTTTTGCTGTGAAAATATCTTTCTTTGTAAATCTTTTGACATTCAGAGGTTTAATTCTGGGTATACTGGAGAGTTCTGAATTTCCAAAGATTTTAATCTACACAGCTGTTTAAAAGAATGTCTTTCTGACTTGAAAAGAGGCTTATGCTGTTTTTGTCAAATTGCATGTTGCCTTGAATTATATCAAGAGATACTTAAATTCTGCATATGTTTATATATCACATTTTGTAGTGAATTAAAATCTGTAAATTAAGGAGTCAATAAGCACCGAAGGTCTGAGCAATTTCCAGGAGAACTCCTGTGGGCAGACGTACCACAGATTGATATATCTACTGCTGACACAGTGCAGATGTTCCCAGGTTGGCTGCACACGCAACAGGAGGGTGAATTAGCTTGGGTACAGTGAGCCAGCAGATTTGCAGAGGTTGAAGGCTGGTTGATGGGACTCAGTTAATAAGCCCTTCAGGGCCATGCATAGTGCCTATGTGGCTTCACATGATTTCAACCTTAGTTTGGAAGGGCTGGTACAATGTCCAGCTCTGATGGACTTGGCCTGACTTGTAATATGCGATACTTGGGTAGCTTCTAGATGCAAGCTGCTCTTAGAGCAGTGGTCATGCTTTTTTGGCTTTGTAACCAAGTGCTTGAGCTGTCAGCTCTCTTCTGTGTTTGTGAATTGGATTAATTACCTAAGAATAATCAGAAGTTGACTCCGTGTGTCTTAATATGAATTAGTATTTCACAATTAGCTTGGGGACAGCAAGGGAAATAAATGTTACTAAGATTAGGCAACAGTCATACTACATTGCTGTAACTCATTGTAGTTCACAAATGCAGATTGAACATACTGCTAATTATAACACGTTCTTAATAAATTGTTTGTGAACTTGGAGGATTTGAGGGCAACATTTTGTTAAATATGCTCCTGAAGTGAAGGAGCAGTGCTTGTTTTAGGAGGGCAATAGTATTGTTTGCAAGGGGAAATCAAGGATAGTCACTTTACAGGGGTTGCAAGCAACCTTTTTGGAACTAAGGAAAAGGATTTGAGTTGTTGACTGTTTCATGTAATGTTTCGTTTGTGCAGAAGACCTTCCAGAGTTAGAAGGGGAAATCTTTGAGTCTGTGAAGCCAGGTCTCTCTGCATATGCTGATCAGCCTGAAAAGGTAAGGCTCTCCTTCATTCCCTGTGAGTGGCTCTTGCTTCTACTGATATCAGTTGGACTCGACCAAGCAGTTCAAAGTATTACTAATTGCAATTGCAGAGAATCAAGGGAAAATGTAAAGGTTCTCCTACTGGCTCTCTAAACCTGTTGCTCTACTTTTGTGAGTTAATTTCTACACAGTGAAATGGGAGCTGTTGTTTTACATATTTCTTCAGTGGAGCAATGGCTTAATTAATTGCTTAAATGCTATATGTTCCTAGACTATTTGTCTATGAGAATCTCAAAGACAAAGTGATTTTGTTGCTCTAGCTGCATCCATATTCCATGTTTATTTCCCCTATAGCTTCCCCAAATATGAGTAAATATATACTCCTGTCTTGTTTACTAATAATTTTCTCAGATTTTCCTTTTGGTTGAAATCTTCAATGCTGGTCACAGTTCAAAATGTTCATATTTTGTTTAGATTTGTTTGGAAGGAAAGGGTTAAGACTGCGGAGATTTTCTTTTCTAGTCCTGTTACACTGATAAGGAGAGAGGGTTCATTTCTCTGACTCCTAAAAATATTTAAGTTTTTGTGTGTATATAGTCAGATCTACAAAAATTAATTTTTGTTAATAAGTTATGGAGAAGGGGAAGAATAAAGACAAACTTAGCAGGCTAAGTCAGGCCTTAATATTTCTCTAAGTGGGTTCTCTGCTTCTGTTATCAGACTTCCAATCATTTTTTTTGTTCTGATTCTTTGCCGTTATCTTTGGAACCATGCCTTGGAAGCCAGTGCTCAGGGATTTGTAGGACTCGCTTCAGTCATGCTCAGTTCAAATATTTGATTACAGTTTTAGCTGTATAATGATTTGGGTACAGGCTGTTACTTTTCTACTGCTTCAGAACTTCTGTTGCTTTATTTATATATGGAGTTTTTCAAAACGCCGTCAGACAATTCCGTCTTCCACAATCAGCTGTATTAATTAACATAAATTTATAATTTTAATAAGAAGTTGAATTTAGCTGCCATCCTCTTTAATTTCAAATGGGGGTGGTGGTGAATTTGTGCATGTTACACGTGTTCCATGCCACTCTATTGTATCAGGCGTCAGAAACAAGCAACAGAGCAGAGACACCTAAAATAATCCTGTTGTGACACACAAGGCCAGTCCTGAAGTAAGCTGCCATTTTCTAGATCCCCCTGCGCTGACAGTGGGCTCTTTCACAAGCTAAAGGAGGTGCCAGGGAAAAGATAGATTAGATACTTTACCTTGTGTGATTTAGCAAGTCTTGGAGCTGGGGGCTACCATAGTGGGAACTTCAGGTTTCTCATTTTGCTCAGCTGCATTCAGTGCTACAGGAATTTGAGTGAAAAACTTTATGGAAGAGTGAATGGCTTTGGGATTTTTTTGTAAGCTATGATGAAATCTCCCATGATTTCACTAAATCATCTTGTTTGTTGGGTAGGAGAGGAGAATTCACCCCAAAAGAAATGTCTATAAATTTCGCAGGAGAGTGTTTATCGCTAATGCTAAACTGTAATGTTTAGCAAGAGCAATGTATGTAGAGCAATGTAAAGAATTGAGAGCTCGGCAGTGATGCTTGTACCTCATGTGGTAACCATTCTACGGCTGGTGTTTTAATTATACTATTTACTGTGGACATGCTTGGAATTCTTATACTGCATTTTGTGAAATCTAAAGATTTTCCCCCTGACTTTGGTAGCTTCAGTCAGTAATTGCACCATTTAGTTTTATCGAACTGCAAGATGTTTAGGTTTGTTAGGTGATCAGTTCCCCCACCTCTCTCCATCCTTTCCAAAAAATACCTTCCACAAGCAATGAAATTTCTCTCGCCTAAGATATATCTCTGCATGTACCCTTCCTTCCAATGCAGACATTCTCTTTAAGGTTCTAACGAGATGTCTAGCACAGTTTTCATACTTATCTTGGGTGTGGGTGAGGTATCTTCTGCTATTGAATGCTGGTTTCATTAGTGTTGAGGGAAAATTGGGAGGCCTGTTTTCTGATGGCCTGTAGGAGGAAACCATAAGAAAAACATCTTTTTCCTTCTAGGGTGCTGAAAGTGTCAAAAGATTATTGGACATGGCCATAGATGCTGTGCCACCTCATCTCTGGAAGAAGACCCCAGTAGTGTTAAAAGCCACAGCTGGACTGCGCTTGCTGTCAGAGGAGAAAGCTCAGGCTCTGCTTTTAGAGGTAATACTAAGATGTTTTGGATGCACTAGTATTGCTCTCACTGTTTCATCTTTCATGACTCAGTTCTCCATCTCTATTTAGCATAAGAGAATCTCAGCTGTGAAAAGTGACTGTAATCCCACGACAGCATGAAACTCACAGACTTTACAGAGTTTCTTGTATGGTCCTGAAATCCTTTGTCTTGATGTGGATAGAAGACATAGGGAGAGAGACCTACGATACTTGTTTCTTTTTTTCCTGGCCCTTGAAAGAGGAAGAATATTGTCTATTCCACACACTTGTCTTATTTTCTACTGCTGTAAAAAAAGAAAACCTTCTTGTCATCCTCAGAGCAGAACAATACCAAGGAATATAATCATTATTTCTTTCTTCAGGTGAGAGAAGTCTTTGAGGAATCACCATTTCTTGTTCCAGAGGATAGTGTTAGCATCATGGACGGGTCTTATGAAGGTATGTTTTAGAAGGAGGAAAAAGTGAAAGCAAAGAGAAATGGGAGAAAAAGAGAGAGAGATCTTGAGAACATGAGAGGGAAAGAGAAATGGTCACTAAACTAAGAGGAAAAAATAAAAGGTTTCTAGCCCTGTTTGAAACAATGCAATCCTGCTTTTCCTCTGAGGTGCTGATTACATGCTCATCTGTTAGGCTACAAATGCAGACACACAAAGAGATTTATGAGTTAGCTAGGTTGAAGGTTCATCCAAAACCTCCTGAGGTTCCAGAAGAGAACCTCATCTCAGAAATCAGGGTAACCAGCTGAAGCCTGCTCTTGGGAATTGGTGGAAAAAAGATGGTGTCCATCTCTGAAAGGCTACATGATGATAGGTAGCAAGCATGGAAAGTGCCTAGTAAATTCTGCGATATCAGCATTAAAAATAATCTATTATGATTATCTCATCAATTTTCAGGTTAAGGTTGGAAGCATTGTGAATATTAGAGGAAAATGAAGGATAATTGGCAAGTATTTAAAAAATTAGATAATGAAATACATAATAAAATAATAAATTTTAAAAATATTCTGATTGGAAAAATGCAGATAGTAAAGTAGGAAAGGAAGAAACCTAAAATACAAGAAACGGTTAATTATGTTGTAGGTGTGCAGTGCAGTGCAGAACAGCCACTGGAACATTTTGGCTACGTACGTATCCAGAGGCATTACCTTGGAGAGTAGGCAGCCAATAATCCTTCTGTGTGGTGCCTGATAAGAGCTATCTGCGATGTTACATTCAGTTCTGAACACTTCATTATGGCAGACATATTGTCAGTTTGGAAGGTGTTCAAGGAAAGCAAAAAGAATTATCACAGTGCTAAACAACTAATAAATGGAGGAAGATTAGAGAGCAAAATCTGTCCACATGGGCCAAGAGAAAAGGAGAAGTAACAAAGTCTGCAAGTATCTGATGAAGTATGGTGCCATGCATAGTAAGTCACTGGGATGAAGGGGTGAAGTGTTGTACTGACAGGGAGCAGAATCAGTAACGCACAATAGAGCAAGGTGTAGCCTGCCAAGATTTGTTTTAAAATCCCACCTCTTCTACTGTCGCATGTTTGCCCGTGTTTGGGTGAGAATTGGGCTATTGTCAGGCAAGCTGCTGGAGTCGGAATAGTTGTGTCTATGTCTGTAGTGCAATTACAGAAACCACAAGATTAAAACAGAGTGGTGTGTACGCAGTTTTCCAGTTAGGAATTGAAATGCTGGGGGGAAAAACGTGCCCAAGGAAACTTGTGCATTGTATCAGCTCACTACTTCTTTGTATGTTGTTTGGATAATCAACGTGACTTGTGCATGCTGCAGTTGCATGGATATTACAAACTATCTATCCCAGTTTATGAGATTTTAATAATTCAATAATGCATTGTGTCACTTAAATTATACGTTTAAATTCATCTCTGAAGTATGGGGCAGTTAAGTTAATAATGATTTCTGGGTAAATAACTAACATGTGGAGGGCTGGTAAGGGTGGGCAGGGGGTTGTCTGAGTATTCAGTAGTGACTTTTTTTTTTCTCTTTCCTTTTTTATTCTGCAGGAATTTTAGCCTGGATCACTGTGAACTTTTTGACAGGTAGTTAGTTCTGTATAACTTCTCTCTTAATATGAACTTGAGTCTCTTCTGCAGAGGTGATTGCTGTTCCTCTGCCTTGGCTGCCATGTCCTCCTTTTCCTCCCCACTGTGACACCAGTGCTAATGCAGTGGATTGGCTTGGGTAGACTGTGTTCCAGGGAGAGCACCACACCTGTAGTGAGGAGGCGGCATCTTCATCCAGAAGGTGTCAGGATTTACTCAGGACTGGGAGGCACTAACAAGCTGGTTTGCCTAACACACCTAGGAGAGTCATACTGCTAATCTGTTAGAAGGTGGGAAACAGTTTTACAGTGTTCTTCCTCCCAGCATGAACTATGCAACTAAAGTTGTGTAACAGGGAATGCACTGGTGCTTCTGTCCCACTGGGTCTGAAAAGTTCTGGGAGCACAATCTGGTGAAGAGAGAAGAAAATCAGTACTCCAGTAGATACATGAGCAAGCAAAAAAAGCTGCTCTGAGTGAAGAGAAATGATAATATCTGGTTCGCTCTTACCTTTCCTTTCCTACAGCTTTTGATCAGCTGTATGGTGGTTACAGAATTCACAAACACTCCCTGGCAATCTTCTGCAGGAGATACTTTCAGCTCCTTCAGCTTTTGTGGGATATCTAGAGGTTTATCCGCTTTTGGCTTTTTGGATATGAAATTAGAGCCAAGGAAGAAATTCGTATGAATCTTTTCATAATACCTTCTGTTTGCCTATCTTTTCTCTGTGATGTTTGTTGTCTTTGAAGGCCTCCTGTATTGCTGTGATAATGTATCTTGTTCGTTGCTTGAACATAGATGCAATTTGTGCATTTTAGCATTTGTGGACTTGGGACTGTTCTGAGCATGGTGTTGTTTGTAGGGCAGCTGTCTGGCCAGAACCAGCATACTGTTGGGACTCTGGACTTGGGAGGAGCCTCTACCCAAATCACATTCCTGCCACAGTTTGAGGTGAGGAGCGGTTACAAGTGTGCGGGTTGGGACTGCAAGGGCAGTGAAGAGACCTGAGCACTGCTGTGCTCTCTGAAATCACTTTGTCAGCACTGGCACAAGCAGAACATCTGTGGCGAGAAATACAGAACATCTGTATTTCTGTTCCCTCTGACATCAGCAGTTGGCTGATAGGCGCTTGCAAACAAAGGAGCTTGGATAGCAACAAAGAAAAAAGAAAGAAAGCAAATGGGTAAAACCAAAGAGAAAGAGCTTTTGTTTTCTAGATCCAGGCTGGGGAAGTCCTATTAATGCAGAAAATTACTTTGTATTCAATGAATGTAGAACACTTTCAGGGAGTATTTTTGCATTATTACATGAAGTTTAGGGTCTGCTCTGAGTTATCTTTTAGTTGTCTTCCCCTCGGCTCCATCCGCCAAGACTTATAGCAGATCCTCACTAAATTTGGGAGGGCTGGGAGAGGCAGGGTGGAGGGGGGTGCCTCATGGGGCAAATGTCTTCATAATAGCACAGCCAGTCCCTCTTTGTTTTTTTCTTTGGGAATTCCTCTGTCCCTCAGTCCATCTCTACTGGACTTGTGAGGAATTCTATAGCTCTGTAGAAACAGGTTGAACTGGGACCCAAGTCTAAAATTTGCATGGGAAATTACATGGGTATTGGAAGGGCACTACAGCATTCTGTACCTTGATAGTGGTTGGTTTTGTCCCTCTTTCTGAAGGAGTCCTTTATTTAACATTTTTTATTTACAGGAATTGAGATTCTCAAAGGGTGTTTGGGGACCACAAAACACATGGTTTTCATATCAGGATATTTTAATTCTGCAGTGGCGGGTCATGTTAAAACATGACGCGCAACCTTATCCTGTTCAGCAAAGCCTGAAGTACTCCGGACTTGCCCTCTGTTTTGTGTTGATAACACCTGCTGAAGTGGGCATTGGACCAACAGGAAAGGGTGTTGCATGTCAGGGTTTTGGAGAATAAATAGAGCTGTGAAGTAGGCTGAGCTGCAGCTCAGGATTCAAACTTCTTCTTAGAGCCTTGCAGCAAAAGGCCTTGGGGATTTTCTACTGACCAGGACCAATGGTGTGAATTAGCAGGGCAACGTGGAGTCAAGGTTCACGTTGCCTGCCGGTACGCTGTGTCTGCTTCTCACCTGTGTCACCATGTTCATACGAAAAAGCACATGCGTAGCTCAGTAGGTTTCTGAAGAGTTGTTCCTGTCTGCCAGAATTAGCAGGGATTTCACCCTTTGGTTTGCAGCAGAGTTGTTTTTTTTTTCCCCTTCCTGCAATCTGAGGCAGCCACTTGTTTACCCTTGTATTTTTTTTTGAACAAAATACCGTAATAATAAGAGATTCATTAATGAAATACAGATTACAAGCAAACAGAGGACATATAATGGTAGCTGTGTGGAGGTGTTTTTAAGGTAATGTTACGCTTTTCAAGGTATTATTGCCAAAGTTATAAACAACTAAAAACCAATCACAATCATTATGAAATTATGATATTACATCAAAGTTGGTTGTTTTTCATTGCATAATAAAAACTAAAAGATTTTTTCTTTTACTTAACTTTTAGGAAACTTTGAAGGAAACCCCTGGCGATTTTCTTACCTCATTTGAAATGTTTAATAGCACCTACAAGCTCTATACCCACAGGTGAGGAGCAAAAGGCTGCTGTTTCTGCTGGGAAAATCACTCTTTCTGCAGCCCCTGGGCTAACCACAAAGGGCTATGTCATCCTGTTACCAGCTGTTGGGACCATGACTGGTTTTTTTAATCATTTTCTTATCTGCTTGAAACATTAGTTGAAGTAGAACACAACATTAGTTGACTGGAAACATTCCAGGATCGTAGTTAGTATCACTGCAAGGGACTATTAGTCAGTCTGTCAAATGAAGAAGAAGTATTATGACTCGCTATATGTAAGGAGAAGAATCCTCATTACTGGAATCAAGGCAAATATTCTGGACCAAGCGGAAAGGTGGATATCATGCCAGTAGTCAGAACTAAATCTGATCAGAGACTTGGGAAGAGGACCTTCCTGAGTTTTTTTCCTTCTTAGTTCGAAATGGCACATCTCTTCAGCAACTGGACAAAAAGTAGAACTTAGACTGACATAAACCAAAGAGACTATCACAGGCAGCTGATGCAGACCATGGAGCACAACAGATTCTTGAACCAATTGGAGGGGATACTTGGCCTGGAATAATATAATTGTGCTTACTGCATTCAGCTAACAAGTTTCTGAGGTGTTTGCAGTGTAACCTGCGTGTCTTACAGTCCAATGAGAACTCAACCATGTATAGTAGAGTTGGTCTCAGCCCGTTCTTAGTGGGGTGAAGGCTATCATCTCCATCAGTTACAGAATATGCGTACTTGACAGCAAAGCTGATTTAATAGTCCTCCTCTCCTACTGCTTACTTTTACTGATGTAACTGATTGCTGTATTCATCAATAGAGTCCTTTAGATCACTTCAAGTAATTGGGATTGAAAGTCATCCTCTAAGAAATGAGGGAGCTGGAGGTTAGTTTAACTGTTATTATTCTGTAATGTTTGTATTGACATGACTGAAGGGATAAGTAGCCAAACACAAAGATAGGAATGAAAGTTTTTAATCTAGCTGTGTTGCTGAAGCCAGCAACATGTAATGACATTGTCATAAATGTTGTTCACATCCTTGCTTGTAATGAGTATAGCAATAATCTCTGGAGTCAAACAGGGGTGAATTTCACACAAAGGCACAGCTCCCATTTAGTGAGAAATGCTCCAGCTTCCTATTAGTTCTGCCCTAAGAGCCCATAGTCGAATGTGTGTGACATAAGAATGGCCACCCTATTCCCCATGCACTCCTCACATACACTTCTTTCTCCCTCGTTTTTAAGATTGTGCGTTTTTGCTTTTCATGAATGTCTTGTAGAAATGTCACACAGTTCTAACTGCTTTCTGCAGTTTTAGATTTACCCATTTTACAGCCCTCTGTAATTCTTGGGTTTGTGTCACTCTTTTGGTACTTTTGGAATTGGTCTGGCAAAGGGAACTCTGTTCTAGAGAGACTTGTGGGAAGCAGAGGGAGGAACTTTGGTTTGGGTGTTCCAGGATTTAGGAAGAGGCTATGGGTGAAGCATACCAGATGTGCAAGAATTAAAACTGTAATGTCTGTCTTTGTTGTTTGCAGCTATTTGGGGTTTGGACTAAAAGCTGCCAGACTAGCAACGCTTGGAGCTTTGAATATGGAAGGTATGTTCATATGATGAAGCATCTAAGATTTTTGAAGAGATGGTTAGACTTAGTCTTGGGTCACCAACCTTTTTCCTGTGTCTTCACTATCTCATGATTTTCTGTGTTTTCGCTGGTACAGATCTGTCTGGAAGCCGGCTACCATTTGTTAAGGAGTTGTCTTGCAAGACAGCTGCTTTTCCCTGTCTCCAGGTTCAGCCAGCAGCAAGACTGAGTGCAAATTCCAGACATGCACATGTGGGAACATACAAACACCACATAGAGGTGGCAAGCCACAAACACACAGCTTCACAAGCATCTACAGAAACACAAACAGCATGGGCAGGTCCTGCTCCGAAGGATTGCTGCTTAGGCCAAAGCCACTTTATCGGCCTCTTTGGTATCGGCCTGACCCACCATGTTCCCCCAGACTTTCTGTTGTATTCACTGACTAGTCTAGCTTGAAGTCCACGAGTATATCACACACACTGTCACTCGCTAACCTGAACGCATATTCCTTTTCCTGAGCCTTGCCAGTCTGACCCAAACCTTAAGTCCTTCCAGTCTTTATGCCCAGACCTCAGGCCTTTTGTCTCGTCTCTAGCTGGGATCTGGGGTTTTTCCACCTTCCGAATTCTTACTTGCCAGCTAGATGGACTTGTGTTAATTACTGGAGTGTATTAAAATCAAAAATAGTTGGGAATAGGATTTAAGAAGAAGATAGAACACGCTGCAGAGGTTGGTCACACGGCTCAGCCAGAAAAGCATTACTGACCAGCTGCCTGCTTAGTTGTAATTGCCTTCTTTTATCATCCTCTCTTTTTTCCTGCACTTGTGCTTCCCCCGTCCTTGATTCCCCCTTTCCCTGCCTTTGAACCTTTCCCTAAACATCCCATAGTAAATTTTGCACAGTCCCACAATCCCCCTCAACCATTCTGTAAGAGGTTTGCTTTTTCTGTGAGACCTGGCCATAATAATCATGTTTTCCTCTTACCAGTTACAGTATTTCTGGTTGAACCCATCAAGGGTCCCCCATTCAGTAGATCCTGTAGTGGCCATTGATCAGCATCTTGGATCAGCATCTTTTTGTCTTCATTGCTCATTTCTTTTGTTTGTCTCAGTTATCTGCTGTTCATTAGGGCTTGTGTATTTGTGTGTTTAATTTATTACCTCTCTTGTTTCTTGGGGTGAACAGCATTACCCAGATACCCTTATCTCTCATTAACAAATGACAAACAAGCACAGCTGCTCTGCAGCTTGCAGGACAAAATGGATGCAGCTTTCCCAGACTGAGACTGGTCCGTCCTTCATAATCCGTTTGTGCAGCATCCATCAATTCAGATTTCTGCACTTTTGCTTAAAGACCTTAATGAAGATCTTTCAGCCTTTTCTTTTCTGGTTCTGCGTATTGATCAATAACTGTGTTAAATTTTATCCTTTCTGACTCTTCCCTCTGGTTTAATTCCAGCTGTGGATGGACAAATGTTCCGCAGTTCCTGTTTGCCAAAGCAGCTGGAGGCAGAGTGGCACTTTGGGGGAGTGAAATACCGCTATGGTGGCAACAAAGAAGGTAAACTAAGGAGACTTGTTGCTTCTTGTAAGATAAATCTTGTCTCCAGAATCTGAGCTTTTCCTTTGCAAATATTCCATCTTGGGTTACGAAAGATACCTGTCCAGTTACAGATGTGGACTTTTGACAGAGCCAAAGAAAAATCTGAAGCTGTAAGAGTAGGTGGCCTGTACTGTCCATACTCTGGCTGTGATCTCTTATTACAAATGCTACCTTTATAGGAAGTGTTAAGAGTTGTTTGTGCAAATAAGAGAGTTTTCTCTGAGGCTTTGAGCCACTGATTCTTCCATCTGGACATACCTCTCTGGTTCACTCCATCTGTGTTCATCCTGACAGGAGAAACAGGATTCAAGCCTTGCTACTTGGAAGTTCTCAAGGTTGTCAAAGGAAAACTGCACCAACCAGATGAGATTCGTGGAAGTTCATTCTATGCTTTCTCCTATTACTATGATCGCGCAGTTGACACCAACCTAATTGGTAAATTGGTTTGAGATGGTCTACTAGATGTGAGCGTGTCACCCAGGAGGTAGAGAGAGGTACCCTGGAGGCTGGAGCCATGGGGAGCAGGGAAAAGGAATGGTGTTGAGAAAGAGGAAATACACAAAATGCCTTCAGGGAATGAATGCTGTATCTGTCAGTGCAGTTTGATGTTCAGAGTTCAGCAGACGAGATTTGTGCTCTGGCCTCTGTTATCAACCAATCTCACTTGTAGCCCAGCATCACCGAGTTGCATTCTAGGGTCAACTTAGATATTGAACACAAATGCTTTCAGGTCTATGATGATGTTTTCTCGCCTCTTCCTTTTCAGATTATGAACAGGGAGGTGTTCTGGAAGTGAAAGATTTTGAAAGAAAAGCCAAAGAAGGTAAGTGTCATGAGACTTGGGAAACTGGTGGGGATGAGAAATAACAAAAACATGAACGTCTGTAGGCAGTACATACTGTGAGTTTGACCTTTTTTTAAAAAAACAAAGTTTGTTTAACCTTTATTCCACTTATATCTTCCCTGTCATGTTACTTAGCTTTTATTAGCTGACACCTGTAACTGTTGCAGAAGAAAGTACTGAAGAGCAGTGAGGGGAAACAAAGTGTTACCAGATTGGCAGTTCTGCTCAGGAGAGGAAGGAGATAGTTCATCAGTGTCAGTAAAAAAGAAAGTTAATTTGCTGTATAAAGAGTTCCTTCTGTCAAACTGCAGCTCTCTGAGTTTAGCAGAAGGCTGACTTCTAGAAGTCAGTCATCTTAAAGCCTTTTTAATATCTAACAAAATGGAGGGAGAGCGCAGAGGTTGTTTAAGCCTGACAGCCTCTTCTGCGTTCCTTTCCCTCCCCCTGACTTTGTCCTGAATGCTTGTTCTGATTTTGTACCTCATGAAAAAGAGCTCTCACCTTTTCATGCTAATGATGGCTAAAACTTTAGCTTACAGAGCAAGACGTTACCTCTGAATTATGATCATCCTCATGATGATTAGTAGACGTATTTATCACCAGAAGATGCTTAATTATGTAGTTTAGGACTGACTTTTTTCAAAAATAGGACCTAAATTTTAGTGATTTTTCAGTTAAAGTTAATCTCCCTGAAGATGCAGTTTTTTAATAGGGGGATTAGGCTCTAAAGTTTGTGTTTGTTTTGTTTCCCTGGGTACCGGGAGAACTTAGTTTCAAAGATGCAGCTAAGATGTTATCTAACACCATCAAACCATTTATTTAGCTTTAGAGCATCAGGAGATCAACTCTGTCATCCTAAATTAATGCTCCTCTTTCTCATTGCAATAGTAGGATGCTGCTGCTTATCAGTTTCTAAAAATAAGTGAACTCTGTCCTTGATGCTTGTAGAACAGGGCAGTAATGGTAGGTCCAGAAGACACATACTATAAATCCTTTTCCCTGACACTGTCACCCTTACTGTGGAATCTTGAGGGATCTCCCTCCTGCAGCGAGGGAGTGGTTGGTTGGGCAATAGCCTCTTCCATGTCCTTGGACATGTGTGGTTGAAAAAAACACAAAAGAAGTTGCCAGTGTACAAGGTGGACTCTATTACTGGAGCCATCCTTGGAGTCTGGTGAGGAAGACAAATGATGCTGTGTTCTTGAAGGACTAAGAAATAAAAAAAACTCCCTGCCAGTTATCAGTTGAGCAGAGATACAGACTTCAAAAGAGCTATGTGGATTATGCTACTGTAATAAAAATGTACTTATGATGGAGTTAAGAGAAACTTGAAGTACTATATGGTTTATTCTCCAACATTATAAAACAGCTGTGTAGCGTGTACCATGTGTCATAGGTACCCGTTAATAGAAGTGGGTGGCTGGATTTAGTAGGCTTTGGCTTGAGGTCAGTTCAAACGTATAATGTAGATGAAAGCTTCTTTATTTTGCTGAGACTGCTTTTTTTCTTCTCTAGTCTGTGATAACATGGAGAGGTACAACTCAGCCAGTCCCTTCCTCTGCATGGATCTCACTTACATCACTGCTTTACTAAAGGAAGGTTTTGGATTTAGGGACAACACGCTCTTACAGGTGAGAAAAACAGTTAAATCCCAAAGCTAGGTTCCAAATTTCTCTTATCCATCGACATGCAATAGTTAATTTTTCTGGCTAGTCATTACATGTAGTTGCTGTCATCTGTGCAATATATGAATTTAGAGAACTGTTGAGAACAACTTCTTTTTCTTCCTTTATAGTTAACAAAGAAAGTAAACAACATAGAGACAAGCTGGACTTTGGGTGCTACCTTTCACCTGCTGCAGTCTCTGGGGCTAACCTATTGAGCTGTGACATTCCTGTGGACTCCAGCATTTCTGAAAGGCTGAGAAAGCAAACTGAAATCTCCAGGTATGTTGTTCAGCTGGAATTGGTCACGAAGCAGAACGTGGACCACAGCTATAGAACAGATCTTCAACCCGGATTGGCATCGTGAATAATGAGAGTTGCCATGGTATGATTTATAACTGTGATTGCCATAAATGATCCAGAAGCTGCCTTCTGAAAGTCAAAAGGCCTAAACTCCAGCAGAGTATCCGCAAGGGGCTCAAAACCAGTTTCACCAGCACGTTTGTCTAGCGTCCCATTGCTAGAAGCACAGAGTACCTGGGACAAGGTGGCAGGCTACAGACACGTGACTTCCCCTTCCCCTTTTATGTTAAACATACATAACTTAAGTTTGCTTGTGACATGTTAAGTACAGAAATTAAAGGTGGTATCAGCAGTCATTCAGAGAAAAGCGAACGACTCTGGATGCTCCCAGCCTCAGTGTTTCAAGCACCTGGCTGTTGGCTTAGCTAATACATTGCAAAAAGACTCCAGTCTTTCAAGAAGGGGCCTGCTATAAGCACACTTTGGGCATGGTTTTGGGAAAGGTGTTGGCTAAAGCATAGGTTGTAACTTACCAAGCATTTCTCCAGGCAGCAGTCATTTCCTAAGCAGAACGTGTGCCTGACTGTGTTCCTTTTTGCTGCCCTTTACAAGTCTGTGGAGCTGCACCGTACATCTGGCTACCAGACCTGATAACTTGATTGATTTAGCATGTAGTCATAACAAGTAGTTGTGCTGGCACAACTAGGCAGCAGCGCCAGCTATTTAAGCTTCACTGCCAAAAGAAATGCTTGTCACATTACACCCACAAGGAAATTAAGGGTGCAGTCAGATGCAATGGCTGATCTGACAGCTCACTTCGCTGTAGGAGACAGTTCCGTTTCTCTGCTCTCAGCAAGGCACTCCCACAACCTTCTTTCCTCTGATGCTGGTGCTCCTCAGGTTCTTTGGTGAACTAATTCACGACACCAAACTTGAGCTAAATCAGCTCACTCAAGAGTCGGGTCTGGCTAGCACGAGGGAAATAGGCATTGCCCAGCCCGGGGAGACCTGCTGGGCCAGTGAGCTGTTAGACCACCACAGCCAATTTTGTCAGAATGAGCTCTAAGCTGTGGTTTTCTATCTGAAAGTTGGGGCTTATCGCTTCCTGCCCCCTCCTGAGGAACCTCCTCTGAACGCAGAGCTGTGGTGAAACAAGTTGTTTTTTTAGTTGTTTAACAGATGAAAGTAGATGGAGTGGAATTAGCATCAGAAACAGAGGGAGAACAAGAACAGAAATAGCTTTGCTTTCTTATCCCTTGTTCATTTTAAGTTGTTTTAAACTTCATTTCTCTTTAATTGGACACATAAAATGCTGTATGCAGCCCTGCATCGATCTAGAAATATTTCAATTACATTCAGCGGGGCTTTAGGTACAGTGCATCCAACAAAGGGGTTGCAGCTGTTTAAGAAGACCAAGACTTCTGTCAGGATAGCATGAAGCTACTTGAGTAACAATTTAAAGTCAGTCTTGCCATCTCTTTCGCACCAAAGGCATAGAAGCAATGAAAGATCAATATTTTAAATAAAGTGTCTTGTCAGACAGGCTAGAAAGTTTGCCTGTAGGATCCTGCTTTCCTTGTTTAATTGGTTGTAGAGAACAAGAAGATTGCTCCAGTATCTTGAGGCTCTAAGTGCAGACCTTGCATTGTCTTAAATATAAACAGCTGTGGAGACTAGTTTTTCCACCCCATTAAACAGCTGGCAGCTGGCTCATCAAAAATTAGGGTCTTCTACTCAGCATGGAACGGCGTAAGGTAAAGATGGATTTACCACTGTCATGAGAGCAGTATTACTGACGTGACTAAGGGAAGCTTTTATCCACTGATCTCTCCTGGTGAACACTTTCGCAGTCACCTGTTTGGTATAACACACCTTTCCCACTTCTGTAAAACCAAAGACTGCCCTCGAGCTACCTTCTCTGCAAACTGGATTTGAAAAGAATTGGTGATTCCCAGGAAGGGGAGGAAGTAGCGCACTCGTGCCCTCACTCATCTTACCGAGCAATTTGGAGATTTAGAAATTTGCATTACTGTGAACATTAGTCTGCTTCCTCTAGTCAGCAGTGCAGCTCTGACTGTGCCTGATGAAGCTCCCCCTTCTCATATCTCAGGTTTTATGGCGTTAGGGTGCAAGGCCTGCTTGTGATTGAACAAGTTCAGTCAGCAACAGGAGTCCACGGGCCAGGGATGGAGCTGCCGATGCTTGTCCCACCACTGACACCTTGCTCTTAATTCAGGCTGTTTCTTTGAAATATGAAATGTTCCTCCTACCTGTACTCCTCCTCCCCAGAATCTGTTTTAAGATGTGTGTTGGGAAATTCCTCAGTGTCACACCAAAGTTCTGTTCCTTCCTCACTAAGACCTTCTGTTTGAACATGAAGAAAGTAGTTGTGGCCTCTTCTCAACCAAAAACATTTTGTATTTCCCTTCCTGGTGTTTGGCGAAACTTTGTATGTGGTCTGGTCTGCACAAGGTGACTGCAAACGCATTCATTTTGTCTGTGAACAATTCTATTCACTTTTGTATTCTCAGAGAACACAAAGCAGGATGCAGTGGTTACCAGCCAGGCCGTGTTACTGCTGAGAACTAGCTCATTTAATAATCCAAAAGCCTTTTTTCAGTCTGAGCCAGTGCTATGACAAAGTCTTACTAGATCTCGGGGCAGAGCCATAAGCAGCGAGGCCATATTTGAACTGGGAAGGGTGGGTTGGGATGTTGTATGTAAGGAACAAGCAGCAGCAGCCTATCTGCCAACTGAACGGACACTAGCCCTGAGGGGTTTGGCTTTGTCCGAAAGGAGGATGGTCTAGAACAAGAGAGGTATCACGCAGAGGAAGCTTCTGTTCTGTGTTCTTTGCCTCCGGGCTCTGGTACTACAAACACTAGGTGGGAGCATCTGCTTCCCAGTACCAAAGTTGCATTAAATCTGAATGCTCAGGGCCTGCCTTTGTCAGTGGCACAATTCATTAACTGAAGCAAAACTGCTGCTCTCTATCAGGGGCCTGATCCTGCAGTCATGAGGGAAACAAGAACTCTGCTTAAAGGTTTCTTTTGGAAGAAATTGCAGAATTGAGCCTCTGCTGTTTACATCCGAACTACTCAAGGTGGGTGGGGGATCTAGAGAAGCCAGTCAAGTCCTCACACTTACCCTAGTGCAATGAGATTATTTATCAGCTTAACTAAAGACTAAGGAGCCTTTTCTGAGAAGAGTACTACTTGCAGCCCTGATTTTTATCTCCTCCTTCCTTATTTCTTTTAGCCAGTCACTAACAGGAACCGCCTAATATGAGTGACTGATGAAGCACAAGTAATGGCTTTCAGTTGAAAACTTAAGTTTCATTCTTTTTGATGTTAATTCCTGATACTGGTCAGCTGTATGTGGAAATCATGCCCATGGGCAGTGCTCGCTTAATTTTGTGAGTGTCAAATGTCTAATGCAGGAGGCTGGTGTTTGGAACCTAAGACAGAATACCTTGAATATCTATTTTAGTAATTAAAGCATTTTTAACAATATTCAAGACATTGTGTTGCAGTTTTCTTTCTAGATATTATTGTTGTCTTTCATCTCCTTAAGACTAGCCAGTTCACAAGAAACAACATTATTAAATAAAACGCTAAGAAAAAGGCAGGGAAAAGAGTGAAAGCGAGACAGATTTCAGCTTTAAAACGTCTGCCACCATGACTATCCCTCTTGAGTCCAGGAAGTGCTGAGAACCCAGCAGTGACGCTGCAGCTCTAGAAATCGCATCAGAGAAAACTGCAACTAATTAAGCACCAAAATTTGTAGCTGGCAGAATTCAGCACTGTATTTGCCAAAAGCCAGACAGCTTTTTCCACCTCAGTCTTCAATTCAAAAAAGGCCAAAATGAGAAGCAGAGATAGTTCTGTGGCTGAAGACATCATGGTACAAAAGGAGAAGGCTCTACATCCTCTTGAGAAGAGCAGACGAGAGAGAACTTTTGCATAAACCACTGGATGATGTAATACACAGCTCAGTTTTATTGTTAAATTAAAATAACACAATCCAAAGATTCAAGTCAGTCACAGTCCTCTTAAGGGCAATGTGTTCACTGGCAAACTGCTGTTCCGAACTGACAACAGATCACTTGCTGGCAAAAGCCATGATTTGCTCCTAAAAGAGGAGAAGAAAAAGATAAGTAACTCATAAACTGGTATTAAGCATACATTCTAGAAAGCAGCTATAGTCTCCTTCCCTTTTATATTATATATAACAGTTCATTAGCCCTTGTAGCCAAGTGCAGAGCACCTGCCCCTGAGCACTAGAAAACTGAAGAAGATACAGCATTCCCTTTCCTTCCCAAGTAGCACAAAACAGAGGTGTTTCCAGCAAGTTCTGTACTCAGAAAAGAGGTCTTCATTTGGTGTTCTGCTTTAAACAGAGAAACAGGAAAAAAACTCTGAGCACTGAAGCAACATCATTGTCTTTTTGGCGCAACTACTAAAGACACCGTGGCAGCTACTGTGCCTCAGGAATTTACTGCTCTTCAACTCAGTGTCTTAACCATAATGCAAAGGTTGGTGACTTCATTTGTGGAATCAAACATTCAAATCCAGAAATGAAGAAGCTCATTTAAGACTGAATCTCCTCACCACTGCCTTCCTCAGGTAACTTCCATTATAGAGACAAACTTCTGCCATGAGGGAACAATTTCACAAGGCAAAACAGCAGAGAAACAAGTAACTCGTTTGAGCTGCACATCACATTGTCAAGTCACCTGATGTCTTATTCTTAGTGAAGCTGTATCTTCATAGGACTGGTTTTTCATGGTGCATTTCTGGAACGTGGTTAAAGGTTCCACATTTTCATTCCATAACGAAATAAAGCCAAAGACAGACTTCTAATGACTTCTAACCTCTAACTACAGAGTACACTTAGATACCTTGTGCTGCAGGAGAAAACAGTTACTACTGAGCCATCAGTTATGTAGGAACTCCTCAGGATCATTCAGGACACAAAATATCTGCTTGAACAAGTTAAAATTTTCCTACCAAAAAACATTACATAAAAATAATCTCCACCAGGTTGCATCTGTTTCAAAGGTAGTTCAGCCCTCACTAAAGTGAGATTCTTACTTTGACAGGAGGCAGGGCATTTGTTGCTTGCAATCCCCATGTCCTCAGCAGCACCAAGGGAGCCAGACTTGTGGAATAAAGCCTCTTTAGCACATCAATAGCTGCTATCAAGGAGACATTGTGCCTCTGACGTTCTGTCTCAAACTTTAACAGATGTTTTAAGGAGCCTGGAAGAGATAGTTGAATGCTCCTATTAAAATGACTTGTCACAAACAATTGTGTATCTTATCTATATAGAATCATAGAATTGCCTAGGTTGGAAGGGACCTTTAAGATCATCTAGTCCAACCATCAATATGGTTTATATTTATATAGCAGTCTCCACTGCCAACTGAAAACACAGAAACAGAGGAAAGAAATCATCCTTCCAGCAGCTAGCGGTCCTCATCTTGCCACCTCTTTAACTACCATCCTGCAGAACTTGTTTTTTCTTTAAAGCAGCTTTGAGATTTGTGGGATGGAAGCTGCATTCAAGAATCTTTAACTGCTCCACAGCCAACAGACATCGGAACAGTTTTGTTTCAAAGATGTTTGTGCCTTTGAAACACAAGACAGGAGCAGGCTTAACCTGCAGTGAGATAACACTTGTCCTGATGTTAGCAGTGAAGCCTGTAAGAGACTAATTGTCTTACTTCCGCTTCCTTGTCTTGGATCCTTACCCAGATCGCTCCCATTGAAAGCTGCTGCACTGAGGTGATGAGCTAAACATGCAATATCACCAAAGCCCAGGTTTACACCTTGTCCTGCAAGTGGGTGGACTCTGTGCGCTGCATCCCTGGAGGAAGAGAAGACAGGAATTTCTATCCCTTCTTGAAGAAAGCCATAATGGCTGACAAACCCCAGAAGGGGTCACCACCCCCTCAGAGCAGCACACATAAAGCGTACTTTATCCAGCGCCTCCTTGCGTGCCGTGCTGAGCTACCTGACTGCCTCTGCAGTTGTAAGAAGCAAGACAAAGGGGAGATAACAAAAAACAGTTCTGAAGGGAAACATGATAAAGAAGTGACTAGCCAAAGTCCTCTCAGATCACGTGTGGAACAGGCCTTAATGTTTTTGTAAGTGGCTTCAGCACAACGGGAAGTCTGTCATTGGCACATTCCACAAACACAAAGTAGATGGACATCATGAATACAAAGGAGAAGTGGGATATCCTTGAACAGAAACAAAATCAGCTTCTTTTATAAGCAGATGTATCTGTAAAGGACAAAGCCAGACATACTTATGAGGGAGTCTTAAAGTTGGAGAAATAAAACAGAGTTCAGGTATGAAATGTAACATCATGCACTTTAACAGGCTATAAAGCACAGAATGCTCCCAAGCAGAGCCACTCACAAGCTGGAAAGACAAAAAGTAACCAAAGTGTAATACAGCATCTAGGAATTCCTACAAGCTATCAGGGTATTGCAGCTGTGGCAAAGAAAAAAAGTACATGCAACCTTAAAATGTAAAAGATGAGATATCCTATTTCTTTAGATGACCATGCAAAAGCCTATGACATCCCACCCAGAATAATTTGTTTTGTCATTTGTGTTCACGAAAGGTAAGTTTAAAACTCAAACTGGCCAGAGAATGGCTGCTACAGTGTTTGGGGAAGAACAGGTCCAGCACGAGATTCTGGGTTGTTTTGCCAGACTACACAAAGCAGAAAGGGGGAATAATTATCTCACAATTTACATAGAAAACACAGACAACGGTCAGAGAACTACTCATACAAAGGGACTTTGTTGGCACAAGAGCACATGGTACAACCTGGGCCTGGATAAAGTCAATCAAAACTATAACTAACCATCTAATTTGTTGACCAGATGTTGTTATTTCTAACCACATGCCACCCACTCGCACAAGGGCAAACACTACGGACCTTACCCGATAAGAGCCACGCGGTGCTGGACGTACTCCGTCGCATGCCCCATTCCAAGAGGGAACATGGCTCGGCTCTCCGGATCTACTTTAGCCACACTTGGGGGCAGCTGACGGACTGCAGTCCCTGAGGGCTTCAGGAGTGAAATAGCAGATCGAAACATGGCCCCAGCAGTATCAATGAAGTCAGAGTGGTTTACATTGCTCCACTGAAAAAAACCAAACACATCTTTAGATGTTAACCCAAACTAGACATATAAAAGAACCCAGACGAAAAAAATCTGAATGAGCTCCAAATACTGAATTAGTTGGACAAAACTATAGAGTTGAAGAAACTATCTTCATTGATTTAGCACATACAAGTTTCCAACTAGGATGAGCCTACCCTTCCCACTTTTTGGAAATTTAGTTCCACTTCTTTTGTTCCTTTCAGAACTAACCTCATTGAGTCCCAAGGGGTCATTCTTTCTTTGCTAAGTGCCTTTTTAATATTATCCTCACCAGAGGAAGAACCTGAGAGTCCACCTCTCCCATTACTATCCTCTAAGCTGTAGGGTTCCACTGTATTTCTCATGATTACGACAAAGTCAGCCTCATAACCCGCCATGAGTCAGATACTCACAAAGGCAGAGTTGATGCTATCCACAAAACTTTCCTCATCCATAGCGAGAAGTTCCGCTGCATGTTGATGAGATGTAGACCAGACCAGAGAGCTGGCAGTGTCAGACAGCTAATTTAAGAGAATGCCAAAGGTAAGTATCAAGAAAGAAACAAAAATAAACAGTAAGTGCAAAGATTTCCCCACTGCCCTTCCCCACACCACTCCCTCTGCACATCAGTCCTCCAGCCCAGCTTGCTACAAGTGGAAAATACTAAAGATTAACATGAGAGACAGGAGTGGAAAACAAATGCAATAACTGAAAGTCCTAAGAGACAGAACCAACACAGAAACACAAAGTTATTCGGAAAGAACAGACTAAAAAAAAAAAATAATTAAATCCAGAGACAACAGGTCATCTTACCGGAAGAAGCGCGATTGGCCCCGTGGGAAGGAACCTCTGCCATGCTACATTATTGTCTGTGGCCTAAAGAAGCAAGTGGACAGTTACAAATCAGCGACCTGAATCACACACTTAAGGTGTTCTGTTGCTTATGGAAGAGTCAATTTGCAGAGTTTCACCTCAGACAAATGAAGAGTTGCCACCACAGCTGACTGGTCGTACCGATGCTCAATGTTCTTAATTTCAGCTTCCTTCCGGACTACAGAGTTATGACCATCCGCCCCAATCTGCACAACAGAGAGATACAAAGCGACCTCTTCAACAGCTCCTAAGAAAGGCAATATCCCAGCCTACAAACCTCAGCCTGCACCTACACATTTTTTTGTGTATTCAGAAAAAAAGAAAAAGATGAAAAAGATTCCCCCAAAACCAGAAGAGGTGGCCCCTTCTGCTCTTGTCCAACTCAGGACAGTCTTGTTGCATCAGGTACAGAAAAGCCTATGCACCGTGTCCCGTAGCATCTCTGACAGAGTTAGCCACTCACCTCACTCGAGCCCTCCACGCGGGTGGAGCGGCACACACGGAATCAGAACCAAATCCAGTGGAAAGGACTTGGGCAAGAGATGACGCCTGATCAACAGAAATAAAAAGTTTAGTTACCAGCAGCTTGGTCTGAAGTCTGCGTCCATCAGCTAACTCAATTTGGACCCAAGGGCTTGTGTCACAGCTGTGAGAGGGAAGGGGCCAGGTATACCCGACTGCTCTGCTCCCGTAGAAAACCTCCACCCGGTCTGATGGGGAACACAAAGTACTGAGGTCACAGCATGATACAGACATGGAAAAAGGAAACATCACTACAACAGCAAAGGCCATGCGTGTCTCAATGGCACCCTAGGAGCTGACCCTACAATTCTCAAATCAGCCTGGAAGAACAGATCTGGCCAACCCCTTGTCAGTACAAGGCCTCCTCTGGATAGAAAACCACAGATCTTTTAATTAAGTCTGTTTTTGGAGAGACTACGTTTTGGAGAACTACATATGCAACTGTTTTCTTGCTGCGTAGCCTTCAGAAGACAGACTTCTCCCTCCCCACCAATTCAAAAAGGTGCCTATGTCTCAGGGTTACACAACAGAAGGCAAGTAACTGAAAGCTCTCTGCAGGAAATAAAATATTAAAGAAGTTGTCCACTACCTGCTACTGCATCTAACTGTTTTGTGATAGCAGACATAATGACATCATTCTCCACTATGTAACCCATGTCATCTAAGTCATCTTTCTCAAAAACGATCATGGCTTCTGAACAAGCATCCCAAACCTACAAAGAAAAAATACATTAATGAAGCTACATGATAAATAAGCGCCGTTCCCTTCAGGGACTGTGAAGGTATCCATCTTAACAGCTAAAGGAGGCAGCAATCTTGAATTACACAACTAGAGGAAACATCCTGGATTACTGTCCATTCCCAGCAACTGAAGTACATCACATAATTCCTTTCATATAATGATCTAGCTTCATCTCAAAAAATAATTGCAAAGAAATACTTTTATCTCTACTTTCCTGCTACATAATTAAAATATACAGCTGCCCCACCACCTTGTTGTGGGTTAACCCCAGCAGGCAGTTCAGCTCCACGCAGCCGCTCGCTCACTCCCCCACAGTGGGGTGGGGAAGAGAATTGGAAGGGTGAAAGTGCTAAAACTCGTGGGTTGAGATAAAGTCAGTTTAATAGGTAAAGCAAAAGCTGCATGTGTAAGCAAAGCAAAATAAGGAAATAATTCACTACTTCCCATGGTAGGCGGGTGTTCAGCCATCTCCAGGAAAGCGAGGCTTGATCATGCGGAACAGTTACTTGGGAAGACAAACACCATAACTCCGAATGCCCCGGCCTTCCTCCTCCTTTCCCCAGCTTTTATTGCTGCTGAGCACGATGTCATACGGTGTGGGGTGTCCCTGTGGGGTCAGCTGTCCCAGCTGTGTCCCCTCTCAGCTTCTCGTGCACCCCCAGCCTGCTCGCTGGAGAGGCAGAAGAGGCCTTGGCGCAGTGTAAGCGCTGCTCAGCAATAGCTAATACGTGCCTGTGTTATCATCGGTTTTCATCACAAATCCAAACCATAGCACCATACAAGCTACTATGAAAAAAAAAATTAACTCTATCCCAGCCAAAACCAATACACACCTTTACCTTTATTTCCTGACTAGTACCATCCCTCAATATCTACAGCTTCCATTAGGAATCAGCCTTTCAGCGTGTAACACCAAGACTCTGAGGACGGGTTTTTTGAGTAGACCGCTACCCCCCAAAAAAAGTAACAGGAACCATCATAAGCATGACCTGCCCTTTGCCAAAGAAAAAAACCTTTGGATCATTAATGTAAATATTTCTGAGAATTCAATGTAGACAGACACACAGTGTATTTGCAGCCCTAAGTAAGGCACCTGCATTCGCCGGAAAGGTTTGAGTCTCAGGTTGCAGACGTGATCCCAGGCACCAAAACCTAAAAGAGAAGAAAGGATACAAATACACAGAGGTGCAGGTTCACATGTGGCACTGAGACCCAAACAAAACCAAAGCTCACTCCCCACTCTCCTCCTCCCTCCCTGACTATCAATGCCCAGACTCTGCTTGCACCATCATTAGACGGGGCCAGGTCTGCCTCAATACTCCCACAGCTCCAGCATCACATTATTTTACTGTTAACACAAGCCAGTAGAAAAGAAACAAGAGTTTTCCATGAACAATGTGACTTAACAGTCAACTCTCACTGTCCTACCACTGAGCAATAATACAGCCACAGAAATGCATGGCCAACATTCCTTAGAAAATTTCTTTCTCCATAAGGAATCAAAGCTCAAATCTGCCTTTAAAATGAAAATTAATCAGAAGTGAGTTACCAGACTACAGAGCACCAAGTACGTGCTTCTTTTGTGAACAGAACGTTCTAGATGCAGTAGAGAGCACCTCAAAACCTTTCACTAGCCTAATGTCACAAATACTTATATAACAAATCAGACCAAGATACCAGAACACAGATCCCTGTTATCAAGAGAAGCCTGATTTAATCACCACAGTTCTGCATGTAGAATACTAAGAGACAAAGGCAAATAATTCCACTTCGGATGAAGACAGCACATGCTCAAAAGGGTTTTGTTTAAATATAATAAAACCAGCTCAAATAGACTGTTAAAAACACAAACAATAGAAATTTTGCTTACTGCTTAGGAGTGTTGCTGATCCTGGGGAGATGGAACTGACCCTGTTACTGTAACTGTCTGGCACGCGACCATATTCCTTCCTAGGACCGGCCTCCAGCAAAGCAATCTTCTTATCGTGGAAGTGGATATCATGCCCTAAAATAAGCAAATGCATTCTTTGTTACAGTGCTCCTGCCAAAAACCTAATTTCTTACTTCTTTATCAGGAGCGTCTATCCATTTTTGCAGTAAGACAGAATAGATGCAAAACTTAACAAAGAAACACACTTACAATCCAGGTTTTGAGGAGGCAGGGAAACTTCTGTACTTTAAAGGTTTATGACTACAATCCTGCTACTGAGACTGACAATCCTCTTGCTGTTAAAACAAGGATTAAATGATTTCTTTTTGTACCAAATTTAGATTTTTGTGCAAATTCATGCATAATTTGTTACGAAACCTCATTATTGAAGTATTAACGAGTGAAACCTACAATGCTTTCTCCAAGCACAGAACACATTGTTCAGAGCTTAAACACACATTCACTAATTAGAACAAGCAAAATAAATCTTCTATAATACTTATCAACTACATTTATGTTTTCTTTATCTTCATATTCTGACAGTGGAATAGCACAGGCAATTTAGATTCTTTCAGTTGAAGAGAACTGAAACAAATTGAAGAGATGACTCAAGTAAAGACGAATCCCAGGGCAGCTGAATGAGCCATGCCTGCTGCATCTCACCATTAGGGCTGTGGAAGGTACCAAGACCAGAAATGGTGTCCTTATAACATCCAAATTTTACTACTGCAGCAGTCCTAATAACAGCAGTATCCTCAACGTATTTTCTAGATTAACATAATGTCATCTCTTGAAAGGTCAGCCTCAGATACCATGGCTGTAGGAGATCTTTATGCTGTTTCAACTCCACTGTGGTCTTCTTTAACAACTCAAGCAGAACGATAAGTTCACAAGGGAAACCCTTATACTTGCAAAGCACTTATTGCTTAAGACCTTTGCTCTTTGGCTCTTCTTTGCACTTTCTTCTCTAGGCTTGCCACTATTACACCCTTCTGAATCAACACTGCCAATAAAGCAGCAGCCAGTACTCTCAGGACCTCTAGTGATGCAAACAAATCCATTTTAACTTGGTATTCCCGTGTTTAAACTACAGGGTTAGAGAACAAAACTTAGGATCAGAAAAGCATTTTCAACTGTGGCTGAAATTATTCACCAGTGATTAAAGGTGATTTAACCAGTGACCACGTTTGACAGAAATACTACAAGTAGCCTATAGAACTCAAAAGTAATGGCTACATAAACAGGGTAAGGTTCCCCACAGCCATGAGGTACCCACACAGGCTTCTTGGAGCACTGTCACAGGAGGATGCAGGAATAAGCAAATTCCACAGGAGGATTTTTAACGTGAAGATCCTAAATGCTAACCACGGGGTTATCTCACACTGCCACCAACAGGCATTAACAGTCACGGTCGACTTAGGAAAGCACCCAATGCTCCACAGGCTGCCACTCTCGGGGCCAACTCCCAGTTACAAGTTTTTGTTTAACTGGTGGGACAGACAGGGAGGGCAGCGGGACGCAAAATCCGCCACCCGATGCCCTCACGAAAGAGGGTGCAGGAGGCCCGAAGACCTCCGAGATCTCATGGCACGGCGGCACGAGGGAGAGACGGCCGCCGACTGCGAGGCCATGAAGGCAGCTCCCGCAGGGACGGCAAAGGGGCCGGGCCGACGGCACCCGCGACGCCGAGAAGGTCACAGCCTTACCCAGCACGGCGGCCATGGCGCTCCCGACCATACCCCCGCCCGACACCACCACGTCGTAGAGCGGGGGGGCGGCAGCGGCGGCGGCGACAGAGCGGAGCGGGGCCCGCGGGCCGGCCCGCAGCCGCCCACACAGCGGAGACAGGAGCCCCCGGCCGCACGCCACCGCCATCACTGCGGAAGTGACGCCACGCCGAGCGCCTTCGAGCGGAAGTCGCTCGGGGAAACCATGACAACGCATCATCTTCCCGAGCACCAATCAGCGAGCGGCGGGTACTTACCCGTCTTGAATCCGATTAGCTGTTTGAGGACAATGAGGCGGGACTAGAGCGCTGCCGGCTTCGCTGATTGGCCGAAGGCGAGATGGGGGCCATTGGGGGGCTGAGGCGGCGGCCTGCAGGTGAGGGGAACGGCCCGGCCTCGGCGCTCCCGGCTGCACCTCAGCCCCGGCGGCGGCAGCAACCGGGCATGGAGGCTGGGGTCGTACCCCCGAAACGAACCCTTCTCCATTTTTTTTTCTCTTCCAGGTGGCAGGGCATCCCCTCAGGCTGCGTGTCCCCAACTCCTGGGTCTCCCGCCACCGGGTGAGGAGCGAGGAGTGGCCTGTCAGGATGGGAGGCCGCCGGTCTCCCTTGGAACCGGGCTTACCGTGCCAGGCGAAGTTAACGGGTGACCTCATGTTATCCGAAGTGGATGAGGAGCTCGAGGGTTTCAGGCGGGAGGCGGCAATTCTGCGTGAGAAGCTGTGGCAGGCTCTCAGGTAGGATGGTACCTGGTAAGGGTGGCAAAATGGCAGAGGGGATTCCTGCTGCTTCTGACCAGTGACAAGGCAGAGCATGAAGTCCCAAGATGCACGTATACAGTACCAAGAGGCTGGCCGCAAACTTATTCACAGATGGAAGGATGGGGCCAATGGGTGCCCCTCTAACCCACATTTGCATAAAACTTGAACAGAACAAATCCCACAGCTGCTTGTCAGCTAATCATGCTTAAAATTTACTAGCAGATTGCACACATTTCTACCCCGTGTCCAGTCTTCAGAGCTGTGGTGTCTCCAGCATCTAGCTCTCAGACCTCTTCTATTTCTCTGTGGTTAGTCCAGCTTGAAGTTCACTAGCAGATCTTACAAAGGAAATAGTTTATGAAGAAGAACAGACCGCAGCAATCACCAGGCAAGTGTATTGACCAGAAGCCTGTTTATATGTGATCAGCACCTTCTGTTTTCCCCTTTTTCCTATTTTCCTGTTCTTGGTTCCACTCTGATCCACCTTGATCCTTCCTTTTACTTGCATTTATTCCTTCCCTAAATATCTCGTTTTACTCAGTTTCACAATCACCCTCAAGCATCCTGTGAGAAGTGTGCTATTTCAATGGGACCCATGATACTCTTGGGTTTTTTTCTTATTATCACAGTTATATGGTTTTATCATCTACAAAGCTTCCAACTGGACCACTTAAGAGTTGCACTAAAGCAGTTCCTTGCAATGGCCCTTCCATCAGCGTCACAGGAATTCTGGTGTTTGGTACTGTTCGTTAGGATTTGTGCATCTGATTTGTGCTTAGTTTATTACCTCTGCTGAGTTTGTTTTTTACGTGGAGTAGGTATCAGCCACATATCCCTAAAGCTGGAACTTTCTGGTTTACTTGTGGCCTTTCTGGCAATAGAGTGCTAGCAGCATAAAAAATTGCATTACAAAACTAAGTAGGCAGAACCACCATTTTATGCATGGAAAATGGAAAACAAGCAAAGCTCTGATGACCACCTTGGCCTATGGTGGCTTTCTCTTAATCAACGTCTCCCTTCTTTTAATTCTATTTTTTTAATAATTTCCCTTATTTCCCCTTCATAATGTCTTTGTCTTAGTCATACATCTGGTAACAAAAGGCAGTCCAGTTGTTTGATCGACCTCACGTTGGACAGTACCTGGGATCAGCAAAAGCCTCACTTGTTTCCTAAATCCCGCTTGAGGCCAAAAAGCGCTTCATCTCCCTGGATTCCCTCCATCACCATCCCTCAGCCTTTCGAAATGACACTGCGGGAAGCTCGCAAAAAGTCCCAGTTGATGAAGTCATACATGTTTCTTGAACTAGACAAACAGAGAGACAAAAGGCAAAGCCAGGATGAAGCTGAATGTCAGAAACAGTTCCGGGCACAGCCTGTACCTGCCCATGTGTTTCTGCCCCTTTATCAGGAAATAATGGAGCAGAATGAGATTCGCAGGCAAATAGCAACACAGAAAAGAAAGGAGCTGCTACTTTCAACCCAGCGGCCCTTCAGTTTCCTGGAGAAGGAGGAGAAAAAGAAAGAAGCTATCAGACAAAAGTTCCTGGCAGCAGCATCCCCAAATGAGAGCTCCAAACAGAAGCAAGCCAGTAAAAAAGTTCCTAAATCTACTTATGACACACTTCTTGGAGATAAACTCAAAGGTAAAATGACAGGACTCTTCCTGTAAAAATAACTCCCTGCCTGTCCCTTGCTGTCTCCGTACTGGGAGGTAGGATCGTGGCCCATAGGGCATTATTTGGAGTATAAAGCCAATATCGTTATGCCCCTGGTGTTGTCTAGTCTCCTGTGTGTCGCTGGGCATTACATTTCATCTAGATACCCTCGCAGTAGAGTGTCCTAATTTTAGTAGTTTTCTAACAGTGGCAGCAGCAGCAATTCTGTACCACTCCCCAGCACACATGGGTACATGCAGCTCTTCAGACAGATCTCCATACCCTTTTTGCTGCAAATCACGACAGTTTGGGAATCCTTTCCTGCACTGGATTCCATACCTTTGGCTGTGCTAAAGGGACTTAGATGATTTGTGGCACAAATGTGAAGACAGATGTAACGCCAGAAGTGTTCAAGGTCCATGCAATATCTTGGAACTGACAATTTTACTCCCACCCAAGTGATCTGTGCTGCACAGGAGCCTAGGAGAAAACCATTTCCTGAGCCCAAATCAGGCAATTAGTTTGGTTCTAAGACATAGTGCAGTAGCCCAGCCTCTCATGCCATTCTCTAATGTTTTCAGTTACCTTCCCACTCGCTCTCCACCTTCTTATTAAGTGCTAAAACAGGAGAAGTAGGGTGCCAGGACCATTCTAGTCAGAGGGACAGACAAGGAAATTTTCCTGAATGCTGGCTTTCTTTCAGATGGCTTAAACCCCCACAGTTTTAAGTTTGAACTAAGGAATGCAGGCTTCACACTTGAACATAGGAACTAAACCAATCCTTGATAATCCTCATTGCTTTTCTCACCCCGTTGCTTTTTTTTTTTACTATTTCCCACTGATTTCTTCTTGAGTACATACATTTTTCGTCAGAAAGCATTCTGTTGTGTTGTACTAAATAGATCAGAAAGGTAAAAGCGAGCAAAGGACAAGCCATTGTTCTGTTTCTATCTGGTATATGAGAAGGGAGGAGGAATGAACATTTCATACCTCAGTCGATGCAAACTTATAAATAGACTCAAAGTCTTATTTTGCAAACAGCAGTATTGATATTTTTCTAAAAGACAAAAAAAAATTAAAAACCTCACCACCAACTGTTTGTCTGCGTTTTCTTAAATATTTAGTGCTACACAGGAAAGGACTCAGTTTCACCCCATACCCTGAAACACGTTCTTTCTGTTGAAAGCTTGTCACAGAAGTCACAAGAGATGATCCATCCACCAAATGCTCCTTACTTATAATCTTTTCCAATCTAGACAAACACTACAGGATTTTACACAGAAAAGCCATCCTCCATTACAAGTATATCTGAACATTTGGATCATACAGTCCACATAAAATGACATAAAGTCCCATATGAAAAGCAGAAGCTTTATTAACCCAAAACATCTGCAAGGCAAAGGTCACAAGTTACCTGGTATCCCTAAGAACAGGAATAGGAGGAGAAGACCTCTTCAGTAACTTACTCTGATAACTGAAAGAGATACCTAGGGATTAATGCATAAGAGAAAGACTCTACCACGGGTTTTCTGGTATCTTTGATTTATTTTTTTTTCCTGGCAGGCAGAGAGAGAGACTGGAAAGAGGGGAAAGAGAACACGGGATGTCTGGTCTCTCCTATATGTGTAGCTGCCATCATAAAGAAAAGTTTATAGAATGTGCAGTGGTAATTTCAGAGCCTTCTATGTCACTCATATTCTTCTCATTGCTTTGCTTTTGATTCATCAGAAGCTGAACTCTACAGAGAAATCCGCATTCAAATGAGAGCGAAGGATTTGCTTGAGAGCTCTGTAGCTCCTATAGATACTAGCAACTCTCGGAGGGAGCCTCAGTCCCGAACTGCCACTAAAACTAAACAGGAAAGACTTGGCTTCCTGCAGGAAAAAAGTTTCAGCTTCAAGCCAACAATTAATCCAACCATACCGGATTTTGAAGGACTTTACTGGGCGTTTCAGAGAGAAGCCGTACGGAGACAAGAAATCAAAGAGGCAACTCGTAATAAGCCATTCAAGCTAAGAACCGCCAATCTCCGTGTCAGGCAGAGGCAGGCTAATGAAAAGATAAAGGTGAGATAACTGGATATTTCTGTGGTACTGTTTTCTCCAATCAAGATGGCACCTTCTTAAACTTATAGCATTTATTTATGGATGCTTGATGCCCTGTGATCTCTGCCCTTGTCTTGGGAGTACTGCAGAATTCTAGGACAAACCAGAGAGCAAAATTCTACACAAAGAGATGAGCTATCACAGCTAAGGCTCAGCCACCCTTCCATACTCCCAGTCACCTCTCTTTCCCCTCAGCCCCTCCCCGTGTAAATCCCTACTGATGGAAAAGAGAAGAATGAGTGCATTGCCCACATACCCCAACTGTTTCCTTTGGTAGACAAATTACAGAATCACAGAATCTCCGTGGTTGGAAGGGACCTCTGAGATCATCGAGTCCAGAAATTGCAGAGGAGATTCTGTATTATGAACAAAAACACTGAATGAAGTTACTTTTTTTCCCCCCCCCCCCCAGGATTCGCAGCAACTTTCTAAGGTTTCAGTGCAAAAAAGTCATTCTCTGACTGGACTTTCCTCTCTGTCTTCCAACACCCTTCCAGTGCATATTTCAGATGCAACTAGAAAACGGGAATCTGCTATTAGGTAAGTAGAAGTTTGTCTACAAGACCGTACACCAACTAATGACCAAAGTGGAGGAAAAAAAGTTGATGTTTTCCATCATCACATCAGCTACATAGACAATACTTTTCCTAAATGTTTCTCTGTTTTCTTTCTTTGCCAACTCTTACCCTGCCTCCCAGTTGATTTTTGCTTTTCTCCTTAGAGGACTACAAAAATGAAATTCCTCACTAGCATGCAGTCTGGCAGTCTTAGGTGAGTCATTACTAACTTTTTTCTATATAGATACTCCCAAGATAACAAAAAGGAAGGCGAAAAAGAAGGAATTTATTGGCTGGAGAAACAGAAAAAAAAAAGTCAAGCTATGCGAAAGTCAGTGAACAGCCGAGCAAAAGCCCTGGATCCACACAAAAGTCTGGAGGAAACACACAAGGAGAAGTCAAAACAGAACTGGTCAGTATCCTGTTCTGCACAGAAATAACTGTTTGCTCTACTCATTGGGGATCATGATAATTCTTTAGGAGCAATTGGGTCTGAGAACATTCCTAGCCTAACTTTTTTGGCAGCTGTTCCCATTCCACATTCACTTGGGTTTCTTGACAATTCCACACTACTCTTTTCCTTACAGACCAGTTTCCCTTAGACTAACATTTTTAGAAACTAATTTGTACAAACAAGCCAAATGAAATGTATAATTTGGTAAAGCACATATAAGACAAGGTTTTCTAAAAATTTGAACACTGCTGCTCTGCTTAGAGTCTAGTAGAAAAGCTTTGCTAATGGCTCCACAGTGCCAGCAATAGCAACGTTTTGCCCAGCATTTGGAATTGAGAATCACCAGAGCTATTTAAAGGACAAAACAGCTACTAAGAATTCCTTGTTCCTGATCAACTACAGTCAGAGGGAACTTGTATTAGACAGGTAACTTTTCTATTTCAGGCAAAATATGAGAGAGAGAACAAGGGAATACAGAAAGGAGCTGGAAGAAATGCAGCTGAGAGTCAAGAACAGACCGTACCTCTTTGAACAGGTCACCAAGGTAACTGGTCAAAGTTCCAGAGTGTTTCTGGATGCCAGAATAAATTGTCTTTCATTTAAGACAGGCATTAAGAAATCTAGTCTCAAGTAATTCACAGATAAGAGGGTGCAAATGGTTGAATGGTCTCTTGACTACATTCAAAATAACACAAGGCCACCCAAGTGTAATTTAAATTCCTTTCCATCACTTGAAAAACACTCAGACTTCTCCCTTGGTTGTAGAGCTTTTCTAGTCCCTAGTATACATTGCCATCAAAATATGTGGCTTGATCAAAATGAAGGCTGTATCACACCAGAAATTATACGAATACCTATTCTGCACCTGCATGCCATAGCCTACAGTCTAGAAATTTTAATTTTTTTTTTCCTTAAAACTCTGTCTGGTTGAACCCTTTTTCTTTAACGCCATTTAAGTTACTTATATCACTTCCAAACTCTGCTGTCTGGGGCTGCGTTCAGCACTGCTCGTCCACCACACCTGCAAATCTCTATTGCACTTGAGGTGTGGATACAAACTTTACTCTCTATAAAGTTTTTTTTCCCCTGGGATTTCTCTTGCAGGTGTGAGATGTGGTTAGAGACATAGTGACAATACATTGACAATATGCTGATTTAGGTTTCCTCAACAGAAAGCACCCTCCTGGGTCAGCCTTTCTGTTCAGGTGAGTGGTTGATGGAAGCAGAGAACACTTTTGTATGATAAATTGGAAATGTCTCTATTTGCCAGGTTGGTAAGAATTCACCAATATCAGTAACATTCACTTATGCTGAGACCAAGATTTCTATCCTTCCATATAGAACACTTTGGTCTTTAGGAACCCACCAGTCCCTCTGGAAAACAGTCATCTCAGACCATATCAATTCACAATGTTTACGGGGAGGCAGTGAGGATACAGGATCCAGCATGCTTGGTTTTCAGTTTCTTGAAGATCAGCTGATATGAAGTTATTTCAAGGTGTTCTCTGTTTATGGAACTCCACTGTGGTTAGCGCTTACAAATTACAAGCAAACATGTTTCCAGAATTTCTCACAACTCTTTTTTTGCACATATTCTCAATTTGAGTGTCAGAGTCAGGACTCAGACACAAGTATGCCAGTCTGGTAAGACTGGAATGCTGTAGAAGCACGGAACAAAAAGAGGAAGCAAAAAAGAACAGAAGCAGGAAAAGGTGAGCTCCGGCTTTGAGAGATGTGGGACATTCTCCTAGTATTCAGTTTTGGTATTTTACTGTGTGGATGACAGAAATTCTGGACAGGGGTTTTGCTGTCCTCTTGTTCTCGTTAGGAGTGTCAGACGTGAACTTTTAAACCAACTTGACCATTACGGAGATGCGCCATACAGTTCTACCTGCTTACTGTTTAAGTTTCGATTTCATAGCATGATGCTCGTCAAGGAGCAGAGCGTCGCTACAGACACACCCTTCAGCAGGTTGGGCTAAGCGAAGAATTTGTAAGGAAAAAAGGGAAAGATGCCACTGACTTGCTGGAAGAAGAATCTGATGTTCACAGGTAATAAAAACAATGCAATACAGTTCTTTTGAGTAGAAATACTTTCCCTGTTCATGAAAGCATTCCAGTTTGTATTATGTAGTGTAGGCAAAATTAAATCAACTTCATTCCTCTTATTAAGCACCATGGCTTCTCTATCTGAACTGCTATGGCTGCACTCTATTTCTTATGCATGGGGCAAAGCAGCAAGTAAACACTGCAAACCATTTCCGGTATTAGACAATCACTATTTCTGCAGAGTGCCCCAGCCTGAGGGTGAAAAGGACGACTGTACTGTACAGGAAGGAGAACCTCAAGAGGAACAGAGCGGAAAGGAAATGGCAACATAAGATGTAGCAGAAGAATCCATTGATCATCTCTTGATTATTTTTTTTAATTCAAGATTCTTCAGGTTAATCCTCAGGAACTTTCAGGTTTAGGCTGATACCTAAGAGTTGCTCTGGGGTAAGTGAGATGTGAGTACTTGGTAAAGGAAAAAAAAGACCACCTATTGTTTAGAGCATGCCTTGTCCAACCCAACAAACCCTACAGCCTCCCTTAGTCCTTACAAGTGTTCCCTGTGTAAGCCACTTCCCTTTCTATAACAGGGAACAAAACAAGTTTAAAAGGTTGAAGCACTATTTTTGAGGAAAAGTAGACATGAAAGATTGAAGAGATGCATCCTCTAGTGTCAGGTCCTTGTGTTCACGCTGCTGAAGCACACAGAAAGGGGAGAATGCCTTTCAGGGTGCTAAACCTTGATTTACACATGTATGTGGTAGAATGCTTTTAAACAAAGTATAAAATAAAAGGAAAACCAAGATTTGACCTACCTTGGGAGAACACTTAGAGGGAAGTCCTTCTCTGGTGTTAATTCTTCATTTGCTCATTACCAGCTCTGCTCCTTCCTCCCACTAGGAAGAAGCAATAGTCTTTCTGTATTAAAATATCTCCCACATTTCACTATTGGAAACTGTTCTAACATCTTATCCAAGGTGGACTTTGGTGGAAGAAGGATTAGGTATTACCTGTCAGCATGTTGCACTCAAATGCCTGGTGCATCTTAAATGGTATATAGTTCACACATTAGTGGTCTTCCTTTACCTGACAGTAATAATGATCTCAAAAATACAAACCCTTACCTCCTGGCATGTTTTCTGAGAATTATGATATCAAAGCACTTTGAGATTAAAAGATTTTTACATGGCTATCAATGTTTCTGCATTGTCCAATTTCTTTGTAAGTCCTCTTTTCATCATTTCTTAAGTGGAAGCTGTGTCTCTTCATCTTCATTACCTCAATCCATTTTTCTTTACACTGTAACAACAAAACCTCATCATCAAATCAGTAGTAAAAACCTGTAAGAGCTACCACATTAGATAAAGATATAAAACTGAGAACATGACATTTTTGATCATAACAAAGCACTAGATCCAAGAATTTATGGCCCCAGGGTTCCAGGCTGCTGTGTTACACTTCTGCAGAGTTCATGCTGATACACAGCTGAATGTGTTGGGTTGCAGCCGTCCTCCTTACTGACCCACAGAATCTTCAGCACATCTAAGTTTAAGCTTGTATTTTTCTGTTTTTCCTCCTTTCCCAGTTGAAGAGTTTTCTACACAATGCATCTGCTGAGTGCTGTGGCACAGGTTAAAATGCATCCCTTCGCTAGAGAAATTTCCCAAAGGTTGGAAATACTCTTTCCACACTCAGAAGCTTAAGTGGCTGGGAGGGTTCAAGGCAGGCTGTTAGCACTGTACCAATTTCTACACAGGTTTAATGGTGCAGGACACACAAAGGCTGTTCCTTCTCCTTGTCTTGCCTGGAAAAGAGCAGTGACGTGATCATACTGTCACCATGCCTTGTCGCATCGAAAGAGGAAGAAAAGAAGATCTCTTCCATGCTCCAAGGCTGTTGTCTCAAGCCCACTGGATATATCTGGAGCAGTGGGAATGAAATTTTAATACATAAATTTTAAGGGATTTAGTAAAATTGGTTGTTAATTTCCATAATAATACCTGATGATGCTTGGAAAACAAAATTTCCAAGTTTGTGAAGTGTAAAGGAAAACCTTAAGAAAGGAGGAAAAAAGGCTTGACTTTAAATTAATACATGATATTATGCCATATCTCTTTAACAAATACTAAGGTGACATCCATTAATACAATAACTCTTAATATTGGTCCCTAAACAGAAATTGCTGGATGAAAGTAAAAGCATCAAACTAAGTAATTGAAACTCAGTAGCACCTTTCTTGCTAAACAAAGTGTTGTTCTGAAAGTAGGATTACATTTCTGTAATCCTAAAAGAGATTTGTAATCTCTCAATATACCTCAAAAATGGTATGGAAATAAGTAATTTCTACTTTTGACCTGTAATTTTGCATTTTATGAAAATATTTTGTTATTTTTAGTTAATTGCATTCTCTCTGTTCAGCTAACCTATAAAAATACTGTAGCAAAGACGACATCTCATGAGAGCATTTCCCATCAACTGGGGAGATGGTAGCCAAACCACAGCTTAGTGGTGTTCTATGATGGAATGACTACATCAGTGGACAAGGGAGGAGCTATGGAAGTCATCTGTCTAAACTTCTGTAAGGTCTTTCACACAGTCCCCTACAACATCCTTCTCTCTAAAATGGAGAGATACGGATTTGATGTGTGGACTGTTCAGTGGATGAGGAATTGGTTGGATGGTCACATCCAGAGGGCAGGAGTCAACATCTGGCTCAATGTCCAGATGCAGATTGGTGACAAGTGGTGTCCATATTGGTGTCCGTACCGATTAATGTCTTCATCAATGATGTAGACAGAGAAATCAAGTGCACCCTCAGCAAGTTTGCAGATGACACCAAGTCATCATGAGTGGTGAGGTTGACACATCTGAGGGACCTGGACAAGCTCAAGAAGCTGGCCTGTGTGGACCTCGTGCAAGGTCCTGCACCTGGGTTGGGGGAATCCTCAGTATCAATACAGGCTGGGGGATGAAGGGATTGAGAGCAGCCCTGCAGAGAAGGACTTTGCGGTACTGGTGGATGAAAAGCTGGATGTGAGTCAACAATGTGCACTTACAGCCCAGAAAGCCAACTGTATCCTGAGCTGCAACAAAAGAAGCCTGGCCAACAGGTCGAGGGAGGTGATTCTGCCCCTCTACTCTGCTCTCCAGGTGAGACTCCACCTGGAGTACTGCGTCCAGCTCTGGAGCCTTCAGCATAGGAAGGACATGAACCTGTTGGAGAGAGTCCAGAGGAGGGCCACAAAAATTATTAGAGGGATGGAACACCTCTCCTATGAGGCTGAGAGAGTTGGAGTTAAGCCTGGAGAAGAGAAGGCTGCAGAGAAACCTGACTGCAGCCTTCCAGTAGCTAAAGGAGGCTTAAAAGAAAGATGGGGACAGACTTTTTGTAGGGTCTGTTGCAATAGGACAAGGGGTAATGGCTTTAAACTAAGAGTCTGATTTAGACTAGAAGTAAGAAAATTTTTTTACAATGACGGTAATGAAACACTGGCCAAGGTTGCCCAGAGAGGTGGTGGATGCCCCATCCCTGGAAACAATCATGAGGTCAGGCTGGATGGGGCTCTGAGCAATCTGATCTAGATGTCCCCTCCATTGCAGGGGGACTGGACTAGATGACCTTTAAAGGTCCCTTACAACCCAAACTATTCTATGATTCCATCATTCATATCAGATCCTGATTCACGGGTACCTGGTGGAGCTTCTGCAAGAACCTCCAAGTTACAATACCTTTACTGACAGCAGCACTACCTCTACATTCAGTGCAAAGCCTTCTCTTCACATAGAAGCCATTATAGGTGCATAGTATCTTAGCAAAACTCTGCATTCTTATGAACGCTAGTTCTGAACAAAGTCTTTTAAATTAACAAAAATTCAAAACAGCCACATGGTAGACTCATTTAAAGAGCTTGATATACCAAAAAAAACTTTTGGAGGAAAAAGTGACTGGGGAAGGCAGGAAAAGAACACAGCAACTGTAACTAAATGATATCAAGTCGTACATTTATTTCAGATAGTAAGTCAGCTTCTGACAGTGAGATGTATTAGAATATAGTCTCTGAAGGTAAAGGATGGAGGAAGGCCTGTTGCTCGAGATGCCGAATGTTTGTACAGTGCCTAGGACCACGAGGTCCTGCTCATCAGCTGGGGCCCCTGGGTGCTCCAGCAAAACAAGTGCTTTAGGAGAATGGACTGTATAAACAGTTTTGAAATGGCATTCCACGACATGGGCTAAATGACACCTAAGCAGCAGACTTCACCTTTTAAGCTCTGCAAGAGAGAAACTTGGTCCAGTAGGTCTTCTCCAACTCCAGTTGGCCCCATTCTCCATCTACCCACCTGCTCTGTGCACGGTTAAAGCAACGTTCACTCATCCCACTGCAACACGGTGAGCCTCTAGGAGAAACGATGGATCCCACTTCAGTCGCCGCAGATCAGGGGGCGGAAAAAGGAGCAGCTGGTCTCACCCTCCTCTACTCCGATAATGGACTCGGTGTCTGGCAGGTGCAGGGACTCAACACCAAGGCTGGGCTGAGAGTTCATGGAGATGAGATTCTTACTATGCACTGTAGATTCTTCCAGCAAACTGCTGCCCATCAGTGACTCTATTGTGGAAAAAAGCAGGGTAAAACAAAATTCTCATGATGCAATGATACCGTAGTATAAGATACAATCCCTGCCCCCCTCCAAGCCACACAGACTTCTTCCCTAGACACCTGCTTTATCTGTTCCTGCTCTTTGGGCATCCAGTGCTCCAATGGATGGTAATGCCTGTATTTATTGTTTTGAGCCTTAGTATGGCAGGATCTCATGCAGACTTGGCTTTCTCCTTAAATAATTCACATTGCATAAAAAAACTCCATCTGCTTATAACAAGAATAAATAACAAAGGGCACAAATCCCATGTAAAAAAAATGCTAGATTCATGCTAGCATTCATTTTATTTTGAAAACAATAAACCTATCTGCCCCTTGACCACAATGCAGAAATACACCTTTGTCTTCTAGAAAAGGGGAGGGTGAGCAATCCATCCTCATCTCCAAGAGGAACAGTCTTTTATTCCTTACTGGCCTGTGGTCTCATATTTTCAGGACAAACATCTTCCCTTCTCTTTGACCATCCACTTAAATTCCTTCCTACACTTCTCCTCCACAGAGTGCCCTCCCTTTCTTACCTGGCTGTTCTCGCTCTCTGCTACCAGATGTTCCAATTCGGGAGTGGTGTTTCCTCATATGCACGTTTCTGCTACCACTCTGGGAAAATGTCTTCCCACAAATTTGGCACTGGTGGGGCTTTAGTCCTTGGAGTAGAAGGGGGAAAAAATAGCCCAAGAATTACCAAACTGAGAATAAAGACCTCATCAACCAGAAGCAAATAATACTGTTTTGAAATGGCTATTGACACCAAAACCAAATGAGAAATACTGCTATTTCCTGGAAAACACTAAGCTTCCAGAACAGCAGAGGTTCAGGTATCCCAATTGCCTGCTGTTGGAAATCTCAAGTCTGAAGAGTAACATAGTCTTCAAGTCTGATACATGAGAGGGAACAAGTTACTTGCAATCTCTGACACCGTGACATGGAAACACAACAACTTGCAGCACCTGGTTTACATTACTGAGCAGAGACTGGATGGTTACTTTTCACTCTGAAAGGATTTCCATTTCCCAAAGCAGTCCATCATTTTCACAGTACAACATATATGATGCCCATAGGTGTGAGCTCAATAGCGTGGAAGCCAAGGAGACAGGGAAGAACAAGTGTGGAGAACGAGGGCAGTCCCAAAAGTTACGACCCAAATAAAATCTCCCTTTCCCCAGACAAGCCATATTCATAATGTGCTGATGATATATGATGAATCAATCAAAACAGAAGACAAAGGCTTCGAAACATTTGTGAAATACATTTCCATCTAATATTTTGTCCAATTACAAGTACATAGTGTTTAAAAATAAAGGAAAACCTTATCTATGGCAGAAACCCACTCATGAGAAATTCCAGATTTGAATGGCTTTGATAAATATAGAAAGGTGCTAGATTCTCTCTTTTAAATAAGAAAACAGCAGCTATGAAACAGATATCCAACTTCATGACATTTTAGAAACAAATTAAAAAATAAACTTTAAAAATGTAATTTGAATTTAGAAACATAAAATTTATAAACAGAATCAAGAGAAAGGATTAAAGTATGCAGGCTACAGGTGCCACAAAGAAAGTAATGAAACACTATGACCAGCAGTCCTGTAGAAACCAGGAGGTTTTTCTTAAGGAAATGAAATTGAAGTCCTACAATAAAGATCTTTTCTCAGATAGGTCACAGAATGTCAGATGAAGACTCTTACCTGAGTGGACAACCAAATGTTTCCGAAGGCTGGAGTATTCGGCAAAGGAGCGACCACATCCCTGTGCCTCACACAGAAAGGGTTTTTCCCCTACAAGGGAAAAGTAAGTCCTTACATTTTGGGATCACAACTTTCTCTGATTGTCCAAATCAGCATTCACTGAAAGTGAAGCAAGGGTCCACTGTTTCTAAATAGAACTTCTAAGTATATAAATACCAAAAGAGTAATATAAAAGTACCTGGACTATGATGTATCTCTATATGCAGCTGTTAACAACCAGCTCTCTGCTTCACACACTCCCAGGATCCTGTTCCCTTTCTGCCTCTCAGTGCCAAATATCCCATTAACTGTATTTCCCTTCATATCAGATTCTATACTTTATTTCAGATTAGGCAGAATTCAGCAATCCTGTGAGAAATGTGTCAGTCATTTATATTAATGTGTGGAGAAACAGTAATTCAAAGCACAATTTGTTCTCACAGGCTGAATTTTGTTATTTTTATATATCTCCACAGCTATTTTTGTGTTTGTCTAAATGATGATAAATTGGGAGGTGACTACACTAATGCAATGCAATATAATGAATTTGTTCCCAACACCCTCTTAATAAAGCCTTACATTAAACTAGAGGTAGCTTTTGCCTGCAACATCCCACTAAAGAACTCAATATACCATGTTTAACACTATGATTTCAAGTCTTTAACTTGAATTAACTCGAACTTAACTACTGTATCAGAGTAACAGCAAGTCCACAGGAGTTAAGCAAGCTATTTTACCTTTTTTATTGTCTAACATATACATACTTCTTTCAGAGTAAACTTGTTTTTAAAATTGTTTCTACTATGATTTTGCCCTTAGAAGTCCATTCCCTAAAGCTCATTTCTCAACTTCCTACCTGCTATAGCATTCAACAGATTTGAGCAAAAAGGCTCAACACAGACCGTTCTGATTGGTGTTACAAAGCTGAAATATGTAGCAGATTCTCAAACACCAATTTTACCTTCTGGCTTGTTATAAATATTTAAAACTTGGAAAGAAGGAAGAAAAACTACCATTGACAAAAATAACAGCACACAGTTCCATCTACAAGAAACCCTAAATCTATTTACACCTGCAGTTTTAGAACACCTTTGGTCTGATCAAATTCTTAATTGCAAATTATCAATTTGCAGTTAAGAAAGTTATTATCTACTCCTCCGGAAGCTACTGCTCTGTTGGTTGCAGAACCCTCACTCCATCATGGTGGATTGTGGATGTATCAGCTGGGCCTATTAACTTTATCTGTGCCTTGACTGGGAGCTTTAAGTGCAAAAGCAAACTGTAAAATCTATGGCTACTGTTACTACACATTCAAAATTTTGTTATTGGTATATATAATTTTTAACTACATCTCAACATCTGCCCCCAAACTGTGTGTTCTAGCTAGACTGAAAATTCTTTAAAATAGCAGCCTTTTTTCCATGTGTAAGGCAGAAGGCATAAACAGCTGCTGGTGGCCCACGTAATCTGCGATTTCATTTTAGTAGAGAGGCCTTGTGCTCTCACAGTTGTCAAGGTTATTTTGAAATGTTAACCAAACATAATGCAATGCCACCTTCCTGGGCCATCAGGGAATCTCAACAATGTTCTGAGAGGCTTGATCTGTGTCTTTTGTTTAAGTGGTATGATAACCCCGAGTCTTAAAAAAACAATGAAATAAAACCACCAGAATATTCAACTATGAATTTTGCTAACTATGAAACTGCTGATCACTTCAGCAGTAACTTATGCACCTCTCTCAAACAACTTTCTAGGATAAAAACACCTAAAGCCCTTTATGCCACTGCCAAGACTTTGGTTGTTACACCAATTTATAAAAATATTGACAAGGCAGGATCAAATTCTCCAGAGGAGACAACATAAACAAACCATGTATAAAATACAGCACTGTGAAATAAAGGTTCTTGTTTTATTTAATATGAAAAGCTGAGCATGAGTTAAGAGCACATCGGCTCCAGCATATGGTAACATCCCGAATTAGCATTAGCACAAACGGAGCAGTTTGCAAGCCAAAATGCTGCCTTCTGATTATTGCCTTTTTCTACCAGACTTTGCTAACGTATTTTTGCTGCTCATTCCACTGTATTCCTAACTTCCCTGCATTTCCCAAGCAGCACAAGTAACATAAGCTAGTCAGATTCAGCCAGGTGTCAGTGTGGCTGACACGGCTACGACTGTGTCTGCCAGGACTCCACACCGCAGCAATATTTAAGCTCTTGTGCCTTTCAGGAATTCAAAATAACTTCCTTATAAAAAACAATTAACAGCAGTTGTGTTCACTAACTATTCCCTTGGGAATAGCATAGTTTCTGCCCAAAACAACACAAACCCCTCCCTCCACTAAACACTTTGAGGAGGGAAGGGAATATTCAGAGCTTGGGTGTGAGCAGAGTACAGCATCATCATGTAGTACAGGAAGAGTGAAACCTGTGTGAAGTTACACAGGATAGTAAGGAAGGTAAGCAGTTGATTAATTTGATCTATAGATCAACATGAATGGATAGAAAAGGGACGTTTAACAAAGGGCAGAGATAAACAACATAATATTCTCAAAAGTTTGAGGACAGAGGAGGAAGTGGTTTACTCCTCAGTAAAGACCCCACCTCCGCAGACCACAACAATACGTGAGGCCTAAAACACACCAGTGTGAATTCGTAGGTGGTTCTTCAGATTTCCAGCTGTTGTGAACTGCTTCCCACAGCCTAGCTCCGTGCACACAAAGGGTTTTTCACCATTGTGAGTTCTCATGTGCACCTTCAACCTCTGCAAGACGTAGAAACTTTTTCCACAGCCTTCTGCTGGGCAGGTAAAGGAGCGGTCGTTCCTGGAAATCAACAAAATAGCTGTTTCACTACCAGCTACTGAAATGTAGTTTTCATGAACACTCAATTATTATTTTTTTTATTAAATAAAAAAGCAGAAACATTTTAACCAAAATGAATTCTATCAGAAAACAGAGAGACTCAACCCAAAGTGAGTGATGTAAGTCTTAAGGAACTAGAGTCTGGGTGGTCCACTGGAACAAGTTGTTCAGGTAGTATCTTTTCATCATATTACCTTGCCTAATCCCTACCCAGAATGATCAAGTAAAGCAATGAATGCATCAGACTATATGGGAACATTGTGGAATTTCAGTCACTGGAGGATCAAAAATGACTGTATGTGTACATATAACATATGTAACTACCACTGGCCCTGTTTCAGGGCAAGATGATGGGCTCATGTCCACTGGAGTCCTTCCCAGTTTTTAAGCTTCTCATCTACAATTTACCTTAGAGATTGTCCATTTCTATCAAAAAAGATTAGGATCATTTGTTAGAGCAAGCACCTTTGTTCACGGTGATATAAAAATATGATAGCATCCTATAAATTCAAATGTTCACTAAACCACAGAAGTGATACTGATGCTTTTTATTGAGCACCTGTTAAAATACAACCATTCTAAATCAAATACTAACAAGGACTTGCAAAAATAATCTAAATCTGGTCAAAGTGTTTCAACATTAATGACCTAAAGCAAATAACAGGCCTAGTATTTCTAAGCGTAATACCAGGTATGGTCAAAAGCTGATATCCCAAATACAGAGCACAGTTTTTCAAAGTCATGACAACATATAGCTTTATTCTGCTCACCGGTGTGTTTTCAGATGATACTTGAAGTGAGCTGGCCAGACAAATGTCCGATCGCAGCCCTCAACTGTGCACTTCAGCTTCCTTTCCACACGAGATAAATGAGGAATGGGGCTAGAGTCTTTTGGCTGCCCATCTCCTGAGCAAAGATGAACATTTTCACCTGGAAGAAAAAGCCCAGAAAAATCTAAAAAAGATACAGATTACTACGTGTCAAATTCAGTACATAAAAGCAGTATCAGTTATGACACAGGACTGCAAAACATGTATATCCCTGGCTACTAATTGTTTACTATGTCCTACATGCTGCCGCCTTCCCCATAACAGGGGTCAGGCACAGATCTGCAACCTTACAAGGGCCATAAACTTTTCCCAACAAGCCACCTGTATCATAACGGCTGCTACCAGAAGCTTATCACAAGAATAGAAAACCAATGCATCAAAAATTGTAAATATGGTGTCTGTATCAATATCAACCAACCAATTTTAAATATCAGCCAGGATAACTATTTTTTTAAAATGCCTTAGCTAAAAAAGAGATATTGCATTTGCTTGCAATTATTTATTAAAATAATGAAGTCACTAAGCATGTCACTAAATCAAATTTTCCAGGCAGCTGATCTCCAAACCCAGTGGAACTAAGAAAGTATGAATTACAGTATGCATTAAAAATAAGACATTTGAAAGTGAAAATGAAACTTGAAATACAAGCAGCTGCAGTCAGAAAGAAGAGACTCTTTACATGCACCAGAGAACAGGCGGACTACAATGGAACTGCTGGCTCCACTGAGGTTCATTCCCTGAGAAAAACTGAGGCACCTATTTATATTGCAGAAAAATTACACAATTGTTCAGTGTAATTCTGTTACTGATGATTTGAAGATACATCAGAACAGATTAAAAGCAAGAGAGAGTGAAAAAGAGAGGAAAAAACAAGCCAAAACTAGGGGCCTCGTATGGAACGTTCAACTTTTGAGACAGAAGCTGGGGATTTCCTACCATTATTGCTTGCTTTGGCATTCTTAGCGAGCTGTGCCCGAGTGGCAGCAATTAAACTGTCATGGGCCAATTCTTGGACTCGTAGGAACCATGGGGTACTGCTGTCTGTGCTATCATGAGAGAGAAAGTCATTCCCAGAATCTTCTGCTTCATCTTGAACAAACACCAAGTGCTCTGCTGGAGACCCCAGCCCTAGAAAAGAAGAAAACGTCATGAAACAGAGGGATAACACTAGAGGGAAATTTCTTTTGCTTCCCAGAGGCTCGTGTTCATGGCATAGATGCAATAGCCGCACTGAAAAAGTCTTCACTGACCTCTACATGGTAGAAAGCTGTTGATGATTAAATGCTCCTGTAATATCCAATAATGCCCAGCAAATGTTGTGATCTTTGCCCTTCATAAGCAGCAGGGACAGAGTTGTACCTTTATCTCCTGCATTCTGTTGTCCGAGACATATCCAGCCAGATGACAAACAGAAGGAGAATTACCTGCTCTTGTTAGGTTGAGGAGAATAAATGAAGTGCTGTCACTGGGCTGGAGGTCTTGCAATAAACTGGAAGTCTCTGGAGTTGACAGAAGTTCTGATGGTTTCTGAACATTCTGTGCCCTTGTTTCCTCTCCATCAGGGCCCACATTTACCTGGAGACTTCTCAATACAGCAGACGAAGAAACATCTTTGGAAGAATTAGTGTGACTTGGAGAAGCGAGATCTCTTTCATCATCTAGAGAAGAAAGCAAAACCAAAGTAAATGAAAGTATAAATAAACTATGACTAAAAGGTACCTATGACATTATTTTTCGAGAAAAAAAAATAGAACTTGAGAGAGATTGGAGGAGGAAGGAATCTTCTAACTAGTCAGACTTTGTTAAATGAGAAAAATTTCAGTCACCCTTCTGAATTTGTTCCCCCATCCCTGGAATGCGTTATGAGAAGAGGCAGTGCACCACAGTGGTGCAGTGAGACAGCTGTATGAAGGGCACGCTCGCAAAGATCTGCTGCATAGATTTTACCTGGCAACATGAGTCTGTTGCATTCTGAGGTCTCAGTAACAGGAAGAAGAGAGAGACAGGTGATGTCTTTTGGTTCCGACTCCACCAGCCCTTGCCCCAGTGGAATAGAAGTATTCTGAACAAACTGAACCAGCAGCTGAAAAAAGATACTGCAGATTAGGGCAAGAGCAGGGCCAATCATTTAAAAAGGTACTAAACCCAGTCCATTACCCCCTACTGTCTTGTAGGAGACACTGAATATAATCCCATGAATGCACATCAAAGTAAATGGAAGCTTTTCATTTTACATTAATGACAAAGAAGGAATTGTTTGTATTTGTCATCATTTCTTTAACATACAAGAAACAGCTCTGGATCGTTGCAAACTACTCTGAAAGCTACTCAGGCTTTACTTCTTTTTAATTAATCTTTTACCAAGATAAATTTTATCAATATATGCCATGTTTTAAGGCATATTTTCCTTTTTAATTCAACTTTTACCACATGATACTTTACTATGCTCTAACTTTACAAGTATATGTTTTCCATGCTTAGCTTTTAGTACAGGAATTTTTTAAAATCCTTGTATTTAAATACTTAACTGAAAGAAAGTTGGCCTTTTTTAAATAAAAAAAAAACAACAAACAAGCAAAAGACTAGTTGCAAAGATGTCTAGCTAATGGCTATTCAAAAAAGGCGGATAATGATCAGAGGAACAAGGTTGGGATGGGTCACTCAGTCCAGCAGATTGAGGGATCCTCAACATCAGTCAGCCCTGGCAATGCAAAAATTACTTCTGGCTAACTCCTAAAAATCTCTGGTTATAAAAGAGGAACTTGACATTTGAAAAGGAACTGAAGTTGGAGAAATGCCCTTCCTCACCCCTGAAAGTCTTCCCATATTTAACCAGGTTCAGAGCAGCAAAGCATGTGCCTTGTTTACTCATTCTGTTCCCCTGACAACACCAAATCTCAACATCTCAAGCTTTTGTCAGACTACTGGCCATAAAACTGAACTCCACTTTACCTCCAAGACACTGACACAGAAACGAGACTCTCTTTTTTCCATTACCAGTGCCACAGCAGCCTGTACTAAAATATTCTGATTTAACAAAGGAAGTGCTGCTGGGAGTTAGAAGGTAACAGCCCAACTTCTGCAATGAACTGAACTGATTCTTCTGTAAACCCCACAAGTTTTTAAACAAATATGGTCTCAAATCCCTCCCCTGTATGAAATTAAACTTCTGGAGACCAGAAAAATCAAAAGGGGTCAGCTGTAACAGACTCAGACACATACTCCACATTTCAAAGGAAATGCCCCTCAAAAACCATATATAGGATCTATTTAATTGGCTGCAAGTTCTGTCAAACAGATTTAATCCTGTATTCACATTCTCAAAATATTTTGAAAAACACAGAATAAATAAATATGGAAAATAACAATATACAAAAAACTTAACCCTCAAGTCGCTATTCCTTGTCTCTACGAAATTCCTTGACATAAAGATCCTGCATTCTGCTGCTGTCTAGCAAACAACTGTAGGCAACAAACTCTCTTTATCTTTGGCATTTAGAAGGAAACTATACAATACAGTTACAGAAAAGCTACTAGCCCACTGTGACACATTTAAGCATGCATTTATTCTGCAATGTATGCAGAATTGTCTGTGCAGTGAGATGGGCTCATCAGTGTCAAAAGAAACAGAGTAAAAAAGCATGATATTCCCAGGGTGCATTTGCAATTAAAACCCAACAGTCACCAAAAATTTAATTCTTATTTTGTATGTTGTGATTGTCTTAGTATTTAATTTTCAGAACGGCTGGTACCCAATTCCAAATTGTTTCTATAGCAGATACCAGCCTTTTGAGCCAGGACCAAGTTCATTAAATCAAAGAAACTGCAAAGAAAATTTAATAGTTTGGGCTCTGATTTCTCTCTGTTTATTTCCTCTCATGAAAATACTGATGCTTCCTCACACAGTTTTACCTCAAAGAGTTAGTGTCACAACCCTGAAGCCTCAATTAGCCTGAGTAGGTCTCACCTGGGGCCCCCACCCACACCCTCTGCCCACAGGGTCCATTAAAGCTCAACCTCTGCTTAGTCCCTTTCTGAGCTGTGTTGTAGGTTTACCTGTATCAAGCCCTGTGTCTTCTGGATGAACCTCAGACTCTCACTGCATCAGTGTCTCCAACTACTTCTGACTGGACTCTGGACAGACAAAGTTCATCACTTTGCCTTGTCCAGGGCTGGGGATGGACCCCGTTCCAGCACCCGTCTCTGCCTGCCATGCTCAGGTGCTGCAGGACCATGCCCTGGCCAGTGATGACACTGCTGGCTCCCAGCTCACCCTTGCTCCCCCAGCAGCCCGTCATCACTGACAATTATGAAGGTAAAAATTAGGTCTTGAAGTCATTCAGATGGCAATATGCCACTTGAACTGGGCCACAAGCCAGACCGCAGTTTGAAAGGTTAGTATTTTTTCCTCTTAGGTATGTTACAGGATTATCCAGAGGACCCAGTCAGAAGAGGAAACTATTTTTGTTATCAAAAAAATACATAGGCAATATGAGACAGTCCCTCCCCCAAGGCAATGCATTCTAATTTAAGATTAAAAAAATAGAAGAAAGGGATAAAAAGAGAAGAGAATTAGGAATAACAGGGCAAGGCAACCAGAATAAAGGAGCTGGACTAAAAGATGTGAGCAGCAAGACAGTTCTTAATTACCGGATTGTCTTTCATTTAGACGCTGTTCATGATCCCCACTCCTGCCTACTCCACCACAAAACACTTACTTTATGAACTCTTCTATTTTTATACAGGAAGCCTTAGATAAAACTCTCCCCCTACAATAAGAAAGCTTTGCTTCAAACTCTCCACTTCCACACAGCAACGTTACGCCACCAGGGAGGAGCAAAATGCAGCAGCCACAAACAGATGTTCAAAAGAAAATATACTTTTAATTTTCTTCGTAAAGTAGTAACAAGCCTGTACAGAGAATTAAGAGGGGGCAAAAGAAGCAGAAGTAAACAAAAATCTTGCTCATTGTTAAAATGTGGAATTAAAAAACCCAACTCTTCCAATAAACTAAAGCAAACCAATAACCAAATATATGCCTCCCAACTCTACATCAAATAATTCAGAGGAAATAAAAATTTTCATGTGACAGTTGTGTCTTGACAAGCACACACTTTCAGAAATCTTCCTTCCTGTTCAAAATCATTTAATACCTTTGTGACAACTACAAACAATCAGAATGTCGGGGGGGGGGATCCAAACTAATTACAAACACTGTGCTGCTTTCTCAAATTTCTTTTAATTTGTTTTATTTTTTTTTTCAGCTGAAAGCAAATTGAAAATTCTAGGGTTATATGGTAATTGGCTATTCAGCATAAAAGACAGCCTAGGAAGAGGAGAGGTGATAAATTAAACAGATACACAAACTCTTAAACTGCAGATAAAGAGAGTAACAAAGACCAGAACTCCAGGGACACTGATGGATGGGCCATTACAGGAACGACTTGAATGTGACCTTGAAGAAATTTGACCAGAAACTTTGTAAAAGAGAGGAATAATATTATCATGGGTTACTACAACACATCTCGGAGGCAAAGAGCACACTTCTTATGGGATATGGGTCAGATTCTCGGCCCGGGTAAAACTTATGATTAAGGTGTCTTAAGAGGAGGCTGTGGGAATGTGAAAAACTTATTGATGTTTAGGGGAAGGATCAAAGGCAAGGAAAAAGAGGGATCAAGGTGGACAGGAGAGGAACAACCATACAGAACAGGAAAGGGATGGGGGATAATGTGTGTCAACCATGTTAGCAGGCTGAAGGTCAGTACACTGCTCTGCTTCATCACTGTAGACTACCCCATCTACTTTTTAAATGCTACTTGCTCTGAGTACATTCTACTTAACTGCAAGTTGGACTAGCCTGGGAACAGGACAAAACCACAATCTAGAAACCCAGGATCCTGGCCAGAGGCTGGATTAAAGAGCTTGGGGCCTGGAGATGGATACTGGAAGGACTCAAGGTTTGGCAGAGACTGGACAGATCCATGATTGTGAGTATGCACATCAGCTGAGGGCACGCATGTGGTGTGATATCCTAGGAAACGTCAAGCCTGATTACCTGATGAGCAGGAACAGAATTAGGCCGTTTGTGGTCTTCCTGTTCCATGTGAATGGCATTTGTGTTTGTGGGTGCCTGTAAAGGTACTGTCCTGCCATGTGTTAGTGTTTACAGCCACGTGTATCTGTACTGTCAATGTGTGCATGAACACGTATTTGTGGCTCAGCCTTCTGCCTGCACCTGGGAACCATCCCACAGTCTCTTGTCTGAAGGACCCGGAGGGGAGGAATACCCTTAGACGCTACAGTTTCTCAGATCTCGTAACCACATTAATATCTGGCATGACAACCAGGATCCAGGTGGGCTGTAAGTATTCCTGAGATGCTGTCTGTAGAATCCCTGTGTAAGGAGGGGACTGATCCTTCGCAAATACAGCCAAAACGCAAGAATTTATAACCAAGCAGACAGAACATCTCGGAGCACCTGAATAGGAATAGTTAGGGAAACCGAATGTACAGAATATTAACAGAACACAGAAGGGATGGTAAGAGGTGCAGAGTGGCTTCACTGTATAGCCAAGATATCCCTTCGAATTTGAAACAAATTTTAATATTAATTGCAATGAATGACATCCCCAAGTTAGAGACTCAAACTTTATGAGCCAGATGACAGTCATACTGAGAGAACCTATAAAACTTCGAGAGACAAAATGAGCAAAGTTCAGCTGCATCTTTCTATTAAGAATTTGCTTTTTGGCAGCACCATGTAACTCTGAAAATCCTGTAAGTAACGTAGACAGTGTATGTACTGAAAATGAAGTTTGTGTCCCACAACAGACCCTCTTGATCAGATGATTCAAGAGCAAAGAAGTATCAGGCATCTGCTTGCTTTAAGATGGGGGTGGCTGGAAGGGACAGGGGTCCCAGCCCAGCTACTAACATTCAGATCTCTCCTCTCACCCGACAGCTAGGCTAGACTCCCAGAGCAGCAGGGACCACGTTTTTAATCGATACCGTTTCTGTTCTAAATATAGCCAGTGAATCACCACAAAATCAAGAGGTCAAAATAACATTTAGCAGAGGGGGAGGGGAAACGAGGGGCTGGACCTGAAGGGTGTGGAGGGCAGGAGGCTGGTTAGCTGGAAATCAGGATGCCCTCCTCCCGTACAACCTGTGGAGAATTAATTCATTCACAGGAGCCTCTCCTTGTGAGGTGCTAATGAAGAGAGGAAGGAGAAGCTAAAATACCTCTCTCTATCCCCTTTTCAATAGCAAATTAAATTTATAGACCGAAGTTGTAGTTCACTGGATTGTGCTACAGCTACCCCAGAAAGCACCCTGCAGTGGACCTGTGTGGAGGTGGCTGGAAATATCTGCAATTGTAACAAATCACCCTTAAGGCTTAAAGCATGCAAAACGCAGATCTTATCAGTTCCCTGAGGAATGCTGGTAATACAGCTTTGGGGGCAGGGAGCTAAGAAGAAAAGAAGATCCATCTGCCCCCACAAAGTCTCTCCAAGCAGCTTTGTAACTTCCTAGGAAAGGAGAATTCACCTCTACTCAAGTATTACACGTTTACTGGCATATTGGTGGCTTCTTTAGGGATAAAAGCAGTAGCAAAGTTTATGCAATCCATCCATAATGCACTGATTAATGTTATCCAGATGTTAAACAAATACAGTTAGCTCTTAATAGATACCTTTCTCCCACGGTAGGGGACATGAAAGAACATCAGTGGCTATAAGAATTATGGTGCCATGGCTCACCAGAGGACGTAAAATCAAAACTGACCTTCACAGACACTTGAACTGCTATTTGAGAAAGGTGTAAAAAAATTCACATTAAAGGAGTAAAAAATAGTATTAATGCTCAGCTTTCACCATCAGAACCAGAAAGAGGGAATGTATAGATTTGGTAATCCACAATATGAATGAATCCCAATTTGTAGTATAAAACAGCCTTGATCAATATCGAAGAACGTGGTTCAGAAGACAGCCTCTATGGAAAGGATGCCCTCTGCAACCACCGTAGCTTTCATGCTTCAGGCCTGTTCCCCGTGAGAACGGCCTACCCTGTTCTGGGCTTGCTGGAAGGAAATGCAATTCTGCTATGGGGAAACAGGACTATCATGTAAACATGCCCAATTAACAAATACCTTACTGAAGTCGAGAAAATACACAGCCCACTTAGAGCTCCTATTTAAGAAAGGAGGGAACAAGCATTCCGACTATCCTGGTCCCTGGCTGTCAGAAATAATCTATGAGAATCCACTCACTCACAGACTGAAGTAACAAAGTCCCCCACTTTATCATTCAGAGCTGGGAGAAAATTTGATAGAAGTTATGAGATATCAACCACAAGACAAGAAAAGGGAACTCCTTTTGCAGCCCACTGAGACTAAGCAGGACTACTATTAATTTCCAGCATCTGTTCCTGAATAGTATGATCAGAAGGACTTTGGCTGATCTGTTAAGAAACAAATACCTTATCACATCACCTGGGCTGTGACAAACTACCAGCATGTAATCATCATTCTCTTTAAAGTACCAGTTTAAGACACCTGCTGTATTGCATACTGACTGAAACGCGACAGAAGACTCAACAAAAGCAATTCTATTTACACTTGTGAACTTCCTCAAAAGGTACTTCACAGCAGTGCTAAACCCTTTGCTCTAGAGCCTTCGCCTTCTGAAGATGTAAAGCTAAGAATCAAAAAGCAAGGACACAAGGCAATACAGTCCTCTGCACTTTTAAGTGGAGGAAGGTACAGATAGCTGGCTAATGGCTATTCAGCCTAAAAGACAAAGGCAAAAAACAGAAGAGGTAATAAATTGAAAACACTGATACAACTGCTGAGTTTAACAAACTGAGGGCAGTTGAATCTAGCAAATAACAAGTTAAGAGTAACAAAGACCAGAACTACTCAGACACTATCAGTGGGCCACCACTGAAGTGAAAGAGGTTCAACCAGAACTTTTGTAACTGGCAAGAAAACAAAACTGTCTTGGGTTATAGGAAAGACCAAACTTATCAGATAAAACAAGGGACTGCCAGATGTGTAAAACTTGTCACGCCATGTTTCAGGGGGAGGATCAAAGGAGCAATCAAGGTGGCCAAGTGGAGAAAGAACCATAGGTAAAGTGGAGAGAAGAGACTCTAAGGATATGTTAGCTGGCTAGAGCTCAGTACACTGCCATGTCTGATCAATGCAGTCCCTTCTACCTACTTACTATACATATTCCTAAATATTCTCCCTGCAAGTGAGTGCACTTCTAGTGAACTTCTAGTTGTCTAATGTGTGAGTAGGAGATGACCAGTCTGGAAAAACCCAAGATTCCAGCCAGCAACTGGCTAAAAATCCCTGGGTCTGGGCACAGATACCAAAAGACTTTAGGCCTGGCAAAGACCAGAGACATCTGTGAATGCGAGTATGCATGAGTTGAGTGATGAGGATATAGATATATTCCACTAACAAACTTTCTTGTTGTTCATGCTGTTTACGTCTTAAAGGTACTTTACCTGTATATGCGTTAATCTGTTTGTGGCCAGCTGTGCGTGCACTGTGCACACACACAATCACTGCAATTCACACTCAGCCGTGCTACCGGCTGAACCTGGGAACGGTCCAGCAGCCTCCCACCGAGAAACCAGGATCCCCTCGGTGGTGCTGCTGCCTGCCACTCCTGCCAGCTGCTTAATGGAAACACAAGCACTTCAAAACCAGAGCTGGCTGATGCTAACAGAATAATTCAGACTCCCCAAAACCGAGTAAAGTCAATTTAGTTTGAGGGAAAGTAATCAATACAGTAATTTATTTTATTCTTGTAACAGAAATAACATTGTAGTAGCGAAAAAAAATAATGTAACCTGAGAACAGGCAAGAGTATTGGCTGACACTTCAAAGGAGGGTAAAAAACCTGCAACATTCTTTCATCTTTTACCACTCAAAACATGGAAGCATTAGAAGATGCCACTGAAAACACTTTGCAAATTAATATGGATGCAGCAAACTGAGTAAACCCACTGAACTTTTTCAAAGTGTTGCCCAAAAATGTTCCTGGAAACCAAACCCAGTTCATAATTGCTCACCTCAGGTTTGGATTCTAACTCATCCGATAACATTGATTCAAGTGTCCGACTCCTGCCGCTGTCCTCAGCAAGGCACAGGTTTTTTTATTTTTAGTTCAGAGAGAATGACACTCCCTGCTTATTCTCATATTTTCCTAAGTGTAAAACAGTGTGGCGGTCCTTCTGCAAGAAGCTGTGTTGCACAAATATTCAATTTAACCTAAAACAACAACAAAAAAAGGAACTATAAAGAGACAGGAACAAAAAAACAAGAGCAAAGCAAAAAGAAGCAAGCATGTAACACATGTTGCGTGTAACGGTAAAATATACTTTTAAGTACTGGCAAAACTCAATTTATGCAGATTCCTGCATTTCTGTTGACATTGTGTCAGCAAAATAACATCCTATTGCTATAAAATTAATTTTCAAAGGCTAATTACCACATTTTCTTTGCAATAGCTCATTTTTCAATGTAAAATTGAGTTGTTTGTGCTGGAAATTTATGGGTTCAACTGAAAAATCACATAGAGCATGCAATAGACAAGGAGGCTGAATTCCCAGTGTGCAAAACAGTGGAATTATCCAAACTGTTGATGAAAGCCAACCATATACAAACAACCTGTCACCAAGAAAACCCTGCTTTTCCTGTTTGTTAAGATGTGACGTTTCTGGTTATGAGAAATATCTTGATGAACACAGGTAGGTCAGAAGTTATTTCACAAATACCCATACAACATTTCTTCTTTAGGCTACAAGGGAAAATGAATACAAGTTTACATCTATTTTTACCTACTGGGAAAGCACCCAGGCACTAAGGATGGGAGAAGAAAGTAAACTATGTACACTTCTCTTCCCCCTTCCGTCCTAACTACAAATATATTTAATATGCTAAAAAATAACGAGGACGCTGGCTGGGCTAAAGAGAACCTAAAGCCTTCTTCTAGTACGCCTGACAGCAAGCGGCACAGCACAAGGTGCTCGGTACAGGAGCCTCGCTTTCTGCCGTGAAGGGACAAGACAAGCAGCACCGCGAAAGCAGAGTTACTCAGCCCAACGCACGTCCCGCTGGACCCCCGCCGTCTCCTGTGGGCCCGCAGCCGGGAGGCCGGGCCCCGAGCGACCCAGGGCGGGGGGAGGACCGGAGCCGGCGGGCCCGGCTGCCCACGACGGGAACAGGGGGCAACCCGACGGACACCGGCCGGACACCGGGGTGAGGGGCAGAGAGAGAGGCCCCATCACTGCGGGACCGGGCGGAGGGCCAAGATCTGGCTGGGGCCGCACCCCTCCCCCACACCGGACAGGTGCGCCGCCCCTCCCCCACAGCGGGGTCCGTCCGTCGCCGCGAGGGGCGGCCCCCGGTGGCGGCGGTGGAGGCCTAAACTGCCCGCTCCCCAGTCCGCTCGGCTCCCGCGCCCCGCAGAGAGCGGAGAGTCCTAGAGGAGCGCCCGGGCCCCCTCCTCCCCCCACCCGCCTTACCGGCATCTCCGCCGCCCGGATGTGACGGAGCGGCCCACCGGAAATGCCGGAGCCCTGCCGGTCCTCCAGCTCTATGGTGAGCGCTGTGAGGAGCGCCGCTTCCGCCTGCCGCTTCCGCTCCCCCCTGGGGCTTCCCGCTGCTCCGGGGGCAGCGCCGGTGCCATCCCGGGCCTGGCCGTCCCGAGTAGCCAGCCCGAGGCCTAACCTCCCGCCAGCCCCGGGAGCGGGGTTCCCGCCGCCTCCCTCAGCCCCGAAAGACGGAACAGCGACAGCTCGGTGCCGAGGGTATCTCCCCGGCTCCACCGTGATCGTTACCGATTCCCCTTAAAATAACCTTGCGATCTGGAGAATGTTTTCCAGGTGCAGATGACGCGGGAAGCTTATGGTCAAGTCCGAGGTTTAACTGCCCAACTCCTCTCTGCACCGGAGACCGGCGCAGGGGACACGACACTGCACTCTGCCACAGCACGGGTGGCAGCTCCGGTTCCCCACCAGTGCCCGGTTTCCGTTCCTGCTTTGGGGTGACTCGGGGTGTCTCTTCTGGCAGATGGAGAACTCCTGACCTCACGGCAGCTCATTAATGACACACACCGAGTTAGTGATTCCAAAAACACTTGCGTCTTATCGATGTAGCTAAAAATCAAGAAGGGACTGAGTAATTGAGAAAGCTCGTACTTTGTTTTTCGCTCGTCAGCCTTATCTGGTGTCTGCCGGTTTGCAGGACAGAGCTCCTGAAGCAGCTGGGGGGGTGGCAGCCTCTGGTCTTGGCATCAGCTGCTGAACCTGGTCACCTTCAGGTCCAGTGAACATTAACTTGGTTACGGCTAGTGCTTTCTAGCTTTGGAGCCATGTGTGATTCCCAGCTCCTGTGCCAAAGTGGGACTTCTGGTGCAATAGAATAGAGTTCTGAGCAATAAGAATCCTGGTGATATGGAAGTAACCCAATGAGAGCTGCCGGGGCTGGCAAAACCAGGTTCCTCAGGGCCACCTGGGCACACAGCCTGTTCTGATCCGCGGGGAACTGTGCCAGAACCTGTGGCCACTTCCCAGGAAATGACTGTCACCTCCTGCCTGTGACTTGCTTTGGGATGGTTTCTTCTTTTCAGTCCCTCTAATATGTGGAGTATGGCATGGCTCCTCTGCCTTTCAGCCATTTGAAAAAATTGATTTGCAGCTTAAAGATTCACGGTTACCCCCCTCGACTTTAAATGTTTAGCTGGTGGCTTCATGGAGAGTTATGCACTGGAGTTGTACTGACAGCCTAGTGCTTCAGCTTCAGTGCTACTTGCTGGAGCTACCCAGTATGTCCCTAAAATCTGCAAGCAAGTTAGATGCACGTCTTTTTCCAAGGTATTATCCCACCAACTTGCAGTCACTGCATTAAAACTAACAAAAGCCTGCACCGTGAAATCAGCTCTCAGTCAAGCTGGAGCACGTTTTTGAAGTCCAAGGCAGGGAAAACTGTGATTCAATGCCCAAAATCGGCAGCCTCGGAGATTTCGTTGCCTTGGTGCGGCGCTGGCCATGCAGGCAGCTTGAACCAGGGAACCTCAGCAAGTCTGGCATTTATCATGTTGGATCACTCGGCTGTAGCTGTGATGCTTTAGACAGGCAGTTATTCACTCAAGGCTACAAAACTGAAGGTATAGCTCCCAAGATTGAGATTTTTAACACAACCCCGATAAACTGGAGCTGAGTAAGTGACCGTGCAATGGTCACAGTAAAAGTGTTTATTATCACAGGGACGATCACAACATGCCACACTTGCTGATCAAATACAATCCAACAAAGGCAACAAGAAACACAGAACTACTAACTTCATAAACCATTTTTTCTTGATGCCACTTCGGTAATCCCAGGGCACTGAACTGTAAAGTTTGATTCAGTTACATTAAGATATTTAGTAATCTCGGAAGTCCTTTGACTCATCATCAGCCCAACAACATGCAATGGCTGAGTAGGTTTTAAAATACAGCGACGTGCAGGCGCGTAAGTTCCTTTCATTTGCATCCTCCTAGGCCAGATGAGTTTGGCTGCTTCAGAGCCTGCATCTTGACTGCCTGGGGAATTTTGGTCTAATCTGATAGGGGAATCTGCACTGGGAGTAGCAGAGTGCTTACCTGAGTTGTTTATGCAGGTGCAAATGACTGGCGCAGGTGTGTGAAGCAGCACTAGTCCCTGATGGGAAGAATTGTCTGTCTGGGAATTTCCTACAGTCTCACTTTCTCAATAACATCTGCCCCTCCGGGATCCTTCTCTCTAATCAAGGAGAAATAGAAGACTCAGTCACATTTCCCCCATGACCAGACTCAAGAAAGGAGAAACTACACTAGTTTTTCACCCCTGCTGTGACGGAGAAAATGGCTAGTCATGGAGTAAAGGGAGAGCGGTGTCTTATATTTGGTTGTTGATAAATCTGTTTATAAGGGGACTCTATTCCGAATGCAAAGAGGACTCAACACCATATTTCTCTTACCACATCTTTTGTTCTTTCATGTGTACATTTCCATACACTCAAATATCACAGGGTTACACCAACTCCTGCGTTATTCCGAGACGCTGCAGTGCTCTGTTTTCTTTCAGTAAGGTTTTTTAAAACGGTAAAACTTACGTGTACAAGTGCAATTCCCCTTCGCTTTTGGCGTTCAGCCTTGGCAGCATCAGCAGGTGACAGATTTTTTTAATTTTTTTTTTTTAAACTTCTCCCCCAAGCCTGTGTGCACACACCGTCCCACACCTACAGCTGGTGCTGGCGCGGAGGACTACAGAGCAGATGAGTTTAAAGAAAGTAAGATGGGGGGGAGGGCCTTTCCTCGCGTATGGCAGCCGCTCCTGTCACACGCCGGGCTCCCCGCCGCGCTTCGCCTCTCCTGCCTCGTCAGCGTCTTTCCCGCAGCGGCCGCTGGCAGGCTGCTGAGGTAATTTCGCCGGCTTGGAAAGGTGGAAGGGGGCGGGCAGACGCGGGCCGCCGCCCCACACCCTTTACACGTTTCCCTCAGCACCAGGCCCGGCGCTCCCACAGGCACCGGCCCCCCCCGCCGCGGTGCCAGGCCTCCCGCCGCGCTGCCTGAGGGCGGAGGAGCCGTTAAAGGGGCCCGCGCTGCCGGGCCGGCCCCTCAAGGCGCCCAGACGCTCTCGCCGCGCACCCCGCTGCGGGGTCGGGGCGGGCTCCGCACGCTTTCCCCGCCGCCAGGGGTTGGGGTCCGCTGCGGGACGGGGCGGCTGCCGGCAGGGAAGGGTTAACGGCCACCCTGCCCTGCAGGAGGCTGTTGGGTTGGTCCCGCCTCCCATTCGATCGGTGGCACGTTCCATTCCCCCCCGCCCCCTCGCCGGCGGGGTAATTCCTCCTCCCTCCGCCGCGGCAGGAACAGAGCGTTCACTCGCTTCCCCTCCCTCCCCCTCCCCCCGCTCCTCCGGGCTGGGTGGTAGAACCCGAGCGGCGCCGCGCGGGCGGAGGGGTCGGGCCCACCTCTCCCTCTCTCTTCAACCCCCCCCTCCCCGCCGCGCTGGGCGGGGGTAGGGCCCGCTCCGCCCCCGCCTCGTCCCCCC
>JAOXJM010000041.1:39818689-39865203 GCA_026413425.1 Tringa solitaria | reverse complement strand
GCCCCCCTGGGGGGGGGGGGGAGGGAATTTACATCTAACACTTGACCTTTGATTTACTTTGTGAACAGAATCCTTCTTTCCCTCCAACAGACGAGGTTTTTAGCTTAGTTCAATGTGTGGGGTTTTTTCTTGCAAGGTAAATACCCCTAACTGATTGGTTTCCATGTAGAACTTCGGTTTTGAGCTCTTTTGGTTTTGGGGGATTTTTTTTAGCTCTCTTTCTTTTTTTTCTTGAGTCAAATGTCGACTTTTGACATTGAAAAGAGGTAGGAAGGAGCATCAACTTATGCCAAATCGCTGATTAGTTTTCACTGTGACCACATGTCTAAACCTGAGGCAACGTCACCTGCCTGATGCTTACTTTTGTCTAAGCAATGATCACAGTCCAGTCACTTTATTTCTCTGCTTCTGTTTATTCATCTGTAATTCAAAGATAATTATTCCTTACAGGGTTTGCCATATATCATTTTACATGGGATAGCTATTGTACTTTCCAAAATAATGGAAACAGCAGCATTTGTAACTTCTCCGGTGGCTGAATCACTGTAAGTGCATTCCTTTTGGAATTAAGTTTAAAACAGGATGGTTCTTTCGTAACTCCTGTCAGCCCTTATGATAGCTTTTTGGCAGAGAAGTTCAAAGAACTTCCATCTTATACTTCAGAGCTGGGTAGGAGGAGATCTACTTTTATGAAATGGTATGGTGTTTCTTAACTGTGTGATCTTCTTGTAGGCTTTTAAATCTATTATTAAACGATACAGTAACAACCTCCCTCCTTGCAGGAAAAAAAAATAAACCCAAAAACTTTAGATGGCTCTAGAATTCCTGGAGGATTTACAATACCATAGGATGTAAGAAAAGTAGTGACTAAAAGTAGTGCTATTTCTAGATGCTCTCTTGGGTAGAGGAGAATGATGTGTACTTTTGCTAACAAAAATGTTTTCTGTGCAACATAAAGTTGCCAATTTCTAAATCAATCTGCATGTTAAGTCTCCAGAAAAATATTTCTGAGCGACCTTTGCTAGTGCTGATGGAATTAAGGAAATAACTAACATTGTTTGCAACTTGGTTTAAAAACAACTGATAATATTCTGACAGGTCTTACTGCTGACAGACAGTTATCATCCAAAAAGGTACGTTCTAGGTCTGCCTCATATTTGAGGTAGAGCTCAAGTTGCCATAAGCTTTATTTTGTGGGTGGCAGCATATTACTCCCAAAATACTGCTTTAATAGCACTGGGACCATGATGTGCTCTAAAAATCTATAGTTTACTTAATTAAAAGGTACTAAAATATCATTTATAGCGATCTGTAACTTTTCCATGAGCTGTTATGTTTATGACAGTAAATGAAGCAAAATAACGAAGTATATTGTTGTTTAAACAGTTGATGTTCTACCTTCTATAAAAAAAAAAGAGGCGGGGGGGGATGGGCATAATGTTCTGTAACAATATCAGGAGGGACAAGTTGTTTCTTGGTGGTGATTGAGAGAGCCTAATCTGCGCCTTCTCAAATTGATCTTTCAAAACAAAGTTCTGGAAGGCAGGTGGGAGGGCGACAAACTTTTTGTGAGTCATTTTGGTGCATGCAGCAGCTAATAACCGACTGCTGATCATTCAGGAGGAAAATTCTGTGTTCTTTTATGTAACTCTGAAATCCCAAGGTATGGCCTCCCCTCTGGCTGCTGATAAAGGAAGATAGGGAGGTCATGATTTCTGCATCACTTCCTCTGCAGTACGTTAATTTGTGTGACTTGTGTGATCTTTGCTGTGGAAACAAAAATGAAAGTTATAGTAAAACTGTGGTATCTTGGTGAAGTACGGTATCTATCTTGGAGCTGCCAAAAACTGGTGAACTGCTCAAAACAGTAGACTGCATCTGTATTTGAGGTTTTCTAATGACTGAGTTCTACTGATATAAGCAGGCAGCTGAAACTGGCAAAAACTAGTATAATAATACAATATGTGCCTTACCACTTTGTTCATGTTGAATGTAAGCAAGACAGTTCTGTTCTTTTTTCATTGGGTGTTCAAAAAGACTGACCAAAACTGAAGATGGAGCCTAGTAAGAAGCTTAATAGTTTTTATAAGTTTTTGAGTTATTGGAAAATGATTTAGAAAACCCCCCAAAATGCATGTTTTCCCCCAGCTGTATGTATGTGTAATACATAGGATTCAGATGGCATTATGACTTCTAGCAAGATATGACAATTAACTTCTAAATAATTTTATTTAAATAACAATCACTTTATAACTCTCAGAAATGAGATGTGAACTGAATGCCATAGAGATTATACAACACTGCAAGTAGTAGCGAAAATCTAATATTGTGTTGAACTGTGATCAGATTTGTTTATGGTAATAGCTGTGGTGTGAATGGAAAAATAATTGGATCTTTTCATTGCTTAAGTTTTGAGGTGGAGAACTTTTCTGGGCGTCTCTGAAACACATTAAATGGCAGTCATACACGTAGTAAAAAAGTGTGGGATACTAGTAAATGGTGTTTCATGTGTCCTGTAGTTCAGTGGCTCTAAAATTAATACCTGCCTACAACAGGATTCACTGGGGGTATGAGTAGGACAGAACGAGACCTGTGTGTGATGTGAATATGCAGGTGATTCAGAATTGTTCTGAAGGTTGCATTTTGTCTCAGCTCTCAGAATTAAGTCACTGAGATCAGAAGATAAAAGCTTAATTATAGCATTGGCTGTGAACGCTGCCTTTCACACCAGGTGGAGGCTTCTGCTGCTTTCCCTGTCATACCAGACTATCTTTTACAGCTTTTGAGGAAAGAAGAGCCCAAAATACTCTCTGGTGCCAGTGTCTTCAGATTTCGCTGCCAAGCTTATTCTTCAGTATCATCAGGCATTTCCTCAGTCAAACTTACACAATATTGAGCATGTGGTCAGGGCTCAGTTTATATCAATGTATGGTCAGTACAGTAGTCCTGTATTGGAAAACTAAATATTAAATACTTGGAATTTCTGGAACAGTTGTAAAATCTTGGTATTTTGCTGCGGTACTTGTCTGACTCAATATGAAGCTCATGGATCTTGCTATTAACTTCTTCATCTATAGAAGAACAGTAGCAGGGGCAACAGCGGATAGATTTCAGGAAACTAGTGTATGGTTATTGAATACAGGAACAGGTAAATTATGAGTTATATTAGATACCAGTTACAGACTGCAATTCATACTTACTTAAAAGGTAAAACTTGGCTATTTGATTTTATTATTTTTATTTTTTTTTCCCCCCTCCTCTTGATAGAATATCAGCTCATACTGTGGAGGTAGCGAACGGGCACCAGAGCTTCCTTATGCTTTGAGCACTGTAATTGTATTGCATTTTCCTCAAAGCTAATCTAAAATATTAGCATATGATTTGTAAGATAGAAGAAATAAGGATTTATGTAACTCACTTAATTGTCAGCTACACGTTAATTGGATCTACTGTTTAAGGTGAATTTAACCCATTTGTGATGAAACTGGAGTTTCTGCCATGTTAATTACCAGGTGCAGACTAGTCCTTGCGTGTTAGGAGTAAGTGTAATTTACAGCATGTATAAATAAAAAAATGTTGACCTGAAACTTAGTCAGTTAAAAAACCTAAAATCTTAAAAGTGAGTGCCACGCATCTACTCCGAAACTGCAGTCACTTTCGTATCTCTCGATCGATCTTTTTTAGATCAAGTCAGAGAAATGAACTGTAGTAGGGAAAGGAAGACTGACTGTCTAGCACACTGAGTCCTGTCCAGCATAAACTTGGAGGTGGTTCTTTCACTTCTTTTTAGGCATCCCTTCTAAAAATTAAAATTATATGTTGTGGTGGACCACTAATGCTTTTCTCCTCTTCTGGTTGCTGATGGGAAATATTAGAACAGCTTCTCCTACTTTGGTATCACAGAAATTAGACACTGATTAGAGCGTGGGGAGCTTTCGCTTTTCCTGTCTGAGGCTGTGTTGCCTCGATTGATGCGGGTTTGGGCTCCCATTTGTAACCCAGCTGTAATACATAAGTGCTCAGGCACAGTTGTTTGCAGTTGTGTTCAACTTGGGTGTCAAATGTTGAAAGGAATAGGTGTTTGCAGATGAAAACATCAACACTTAATCCTTGGAACATGTGTGTTAAAAGTGCATTGAAAGCACTGCTGAAAGTTTTTTGGTTTGTTTGGGTTTTTTTATGGCACTGGCCTGCTGAAATACTCCTGTGGTGACTGAAAACTGGTATTTGCTTTTACAGCTGGATTCAGCAGTTTGTATAGTCCTCTTCCCCTTCAGACTTCAATCTTGGTTTTTTTGTAGTTCCATATGTGCCTGAATTCCGGGACAGTAGGATGTTTCCCAAAACAGATTACATGTTCCATATAGTAAGGTATTCTTGTTGCCTGTGTTTGTCTTATTCAGAATGATTCCTCACAGTGTTTTTTGTGTACAGATTCCTTTTTGTTTTGTCGTTTCCTAGGAACCTCCAGAAGTTAAGTCTCTTTGGGGATGTAAGCATTCTGCAGCAACATGGAAGTATATCAAATACATACCTCGGCAAGGTTGACCCTGATGGCAAGAAGATTAAGCAGTAAGTTGTATTTGTAAATTATCAAATATGTTAAAATAATAAAAACAGATAACAAAACACAAATTTTAATGCCTGAAATACATGACTGAGAAAGTTTAAAGTTTTTTAATCGGATGAGAATCTAACTTCTAAATTTGAGTTGATTTCTGTTCCTAATATTTACATTAAGTAATCTGTTTCTGTGGCTTTTTTTTTTCCCTCCTTCTCAGCAGGGTGAGAATCCTTTCTTTCCTCTTTTCATTGTGTTCTAGAAACAATATTATGTTAGTGGAACAAAAGGGGAGGGGGGATGGGGCGCTGGTACCAGCACCTCTACTATTGCTCTACATGAAAAAATTAGAAAAGGAAGTAATCTATTGTATTTCACAGGAATTGAGGATGTGTAGCAAGTAAACTTGAAAAAGAGGATAAACACAAACAACTTGTTTCAAGTTTCATCTCCAAACTAAGTTATGTATTTGCAGAATTCTTGGTAAATCATAGCTCACAACATGCTTGTTTAGTTCAGAGGTGTATTTTAGCTTGCCATAATTATGTTACAGTACTGTCCTTGAGTGCATATAATAAGAATAGCTAATTCTTCTTCTTTGAAAAAAAAATAAATACAATGTAAAAAGCTACTGGCTTCTGGAATAAATTACCACAGAGGGAGTGATGCTAAGTTAACTATTTTAGCAGTATTGCTAAAACATTCTACATAGATAAAAACTGAACACCATCATTTTAATTTGTGTCAGTTTAAACGTATTTCCCTCAGTAGCTTGGGAGTGGGATAAGTACAGCTACTCTAGATCTTTACTGTTATTTTTTAGAGTGGTTTTAGAGCTAGTGTTAGGCATATTATCAGATCAATGTATGTAGGTGAACACAACCATGGAACTAAATGTTTGGTCCTGACTTAAATTTGCCGAACATTGCAAGAGCAGATGTGTGTCACATACTGTGTCTTTGTCATCCATTATGCTTAGAATGCAGAACTTAGAGCAATTTGGGATTCCATTTAACATATGTACTGTAGCGCTGTATGCAGGAAAAAGGCTGATTCAGTAAAAGCTCCTTTTTTTCATATCCTTTGTTGTGAAAACATAAATATATAATCAGATCTTTGCCAAGGGGCTTGAAGAGAGCCACCTAAGCAGATGTTTACTCAGCTGAGTGCATGGTTAAGGATTTCTTCAGACAAATAACAAAAATAGGTATAAACGTTTTAGAGCCATAAACCATTCAAAACTTATTATCTCATTTGAAGTTAGTCTTTTAGGTGAATATTGACCTTTGCACGTTTCGGAATGAGCAAATAAATGCTACCTCTTTTTTTGTTTGTTTGCTTTTGTTGTTTTGTGTGTTTTATTTTTTTTTTTCTAGAATAAAACAATGTATTTTAGACCTGCTAGTCCTCTTCTAAATTAAGGGAAAGCTGGCAGTGTTTTATTTAGTGTTCTCGAGTTCATCAGCACTAGCAGTAGCACTAGCACTTCATAGCTTTTTATTCTTGTCTTTTGCACCTGGGGTTTGCATCAGTTAAGTTGCAAAACTTGGATACTGATAAGTAACACTGAAAGACATTGAGCAACCTTTGGAGACATCGTTATTGGTAGTTGAGGATTTTTGGAACCGGTATGGTGATAACCTTACTGGCTGTTTCAGGAACTTCTTGGAATTAAAGCAATCGGGGAAGAAAATGTAGCACTTCCTTAAGTCCGTAGCATCAAACTGGGTGGAACAGACTGTGGGTGAGATCTCGGGTAGCACAGAACCGTTAGGATGCTCCCCAAGGTTAAGACCAAGGGTTGTTCTGAGGGAGGGGAGGCTTTGGGTTGTGTTGTCAAAAATGTACTTCTGCAGTGATCAGCGTGGGTTTGTAATGCTTGTTCTTTTTCTGTATGGCATACGTGTCCCCGGTTACTTTCTGAAATTCTCTTTACAATTTAGTCATTACTGTTGGGAAATTCAGCATAAACAATGCATTTGTCTTGAGTTGCACAAAGGGCAGTTGTTTAAAATTTTGGCTTTCTGAAATCTGCTTCCTGTGATTGATCCCTCTGGTTCAGATAGTTTGGTTTCCAAAAGAACCAGTTTAGCCTCTGTTATTAAACAAAACATTTTGATTGATAGTCTTTAATTAAACAAATGGGCTCCACATGGACCTTAGTAATACACTTGTTTTCTGTCCCGGGCCTTCGATGTGCTTCAGTACTGGTCAGGACTGGTTTGGGGGCTTAAACACTAACTCGGCCTGTCTGTCTAGTCAGGCTTTGGTCTCTCCTCCGGCTGAAAGCACCATTTGGGGCATTAATTGTGAAAGAAGTTGATTTTGAGTCTTTTATTTTTTAAATAGTTTGCTCCAGCATGATCATTTGTAGGTTTCAGGTGGATGGCAAACATCCCATAATTGTTGCTTGCAGGAAGCAGAGGGGACTGATGAAGTTCACTTGTTGAGGCACCACTAGGTTTTGTTGCTTTCTTGTATGTGCTGAGCTCTGCTTGTATTTTTTGCTGTGTTTACTAAACTGCGCTTAAACTTCAGCTTTATAAGCCAGCTTTAAGATAACCACGTTGAAATTGGGATAAACATTGCGCTATGTGCTAGGCAGTTGAAGTAAAAGTTAATGTGGTAATAAAGTAGGTGGTAATTCCTAAGAATTCACTTAATGTGTCTAAATTATTAGAACACAGTTCAACTATTTTTGCAAACTCCAGTTAGAGCAGTCTGTTTGCGAAAAGTAGGATGTATGTAAGAATTTGCAAGGGAGGAAAAAGCCTCACTGGGGTGTTTGAAAAATTTATTTGAAGTATGTTAAAATTAATGGCAGGTGGCTTATATTGTGCTTCCTGTCTCACCTTACATAAAACTGATATTAAAAACAATCCAAAAATTATCATTATTAAATATTCTCTATTGATGTGTTTGATGTTTTTCTATTAAATTGGCAAAGAACTGGGGGAAGGTGGCTGGAAAGTTTCCTTAGGATCTATGGCTCAGACCGTAGACTCTCAGCGCAAATCTAAATACTTGTATAAATATGTTGGTGCTTGCACTAAAAAGTTAATGTGTAGATAGCATTGAGTCACTATCTCTGTTTTTAAGAGTTATTTAATGCAATTCCCACTGGGGAGAGAACCCACCCTACAGCTGCAGAGTTCTGTATCGTATTTCTTCTCATTAAGTTGTGCGAGTACTAGAACAGTGCTCTTCGAAGCTTAGAGGTTTAAGCCATATCAGAAACACAATTTAAACAGATTTTTAGTGCAGGGAGGTATATAGAGGGTAGTATTCTACTGAGCATCTCAAAATTGATTTGTCACCTTTTCAGTTGTTCTGTAAAATATTACAAGTGCTACTTGGACTATTACAAAATAAATTATACCATTGCTGCAACCATTACAGCACCTTTCATAGATGTGTATGGGGTGAGGGAAGAATCTGTTCATTGGAAGAAATTAGAGAGGTTCCTGTGGTAAAACTTTTTTGGGGGGATTGTCAGAGAATCTGACTTCAATTTAAGCATTGGCAGAAATAATTATGAAACAGATGTTGCCATGATCAAGTAGGGTTCATCTGAATGGTAAAAGAATTTAGGAATAAGATAGCGAAACTACACTATTGTGACTCTTGACTTGTTTAAAACTATGTTTAATTTGAGTTGCAGTTGTCAGTTCTGAGTTTAAAAGAAAAAGTATTCGGATCTGGATAGAAATGAAATCTTTAAAACTAGTGACTGTACTAGGAAAAAGCCTGGGAATTCTTCTGAGGTGTATAATAGATAACTACAATAACCACAGCAGCTTTTCCACTTACAAAGAGAAGTCGGGCTGTGCAAACCCAGTGCATTCTCAGGAGAAGAAAGGTCACGCAGGCAAGGGAGAGGATGAGTAAGGATTTGCAGAGGGAAAGGATGAATAAGGATTGATCTTTTAACTTTCTTACAACAGAAGGGTTATGGGGCATCAAAGGTAGTAGGTGACACGTTCAGAGCAAGTGAGAAGAGGAGGGAATCACACTGCAGAGTTCTTTATTATTGGATGTTACAGTTGCTAAATTTTACTTGGATCAAAGAGGAGCCTGGATAAATTTGTAGAAGTGAGGTCCATGAGGGTTACTAAGTACAGAAAGGCACCTCTGGCTCAGGGGGTCCAAGTTAGAAATTTTTGGAAACTGAGGAGATATTTAAGAAGGATCCCTACATCCTTTCCTTTTTTTATTGCAGTTCTCAAGATGTTAGTGTTTCTCTGCTGTCAGTCAGAATACTGGGCTAAATAAGCCTTTAATTTTGTCTGGACGTTATCTTAGTTAAAGATACATGGATGAGAATAATAACTTAATAATATTGTTTTGCTTAGATGTATAAAGTATATAGTTATTCATAACAAGAGAGGAAAAGTATTTTGTGCAAAACATCACTCGATTTTGGGGCACAAAGACTTCTGCTAATTTGTTCTGGAGGTGTTTGCATTTTGTTTCTTCGTGTTCCAAGGACCTGCCATAGCCTGGCTCAATTGCTTCCCTTAAATGCTGATCTTTCTTTCTGGCTGACCAGGGTTTGAGATCAAACTCTCATCGACACGCGTCCTAGAATGTATATGCTCAAAGAACACTTGTCATTTGGGCAAGAGGATTCTTTTGGGCCTTAGCAGCTATGGGATGAAGACTGGAAAAATAGTTATTTGGAGAAAGTTTGTAGGCTTTGACTATACTGTTTGAATTTGTTTACTGTTTGTATTCAAAATCTTATCTTAATACATTTTGTTCCCTTCCTGAATTAAATATCTAACCTGAAGAACATCCCTTCCTTAAAAAAAATAAAGGGATAGGAGAGGTGGGATGCATCAGAATAAGTGCATGATAGTCATGCAGCACAATAGATGGCATGAGGATTCTGGCAGTGATAAACTGAGATTGAAATGTTACTGAGTCCATGTTGTTTTGATAAAATCTGAACCTGTTAACACTTGAAAATCCAGCTAGCTGTATGTTCTGAATTATTTAAAGGCTCATCTTATATGTTTGTTCTTTATCCTTTAATAAGCAAAGTCAAGCAAGTAGTTTCAGATCATTCTAAGATGCGCAAAGCAAAGTTGCTGCAACCTTTCGTTGAAAATGACTTTTTTTTTCTTCCATATTGAATTTGCAGTTCTGGAGAGGTTAGCAAATATGAAACACTGTTTTTAAAAACATGAGCTGTGTTTTAAAAGCATTCTGGGTTTTTGTATTTGCATAACCTTAAAATGTATGTGGGAGGGTGTTAAATACGTGCTGAGAAATACATGAAATGAAGGTTCATAGCGTGCCTCTGCTTTTTGAAAGACAAAGTACATGATTTTTCTCAATATAGTTTACAGTTTTAACCTTTTAAGTGCAGTGAAGGTTAAATTGCCGTGGGAGGTCTGCAGTCAGGTTCTAAAATTCATAGTTAGCAAGAACCATAATAATAGCACCTTCCTGCAGAATAAGGCCTTAAATGAAAGAAGAAGAATAATTCTCAAATAAAAAATAGAATGCTGTGCAATTGTAACTAAACCATGTTTAATAGGATCATTGTCTGTTTTGTTTTCTTGCAGAATACAACAGCTGTTTGAAGAGATATTAGGCAATAGCAGGCAATTGAAATGGCTGTCTTGTGGGTTTATGCTGCAAATAGTAACTCCCACATCATTGTCCTCCTTATCAAACCCCATAGCCAACACCATGGAACATCTGAGCTTACTGGACAACCACATCCCTGGTAATACCACTCTTATCACTGCGGTTGAATTGGAGCGCTTTGTGAATCTGCGTTCGCTTGCTCTGGATTTCTGTGATTTTACAGCTGAAATGGCAAGAGTCCTGGCTGACAGCAACCATGTGCCTTTGCATCGACTGTCTCTCCTGGTCCATAGTGTTTCCATAATGCACAAGTCATTGGACAGCATGCCAGAAGATGAGAATTGGAAGGCGCTGACTCGCAACAGCACTAATCTTCGGGTCTATATAATGGTTTTTGATGTCAAGAGTGATGATATGTTAAGGATTCTTAAGCCCAGTATCCCCCTAGAGAGGATTCACTTTGACAGCTACATCAGTTGTGTTTCAGGGGCTGTTGTTGACCTCATATCCAGGCAGTATGACAAGTTCCTCACTCATTTCATACTAATGAATGATGTGATAGATATGTCTGGCTTCCCCGATCTTAGCGACAACCGGAATGAAGATCCACTTGTCTTATTAGCCTGGAGGTGCACAAGACTGTCTCTCCTGGCTGTTCATGGTAGGTAATACATTGCACGAGTGTAGTATGTGACTTTGAAATGCTTGCAAGGCTTCAGCCTTTCTAATCATAATGTGTTTCAGTAGATTGCTGTTCAAGAGTCTACTGCATGGTTGCTATACGTGGTGTTAAACCTTATACTGGTATTTTCGTCCTTGAAAATGTGAAGGTGTTTATTGTGTATGAGTTCTAAACATACGTGTAGCTTACTAACTTACGTTGAGAAGTCACATAGGATTTAATCGGATTGCTCACAGAAATGAGGATAACTAGGAATTGAGCATTCCACGAGACTTATCCTGAAAGTGGTCTGCACTGTGCAAGTTCCACCAAGTGGCTGGTTGTGTGGACACTAAACACGTTTGCTGTTTTACTGTGGGCTCATGTGCTGGCAAGATTAGGTTGAGCTTCCTGTTTGCAAATAACATGGATTAAGTGCCCCAAGGCTGAGGGGAGGAAGTCTGTTACCAGTTTGGTAAGACTTTGCCAGCAGATGAAGGCTGAGCAATACAACGTGGAGGAGGTTGCCTCACTGAGTGCATCGGTTTCAGCAGTAATGCTAGAGCTAGGTTTCGCCCACATATTTATTTGTGATATAACTGCAGAGAAAAAAAAACCTAAGTGTGCATTTTATTCAGCTCTGTCATCAGTACAGTGCTTGCTAGAGGTTGAAGTTGTTTGGCAAATTTTAAGGCACCTGAAACTGAAGTAATGCAGAATAGTTCTGTTTGTTTGTGCTGGAATCAGCTTACCAAGACCACGTTTGCCACAGCATGAAGGAGTTAAGTGATGACTCTCTGTTGTGTTGCATAAGAAGGAATGCTGTTTCCTCAGACTGCTGGGGGGAGTAAATCTCCAGTCATTCAGCACAAACAGGAGAGACCTTCATCGGTGAAGGTTGTGCATTCAGATTTCCATTGGCTGAAGTCAGAAGGTCCTGCTGTATTTGCTAGAAAAAGTTTTTCCGCTGTCTTCTACTGAAAAATCCTTGAGGCTTACCAAATAATGGTTTCTGGCTCTACTTATCATATTCCTCATGACACAATCAAGCTTCTTTCAGGAAAAAATGGTGGTTTTGTTCAAGGTGCCATAATTCTCTTTATGTGTAACTGCTTAGGTTTCCTCTCCTGTCTCCTGAAGTGGTTACTCTTCAGTTCCCAGTAGTTCTCTGGTGGTTTTATTTTTTTCCTTTTGTTGTCCCTCTTTTGCTATTAGTTTACTCTGAAAAAGGCTTTGATTTACATATAGTTTTGGTTGCCACTTGTCACTAACCAAAAGGGGAAGGGAAAAACATACCGTGAGGACGCTTTTTTCCTTGGGGGCCTCAAGATTCTCTTCTGTCTTTTTTGGGAAGCCATACCATCTTTCCACCAAGGTAGCATCTTCAGGGGCAGAGGAAGGATGGTTGAAGGATATTAAATACATTCTTGCAGAATGAAGGAGGGGTGTGAAGAGTGTGTAGCCATTTGTGATAGGATGGGGACAGCAGGATAGTCAGAGTAGTATGATCTGGCACTGTGAATGAGAAGCACAGCCCATCTATGGGGCCTGAAGCTGTTTTGGTTTTTTTTCCCCCCTTTTCCTTGAAAGAAGGATATTTCATGCGGATTTTCAAGACTTTGTGTTGTAAACATACTGTGTTACCTATAAGAGTCTCAGCTTTTTTTTCTCTCTGTGAGTAAAATTAAAGTTGAAGTTTTTGCTAGCAAGACAAAACAAATAATGCTGCTGCCCGTGGTGAATTTGTTGTTCAGTGGTACTTGTGGTGAAGTGATCATTTGGTGTTGCCTCCTGAATTTTTCAGCTGGGCAGAGGCTTTTTGGCTGCTGGAAAGTTACTGAGAAACTTCAGGCAAAATTTTTGAAAGGAGGGTTAATTTAAAGTGAGATTAAGTTGAGAATAAGATGGCTGTTCCAGAGCACAGAGGATTTGACTGTGAAAAGTTGTAGCAAAAGCCATATACCTGGACCACAAGGATGGTACAGGAGATTTAACCGTAGTTGTTGTTCCCTTTATTCTTGCATTTTCTGGCAAGGTTTTCTTGGGTAAATTCCTTTATGATCAAGATAACTGGAAGGTGTTATCCTGAGAGGGGAGTGTCATTGTACAGGTGGAATTTTCCATTGTGTTTAATGTCCTGGAGCCTTATTGACAGCTTCATCTTCCGTGGACAGTTGTGCTGGAGGTGAAGTATCAGCAGATGAAAACTGTGGGAATTCATGCATTTCTAACGGTTAATATACCAGAAACAAGCCATACAGATGTGTTCAGGCTTCATTGTTGAAAACCTACCCTGAGCAATATATTTACAGGAAATCTTAGGGACAAGCAGTAGAATAAAGAAAGCAGAATGAAAAATTCTCCTTACTTTATTACTTTGACATCAGTTTTCTTCATTAACTAGCTGTCTTATTTTGATATGTTACGATGTAGAGCATGTTAAGTGCATTGTTGAAGACCAAACCACAGTTAGCTTTTATTTCTCAGCAGCTTTACTTGCCCAGTTCAAATACTGTGCAGACTGCAGCTTTACTTGAAATCTAAGTGGGCATCTCACCAAGAGGCTTAGCACCTGTGAGAGTGATGATGGAGGCAGAAATGAGCCTTCCCTTTTGCAATGGAAGGGCTGACTTGGCAGAGCTCCCAAAAAGGGAAATTCCCAGATCATCTGTGGTTTGCAGCTGAATAAAGAGGAGCTTAGCATTTGCCTTAGCCAGGGTACAGAAAGCTGACAGGTAACTGGGGAGTAGGTGTTTATTTTAAAGAGGGATGCCAATATGCACTAATGGGAAGGGAGGGAAGCTTTGTAATTATGTTTAATCGCAGACAGAATAACAAGAGGTATGTAAATTTTTTTAATTTTTTTTTTTATTCGTGTGACCTATTTCCTGGAGAGCTGCTGGTTTGTGTGCCTTGGGTTTTCTGTTTGTTTTGTTTTCTTTTGTTGTTTTTTTTCCCCCTACCTCTAATGAAATAAAAGCAAACCAGTTGTTTTTTCTAACACAAGCAGAGTTTTAAAACAGTCCTTTTATACATTTGCTTAAAATAGTTGATTACTCGCTTTTTTTCATTCTATGTATTTATACTACAAAGTAGATCACAGGAGGTTTGAAATTACAGATGTAATTTAACTTGGAGTAAAGAAGTCCACTCTTCTACAAATGGTGAAAAAATTAGATCTAGAAAAATTTGGTCAAATGACCTGAAATATTTTTGATACTTCCTTAATCAAAATATAAAATGGAGCTTTATGACTTGCAACAACAACAAAACGTTTTGGGGGATTCTGCCAGATGGAAGATGACAAAATAGGTTGGGAAGGATGTCGAGATGATCTGGTATTAAGTACTTCAGTAAAAAAAAAAAAAGCCTTGTAGCAAAATGACAGAAACTTTCTTTTCTTTCCCCTCTTAGGTTACACAGTTTGGGCTCATAATCTCATAGCAATTGCTCGTCTTCGTGGCTCTGACCTGAAAGTTCTGGAAGTCACAGAAGAAAGCATTGATTTCGACCAAGGAGAACTGGCCGATCAGGATGTGGATCCAGTTCACAATCTCATTGAGCAGGTGTCTCTCGGGTTGGGTCGGCCTTGGCACGCGGTCATGGACATAGAGCTGCTCAGTGTCTTCACTGAGCCAACCCGTCACTTCTACAGAGAGATGCAAAGCTTCAGCGAAGGCATTTAGCTCCTTATTTACAATTCCTGTGGTTACATATGCAAGTAGGGTCCTATTATGTTTTTTCAGTAGCGTGAATTAACCCCTTTTGTGCTGTGTTTAATCAGTATTAGCTATATAGAATTATATATGTGTATTCTACTTCTTGATCAAAGAACGTAGTCGGGTATTGGTTTAGAAGCTGAAAGTGGCAGTGTTTAGGGTTTTCACGGTTAATGGACTTGTCTACCAAACCTTACAGAGATGCAGCCGAAGGCTGTCTGAGGTTGCCGGCTAACTTTACTTCTATTGAGTAACTGCATTTTGAATTATTTTTCTATTATATCGGAGTTCTGTGCTCAGGAGCCAACTCTTTTTTTTTTTTTTTTTTTTTAATACCCATATCCATAGCCCAGTGGATTTCTGTGCTGTCATCGTGTGCTTAATCTGGTAGCACGCTACTTAATAGGCTTAAAGGAAGAGAAGTCTCTCCGTGGCTGTTTGCTGTAAGACTCTCACCTTGCTTTATTTCACGTGCAGATTCTGGAGCATGACTGAACGCCCAGTCTCAGCTTTTCTTAGCTGTTAAGCAGCGGTGGGGAGCACCAGCTTTTCAGGTACCTGCACTTACAGATTCACTCCATAAGCTGTAGTCTTTCGGATTCCTTGCAAACTCCTCCTCGTTTATTCTTGTATTCTGTCATCTTCCTTAAAAGTTAGCTTTGGGCCAAAGTTTAAAAGGAAAAAAAAAAAAAACAAAAAAAAAACCAACCAAGAACGTGCACTCCGATGAGGTAAAAACATAACAGTGAAGACCAATGCAAAGGTATACACCTGCAAACAAACATTAGTCGTGAAATCCCTAGCAACCGAGTCACTGGATTTTCTCTGTCAGCGCCTGTGTCAGCTGCCAAAGAATAGATTAAAAACGAAGAAGTGCCCACATGCTGGCAGGGGCAGGCCAACTTCTGGCCAGCCAGATACTGCTAGATTGTAATATATAAGGTCGAATTTCGACCTGTGGTACACAGCTGTGCTGTGGCTCAGTCAGCAACCTCAGAACTCTTAACAAACATGCACCTGTTTCACTGTGAATAGTGAATGTAAAGGAAGGAAAGGAAACAAATACAAAGCTTGTTCTATCACAGGTATGAGCTGCTACGATGCATGAAGAACATTCCATGAAGTATGTTTTAAAATCTTGTTATATCTGAGAGGCTTTAAAAGCCGATTTAACTGTTTCAGGGCAACCGCGGTACAGACGTGGTCTCTGTGAGACTTCCACCTGACCCCAGTTTTAAGTGGTACGAATGTTGTGCATTTAATGTTTAAAGGACAGTCTGCAATAATAAAGTAAGTGGCCAACGTGGGTGCCCAGCAGTGCTGAGACCTGGCTGCTATATTGTAAGCTTTGGAAAACACAATTTATGCAACAGATGTCCAGATATGATTCTATTTATGGAAAAAGTTTATATGTGTTTTACAAATGGTTTTACCATCTTATATTAAAATGACCTTTTGACAGGTGTGCGCTGTTTTGTCTCCAGTGAGCACATACCATGCGGATTTTATATGTACATCAGTAGAGTGAATCCACTGGCACAGTGTGTGTATATGCCAGATGTGGTGAGATTTTATCTTATAAATGTGATCAGATAAAAAAAAAAAACTCCTGACAGAAAATGTAAGGAAACCAGCTGAATGTTTGAATTGATGACTGATGTTGTATGGTTTATGTTAAATGTATATTCTTTTAATCAATGAATAAAGCATTAAAAATTGATCGCTGTATAAAATACTTTATTGTATCAGCATGAAGATTTCTAGAATTAAAACGCAACATCATAAGCTGTGTATAACTGGTAGCTCCCGTTGTGTTTAGGTCAACAAAAGAGTCTAAAATAAGTCGTACAGTAATTTTTTTTTCTTTTTTAATTTGGCTGAATTTTGTCAACATTTTGGGGGTTGGAGGACGGGGAAGGATGCTTTGCTAAAGATCAGACTATCAGGCCAGTTAACACAAACAGTATATCATGATATGACTTATTGGACTGGTACAGTAAACTCTGGATTGTAGAATATAGAAGACTATTTTTGAGAAATTCCTGCCTCCGTTGCAATTGCTTAAATCAAAACCTAATGTGCTCAAGATTTAAAAAAAAAAAAATGTGTAGTATTTCTTTGGTGTCCCACTATTAAATAGATTATGAATACCTGCAAATGCTTCGGTTTGACGTTTTATCCGTGCTCAGGGAACGTAGCGGTGCTTTCGGCATGGGAACCGCGCTGCCCGGGAAGGTGCCCGGTGGGAGCTGCTGGGGTGGCTGGGGGGGGTGTGTGCCCCCCTCCCCCGGGCACGCAGCGCTCCGTTCGAGCTGCTCAGCTTCGTCTCTGTGGTCGTCCGAACCGCTACCAAGCGTGAGAATCCTTTACGTGGTCTGCTGGATCTCCGCCACTGGGGAAGCCAGGTCGTTTACCGAGGTGCTGAAGAGCTGCTGTGGGTAACGAGGTAAATACCAGCTTTTCCTATCCTGGTAAAGTGAAGTGGAGGGACTTGGCGTCGATGCCTTTCAGGGCTCAGCCTCAGGAGGGAGGTTTATGTAGCAGTTAAATCTGCCAGGGGATTGGTCAGTGTCGTCTGGACCTCAAATTTGGTCATAAAGTGATCAAAATTTTTGGCTTTTTGTCTGTGCAACTTCCTGAAGGGAATGCTGTGCCCTCCAGTTTGAACAGAGGTGCAGGATGTTAATTGTCTCTCCGGCAAGCGCTGTGTCCCTGTGGGTAACCGCCCGGCCTGCCGCACCTGGGAAGCGCCTTGTTTACCTTTCTGTTACATAAATGTGTTTCTTGTTTTAGGCTAACCTATTTTCTGCTTTGCTTTTAATTAACCTAATCTTGACAGGTGAGATACAGAGCAGGGGGAACGGGCCTCTTGCCGATGGTGGGGAGATGCACAGTCCTTTGGCTCACTGCGGTTACAGCCGGCTGTACCGAGGGGTGTTGGGTTATTCCTGCTCCGGCTTTCCCTGTGGTTTGACGTCCAATCCCTGGGAACGGTGCCTGTTCCAGGCACTGAGTCGGTGTAATTAAGAAAGATGATAGTGGTCCGTATGTATTACACGTAAGGGGAGTCCAGCGAGGCATGAAGAGAGTGGTGAAACCCACGCCTGGAGCGGTGTTGGAGCAACGCGCTGCTGATGGTGCTGTGCTCTTAGAAAGAAGGAAGAGCTGGTTTTGTTGGTTGGTTGTGTTTTTAGCAGTAACCTGAATTAGTGATGCCGGGGGAAGGGATTGGGGCTGAAGCAAATTGAGTGTTAGGAAACTTAAAATGGTCCTACTGGGGAGAGCGCAGGTGTGTTTGGAGCGGGGCTGCGCTCCCTGAGACTCTGAAATTGAGTTTGCGTAATCCCAAAGGGGATTTTTAGATTATTTTGTGTGTGTGTTTCTGTTTTTTCCTGAAGAGTCGGTGATGTCAAGCTAGTCTTGCTGTGTTCTGGATGTAGCAGCAGGGGGTTGGAACGCAAGCCCCCAGTTGTTAAAACCGGATGCCTTTTCTTTTGAAGGGGACAAGGGCTTCACCCCCTGAGCGCTCGTGTGACCCTTCTCCGTTAAACCCGTCTAAAACACCTCTGCGGGGTTACTACACGGGGATTCCCATTGCAGAAATCCCAGCTTGTTTTAAAATTGCTTGTCTGCAGATAAAATTGTGGGCTATTACGGGGCGGGTGGGGAAAGGGGGGAAGTCTGAAATGATTCCATTTTCTCCGGGGGATGATCCAATCCACGCTTGTCCAGCCTCAGCCCAGCCAAACTGCCGCTGCCGGGATCACTGTGGGCACAGAGCAGATCGTTTTGGTGGAGGAAGAATGGGGTGGGTTTTTTGCAGACAGTTAACTTCGTTACGAGCTAGAACAAGTATTTAACCCACACGGAGCAAATGCTGTTATTTGTTCATAAAAAATATAGCTACATATATAATCTGAGTTGGATAAAAAGGTTCTTCTGGTGGCAGTTACTGTCGAATGGAGGACCTCAGCGCTATCCCCTGGTTCTGCCCACGGGGACAAGGTGACAGTGGCAGCTCTGCTTGGTCCTCGGACTGGCAGGAAGGGTGGGGGTAAAACCACATGGTTCCTTTCAGAATCCTGGTGAAGTCTTTCCGGCAAACTTAGAGCCTTTAGAAAGCAACTAATTGGCTAAAAATGATGCAGCAGCTGAATGAAATTGTTGTAGCGGCTGTTTAGCCGAACACCGGTGATGCTTTACGAAGTCTGTTGTCCAGTCTGTTGCTGGATGGCTCAAGTACAAAGGCCTTTAAATGCCTTTGAGACTCAGCGAGGAATAGGATGGGGAATAAATTGGAAGGAGGAGCCATGGGAGAGCTCTGCGGCTGAAATGAGCCTCCGTGGCAGTAGCGGTAGGAGCGGGGGCCACTGAGCTGCAGAAAGAAAAAGCTCCTTTCCCTTGGCAGACCTGACCTGAGCAATTACCAAAAGGAAGTGGGCTGGAGGGTTTTCTTCTCACCTGCTCATTATGGGATGCGGTGGCTGCATTTGTATTGGAGGCTGAAACTGCGGGTGGTGTGTGCAGAGACCCGGAGAGGTGGCAGCTGTGTTTTAGCAGAGGCTGGCTAAGAAGTTTCCTTCTTTATTTATCTTAAAGTGTCCCTTACCACCTGCCCGTGCTCTGAGTAATGACACGGGTTTCCATTTGAAGCTGAGCTGCCAGAAAAGCCAACGGCTTCCAGCAGAAGCCTTTGGACTGCACAGGAGTCAGTAAAAGGGATGCAGGCTGGGTCCCCATCCCAACTCTTGGCTGTGGGGACGTGTGCGGTGCACAAGGGAAGCAGCAAGCAGTCACCTCCTGTGCAGAGGAGGATGAGACAACACACCGAATGCTTCTGTAGGCATTCAAAATTATTATTTATTATTATTTATTAATTATAAGAAACAAGCGGCAAACTACATCATGGCTTTTAATTCTGCTTTTTTATGAAGCTGAACGCACGGACACAATTCAGGTCTAAAATGGTATGTATGTTTGGTTTTTTATTTTAAATGTTTGCTACAGCAGCACATTTTTGACCCTTTTTGTTGCTTTTTTTTTTTTTGCTACATGTATGGGATGTACTGGCTTCTGGGCTTGTTGTAGACAAGAAATAAGTTCTGCCTTGCAGGTTTCATTGCCTGTATGCTGTTGGGATGAGCTCGTGCCCCATCCTCTGTGCCCAGTTTGTTGCTAAATCCCAACCGCTCCCTGAAGACAGAGCAGAAGGAATTGAGTGGCTTTTTTTTTGGGGGGGGTCCCACCAGCTTTCCGAAGGCCAGTGTTAAAATCTGAAGACTAATACTCCCACTTTGCAAAGCTCTGACAGCTGAAAGGTTGCCTACAAGGTCATTAACAGAGTATGTGTGTGGCAGGGAACGGTATTAATTCCTCTGCACTTCAGCTACTTCCATAGCACCACATTAACAGTGACACTGCCTTCATTTTCAGTAGACTTTTATTAACTTTCAATTTGTTTTCGCATTCTATCCATAAAGCAGCAAGCATCACTTTTGGCATGCAGAGAATCCCCTGTACAGCTAAACAAGGACAAAGCAGCTGGACTTTTATACACCTCTGAAGAGATTACTCAAGTTAGAAATACTTAATTTAAAATGACTATTGTACAGTGGAAATCACTTATTCACAATATTCATACTTATTTCGTTCTTTATTTACAAAATACTATCCTGAGAATTTAAGGAAAGATGCCATTAGAGGAGCACAGAAAGGGTTCAGCGCGTTGCCCCAGTGCCTGTCAGGTCTCCTGCTGTGGTTCTGGTTGTTCTGCAGCTGATGGACTGGGCTGAGGTGGCTCAGCTCTGCTTTCAGGAGGGGGTGGCTGCGGCGGCGGCGGCATAAATCCAGGTCGTTGCGGCGGATAGTGAGGGTAAGATCTCATGGGAAAGGGGTTTCTTACTGTGAAAGAACCAGAGCAGTCCAGTTAGTATCAATCACAGCAGCAGACACAGCCAGTCAGTGCCTGTTACTGGGCTGCTGCTGCCACCATCACCTCTGCTCCGTGGTGGCGGCCCTGGGCTGTACAACCTTACAGGTGCTTTGGAAAATAACTGTTTAGTTCTTCCGAGGTTAAGCTGAGAACAGCAAGAAGCAGAAACAGCCCTTCAGTCTGACAAATCTTGCTCTGCTAATGCAAACTCCAAAGAAAATCGATTAACAAGTAATTGTGTGCCAAATAGCGTGCTTTTGTGTGGACAATAGCGATACCTCCAAGCTAAAGGATGGAACTTTATGATGCAACCTCATCATAAAGGAGGAAAAGGATTAAGGTAGGAATCTACTGGCTTTTCTACCCCAAAAAAGAACCCTTGAAGGCTGGATGGTGTGTGTATGCATATTTGCCAGCCAAAGCTAATATTTGTAAAAATATTATCAATATCATAGAATGGTTTAGGTTGGAAGGGACCTTAAAGATCACCTAGTTCCAACCCCCCCTGCTCTGAGCCAAGGACACTTCCTACTAGAGCAGGCTGCTCAAAATATGAGAGAAGAAAGGGTACAAATAACCTTCACCAGAAAAGATGCTCCCAGTTGGCTGAACTGAGCAGTAAGTAGTATGTGCCAAGAAAGATTTAAGTGTTCACCCAGCGTGCTAACTGCAGAGAGCAGGCAGCGCCATGAAAGAAATGCTGGCAAAAAGCTACGTACTTGGCATCGGAGGGCGCGGAAGCCCAAAGTCTCGTACAGGAAAACATTCACGTGGTCCGTACAGGCCAACAGGAGGAGGGGGAGGAAAAGGAGGTCCTCGTCTCATGAAAGGCGCTCTAGGATCCATAGGCATGAACGGAGGTCGGACCGGAGGGAAAGGCGGAGGAGCAAACCCTGAACCGACAGCTTCACCTTCAGGTGCCAGTGACTGGTCAGGCAGTGAGTTCTGCAACACAGGGAAACAGGGGAGTGAGCTTGGGGAAAGGGATAAGGAGAGGGAACGTCTCCAGTCCCATCAGGCCCACTTTGGCATAGAACATCACACTTGCCAACAGCTACTTCCAACTCTGCCTGAGCAACAGCACAATCCTGCACAGGGCTGTGTGCACTCACCATCACCTCAGCCACAGTTTCATCTTTTGGGTTATAATTAATTTTCAACAGGGATTGTATTAGTCATACATGAAAATTAATTCACAAGACAGTAAGTGCTATGATAAAAATATACACAAAATTTTATAATTGGGACTGCACAGTGCGATATAACCTGACCAATGTACTATAAACACATTTTCCTAAATATTTTACAGCAGATTAAAGCTTCTTTAAATCAAGATTCTGTTTAGCTACTTACGCTAAGGTTAGAATGGTCTTTCATCTCATTTACACTTGGTTCTGTTTGGGGGCTATTTTCTGAAGATGTCTGTCCATCTGTAGGCAAAAGTTAAACAAGTTATTCAGTCCACCATGGACTCAAGTCAGGATCTATAGGCAAGAAAAAAAAGTATCATGGCACCAAGCAAGAGCTCTGCAGGCTGAAAGAAAACTGAGGAACACAAAGCTGTGCCTGAGCATTTTCTCCCAACTTCTGTACAGGCTGCACATGAATTATAAGGTTCCAGCTTTTCCCAAAGTTGCTTGTATCCAAACAAGACTTTTTTTTGCCATTTTAGTATTTTTAGAAATTACAAGCGTGTTTTCCTAGCAATACATCTTAACACCACCACAGGAGTTCCATTTTCCTCCTCCTTCCTGCTAAAACTTCATTTCTTTGGTTAAGTCCCACTCTGGGACTGACTGCGCTACGACATGCTCTTGGCACAGAGACCGGCAGAAAACCTGTTCCAGTCTGACAAGAACTGATTCCTTCCTCAGCTGCTAAACATCAAGGAGACTTTCAGAACTTACATCAGTTCTGGACAAGCACTCAGAAATAAGAACAATCATCCTATTTGCTTTACTCACTCTATAAATTAAGAGATAAATAGGAACATCAGTGTTCTTACCTTTATACTTCCCTGAAAACAGGTATTTTCAGTAACAACTGGAGAAAATCATTAAAGGGCATTATCAAAATGAGAATCTGACTGTATATTAATATATTAAATGTAGTCCTCCTCTTTAAAAAAAAAATCAAACCCTTAACTGAAAAACCAAACAACTCCACAAAACCCCAAACCTGAGATTTGAGAAATACTTTCTTACACTTCTGCCTGAATAAAAACACTAAAAAGCGTAAGACCCAAACAATACTTCTAACAAGTGACAGATCTTTCATCTACATGATTTATCTCTTCTCCTTTGAAGCAAACAAAGCTCTTTTCTCAAAGAACAGATAGATCTGTTCCAAAAATCTAAGTTACTTGTCATTTCAAGCAGGCCCTGCCTTTGTTGGAGATACTGCTACTTAAAAATCTAAAGCATTTCAACTGCTGATGTCACACAGAGAACATTCATGCCTTGATGCTTCGGTTGCACAACACTTTCCCTTTTAAATTCTTGTAAAGTTGTTCACAAACTCTGTCAAGCTTTTAAGTCTTTTTTTTCTCACAAGAAGTTTCCTGCTCCGGGTACCTGCCTCAAATTGAAAGTTTTAGGATAGTCATCCACCTCAGCTTAGGGAAACGCGCATCATTTCCTTCACTCCAAATAACATTTTGATCATCTTGCTGAGAAAGTGTAGCTCATTCACTCTTTAGAGGTGGAGCCTGGATTTCAGTGCTGTGAGATGTGTTGCTCTTCTGAAGTCAGACAGTGGGTGGGTCTTGAGGTTGATTTTTTTTGAGTCTTTTTTCCAATATTTTTACAAATACTCTCCCAATTCTAGTGAAATTACATGCTTCTAAAAAGCAACATTTGCATATACTTAATGACCTGCTAAATGCTGGCAACAAGGTTATCCAAAACCTCATAGGGCAAGCAGGTTTTGAACTGCCCAGGAACTGAATACACCTTTTTAAAATTTGTTTAATTGTTGCTTGCCAGCAGCTGAGGAAAAAGGTAAAAATGGATGCACCACGTGAGTGCAAAGACAGTGCACCTCTCCTGTCCCTCAGTCAGCACCCAGGTGTTAGGAGAGACCTCAGTGGAACACAAAGTATTAGAAAACAGAAGTGAAACACAGAGAGTCTTGGGAAAGGGGGTAGGAAGGCTCTACAGGACCAGTTCCTTGTAAAGCCCGAACCTTCAACCTTCAACAGAATTCAGCGTTCCCAGTTACGACACCAAGTATCAAAGGTTCTCTCAGTGCCCATAAACTGGGCAACAAAGATAACTGACTACTAATCATATGAGTGACTGGATACTGGGTGGCAAAGTTGCTGTTGTGAGTTTCATGGCTCCAGCTGAGCTGATGACTCAGACACCTGTGACTTACTGGGCATTAAATAAGGACAAAAACTGTTTAGGAAGTATTAAGGCTTTAAGCTCTTAAACTGTTTCAGTCATAAGGTTGAAGTCACCAAAACTTCTGGTTTTGGCTGTTGCAAAGTATCACAAACTAGAATTTACACAACTGGCCCATTTAAAAGAAATGGTACTTGTGGGTCAGTGGAATGTGTGACTAAGCGGGGGCAACTGCGCTGTTAACTACAAAAAGCTGCAAGTTTGGTAAACAGTTTGAAGGAGGCAGCCTCAGGACCTCCTAGCTCAGTAAGCAAAGCCAGTGGATATTTGAAAAGTTTGCTGTTATTCTTTCAGTCTTACTGACTTGAAATCTTTCTGACTTTACCAGAAGCTGCATGGAAATGTAAGTAAAGGTTTTAAAAGTAAAGGTTTTATTTTAATGCTGCATTAAGCCTCCTGGGAGGAGCCAAAACAGGCTTAAGGCCAAGCCTGAATGGTTAATGCACAGAACAGTAAAGGTGGACAAAAAAAATGCCTCATGCCTACCATTCCATGAATCCCATCCACCCAACAAGAGACTCCCATTGCTGGTAACAGGGACAGACTGCATCAAGGCCAGCAGGTGTTAAAAATGTTTTTACGCAATGGAACATCAGGCCTGCAGTAGCTATGAAGTTGTCCTCTTACCATGGCTTACTATGTGTGGTCAACCTATACTGAGATTTTCCATTTGACAGTATCATGGAAGCAATTCCCACCTGTTTTATCAAAAGACTGCACGTTGTAACTTCGTAGTTCTGCTGGTCCGGAAAGTCTTCCAGTATTTGGAGGATTAGGGAAAAATCTTTCTTGTCTTCGAGGAGGAGGAGGAACTGGATCAGTGTAAGGCTCACCTAACAATGAAGAAGTCACAAAACAGGTCAGTGAGGATTTATTCTCTTGATTCCATATAATCTTGGACCAGCAAAATTCTCTGGGTATCGTTTGCTCTTGTAAATATCCCAAGTGACTACTAATCAGGGTGAGCAAGCAAATCTTAAAAACCCCCAAACATAGGAATTCCACCAAGTATGTACTATAGCTTATGTTCCTAAGGAGCTTCAAAAGAGAAAGTTCATTGATTTTTGGTTTAACATAGAGTTGTGAAAGTTATGATTGCTTCAGTTCTACACATTGAGGTCTTGAAACAAAGGCTCAGCAGAGCAATCAAGGTCAAAGGCAAATAAGTTACTACACGTTTTAAGCCACTCAGATAAAAGTACTGTTTTCCATTACACTTCATAGTGCTGTGATGTGCTCCCACCAACTTTCTTGCATCGTATCTAGCAAACAATCATGCAGCTACAAGACAAACTGAATCAGTGAGATCCAAGTGCAAAGATTGGTAAGAACTCAGGTCACAGAGACAAGACCGCCTTTCTACAGTGCCCTGTCAATAGGGCAGATCTGGCAAATGAGGAACTGTATCCTGAGTGGACTTCGAGTTCTATAATCAGGCTTTCACACAGATGTATAGCAACTACAATCTAATAACTAGGGTACTTAAATCTGTGTACTTTACCTACTTTTTTTTTTTGTTAACTTGTAGCATTTTTATTACAGGTATACAGGAAGGTTGTCCTTCCCATGAATTGTTTACTTGAGAAATATCAGTAGTATCCTCTTTGATTCAACACTATCTTCCTTGAGTGATAATGTGCAATACAGGTGCTTAGATGAAGAAGTGAGAGCAAAGACTGATTTTGTTATTGTTAATTATCAAAGAAGCAGTATCAACATGAAAAAAACAGGATGACTGTACCATGGTACTCCTGTACTATCAATATAAATGTTTTTCTGAAAAACAGTATTTTTCAATTAGATGGCATTTATGTATTTATTTATGGCTAATGTGCCTTTAAAACATTTTACTTTCTCAAATCTCTTACTAATTATTCAGACCAGACAGGTCTTTTGGTGCACTAAACAAATCCTCAGTAAAATGCTGAAACCAAACAGTTGACTGTACACTGCCAGTACAAATATATATTTAAAAGCTAGCACAGAAGAAGTACAAGTGAACCGCACAATTCAAGAAGGGGCAAAAAAGCTACTATTATAAAAACCTTTTCAGTGCAGTTGCACTTCTAGTTCCAAGAAAACATCTCATATTCTTAAGCAAAAAATACTTAAATATATACCCCTGCAAGTCAGAAAACTCCATTTTCCATAAACACAGTAGGTAAGCAGATTTTTATACCTGGTGGAGGCAGAATTATCCTGCGTTCTCTGTCCCAAGGAGGAGACAGGGATCCAGTATCTGATGGTGGTCTGTGGGGATCAGTTAATCTATCAGAACTCAGCTCTCCTCTTTCATTGCCAGCTTCATACATGGCAGGCGGTCCTCTGGATCCTAATCAAAGAAATCAGATAGCTATTTACCCAGGTATTTTGAATACTCTATTACGGCTTTCTTCATTAAGTCTGAAAATAGTAAAACAAAATCACAGAATGCCAACACTGTCAAGATACAAGAGGCGGTACATGGCTCCACAGGACTCTCCAGCTGTTTGCTGATGACCAGTTATGTTTACTAGAAGCATTTAAAAGGTTTGTTCAGAATGAAAAAGTCTTAATTCAAGAAGAGTGCGATCTGGAGTACCTCCATTTAAAAAAAAATTAATATCATTTTAAGAGTTTTGTTTTGTTTGAATAGAGAAACTGGCCTCCGCAAGATAAATCTTCTCAATGCTAAAAAACCTGTTACTAATCAAACTAAAAATCAGCAAACTGATAGTTACCCTCATCATAAGAAAAGATCCACATTACATTTACCCTTCTGGTTCTTTCTAATTCTTTATTCAAGAAAAAAAAACAAACAAGAGAAGACCAGGTCAACAAATAACCAAGTGCAAGATAAACTCTAACAACGAGGGATTTTAGGTTGCGAGTTTCCTTTAAAATAGATTTGGTCTGAAAAATTATAGAAATACTGAATTCAAGTCTCATTCTCTAATTCTCTATCCTAAAATTCAACCTAAAATTTGAAGCCATTTGGTGTCTTGTGCAAAGTAAGATGAGCACTATAATTGCTCTGGAGCTGGCATTATTTAATCACATCATTTGTTTAATCTGCCCAAGTTACATTAGTGCTCCATTATGAAATGGACAGTAGTTATGCCTTTGCGTAGTCTCTTTACTTGCTAAAACTGCATCCTGAAATCCAGTTTTTACTCTTCCTCACCAGCAACAGCTGAGCTACAATTTAAAGATCCATTGGATGGCTCAGTTTTGCTATTTACTGTCTCTATAAAAATAAATTGTCAAGTATGCTTTTGCTTGCATGTGGTACAGCTACAGTTGAACGTTTAATCTCAGCTTTTCTGACTCAGAAAATGAATCAACTTTCATATACGTCTGAATATGCTTTTTATAAAGAATTAAAGTAAATAAATAGTCCATGCTGGTCTTTCAAAAAAAATCAGTGTTGATTAGTGAAATCCTCATAGAAGAGACACTTAAGACAAGTTTCCCATAAAATAAATACAGATTTCAAAGAGTGTAACAGTAAATTAAATAGTAGCTTCTTTATTACCCATAACAGATGCTGAACTCCACTCTAGCATTTATCTACCCTATTTCCATCAACAACAAAAATATGAATGAACAGTGTTTTTCTTTCCTTACAACCCACGACACTATGGCTTGCTTTCACCTACTCCTCAATCTCTGAATTCTACTCCTTACACACAACCTTCCTGTCCCTTTCACTACTATGGAAGAAACTGTCTCCATATATAACGACTGCCTCAAATTTAGAACAAAGAGAGGAAAACAATTTACCGAACATCAGTGACTTTCTAGTGTCATGACACCCAGTAAAACTGTCTCATCTTTTTGACAACGCAGGTACCCTCTCCTCTCACCGACTGTAGACCAATGAGATGAAAGTAGCAGTATTCTTTCCTCAGAAAACTAACCCACTATTGCTTAGTTTAAAATTCTAAGTTCATTTCAGCTGAACATCATTTGTCCAAGAAATAAACCAAGACTGATTAAGTTTGGCTCTTCACTTTTTTCAGTCTATGCTTCTAAATTGAATCCACTGACCGACCTAACAGTAGCAACTAAATTTTCCATTTTACTGTTACACGTTAGACAGCTTTAGAAGTAAGCTGAAAAACAGGAAGAGTTTGTCCAATTAACTGTTTATATTGAAGTGGTTGTTTTAATAGTCTTTGTCACCAGCAAGAGGAAAAGGTGTGACAGGTTTATAGTTGAGGAGAGAGAAATCCAGAATAGATACGTTTTCAAGTTTAAGAATTGTACCTCTTCCTCCTCCTCCACCTGGAAGCATAGGTGAAAGCCTTAAAGGACCCTCCAATAAAGTTGGAGGGGAAAGAAAAGCTCTTGTTTCAGATGAAGGCCGGCCCATTGGTGAGGGTCCATATGGGGAATGCTCTGGAACAGTTAAAACAAAATACTCAAGTTCACAATGTTTAGTTTAGCAAACTGTATAAAGTAATTAACTTCTCAGGTGAAGTTTAAAACTAAATTGTCTAAGTGAAATGAAAACTGTACTCTAATTACCATGTGTATCATATTCCTAGTCTACTCTCTTCAATGCTACAAGCGCTCTTAGTTTCAACAAAATACTCAACGTGACCTAGAGTCACTTATGACCCAATTATTCTTTTAAATGACTGTTATTTGTACATACACATGGACAAGATAGTTTTCAAACAATTACATATGTGTGGTCCTAGGAAACAAAACCATAAACCAAAACAATTAGGCTCTAATTTACAATTCAATACTGTACCTCTGCCAAATGGTCTAACTGGCACATCAAGAGCATAAGGATCTTTTTCTAAAAGGTCAAGTTTAAATTCTGCTTCAGTTAATCTGCAAATAAGCAACAAAGAAGTAGTAAATAACCAAGAAGTGCTAAAATTTTACTAGGCTACATTGTTTACTGCTAGACTTTCTACTTAAAGGGTTAACAGAGCAAGGTATTTTATTCCCTAAATAAAAAGAAAAGAGACCAAGGATGTCTCAGGAACACTTAAGTTCAGAGTTTGGTAAGTATTTCTCTATGCTGCTGTATTTAAATTGTAATTCAGAAGTTGAAGTGCCATGTTAGATGTCACAATTCCCAGCATATTACTCTGAGTACTCTAAACTGCATTCCAAATACTAGTCAACTTCACAGCTAAAGTTTCCTCTCAACCACCACCACCACCTGATCTCTTTGCTCAGCATTAACTTCTGAGATAGCTGTAAAATCATTAGGTAACCATGACAGCTGAGTGATACATACTTATTTAAAAGAAACAAAAAATAACCCCCCCAAACCTTCTGCTTCTTTCTTGAAATAAGAACTACGTGAAGTACTGAAATAAGTTCTTACTTTCTTGCACGTTATCGTTACAGGAATGCTCAAATTACTCCCTTTCTTTCAGAACTCCAGTGGAAAACTGTGCTCTCTCTGCTCTGTGTTTGGGCCACAATTGATTAACATAGGTCTAGAAAACACCAAATTGCATAAATCCAAAACATACTCACATGCCCAACTGCATTTGTTTAGAATTTGATCGGGACTGCACTTACTTTTGTCTGTTATGTGCATTTTCTTTTTTAATATCATTGAGATGTCTTTCAGCTGCTCGAGCTGTTAGCTTTGGGGAGAACAAAAATCAGATGCTTAGATATTGCTATTTATTAATTTAATGCTTCATAAATGTGACAGGTCCTAGAACCAAAACATTTTTTTCCCCTCTATCTGAAGCACGTGGACCGAATTTTCAAAAGATATGACTTGTGTATAAAGCATATGAAACAGAGCCTCACATACATCACCAAATGATATTAGCAGCTCTACCACCCAAGTTTTTGAGGAATTACATGGCTTTCCTGCAGATATGAAATTCTTTGGCTATAGCTGCTTTGAAACATCTACAGAATATTTACAAGATTTAAAGTCTCCAATTTTACAGAAGACAGTTTGTTGGTTTTTTAAATTGTACAGTTAAAAAACTGTAAAATTATGGCCATGAAGCATCAGGATTTTATCTTATACAGACCATTCTGTGAAACTGAAGAATGTATTAGTCAGGAGATATTTTAAAGTTTCCTGTTTGGAAAAAAGGTAAAAATGCATTTTGTAGCAACATTCTTAGGGAGCTGTCAATGGAACATAATGTTCTCACAGGACATAACGTCTTCTATTAGTAGATAAAAGGATTGAAGTACATCCAGGGAAAATACTAAAATGGCATTGAAACGAGGCCAAAAGCTTTTATTATTAGCAAAATGTCACACACTTGTTAAATGGTAACATGTTATTCCAGCAGATTTATTGCTACAGCAAATAATATTGTAATATTGTTCTACTGTGCTCAGAGGTATCTGGCTTAATTATTCCAACTATTTCTTACCATACAAGTATTTTTAACATGCTTTTGTGTATCTCTGCAAGAAACTCATATGTTTAAAGGTGACAGGTTAGAGTTAATTATCTGTTTTTAATAAGGAAAAAAAAAGTGATAAAGCAAGCTATTCAAATGACGGAAAAAGATGATGCACAAAGATTAGAATATTCAGTATTTGGAACTTACCCAATTATCATGAGCTTTTTTCTCATGTGAAGTAATCTGTGAAAGAGAGATTCATTAGATCATTATTGATCTGAAGAAGAAAATTTAACATAATTTAATGTATATGGATAATTTCCAATGAGACATCTAAACTTAAAATTTAAATTTTTAATAAGGTTAAATTATCTTAAATGAGTTAAAATTATCTCTGCTATGAAATTGTGTCAGTCAAAACTAGATGGCATCAAGAAAGGGGGGGCAGGGGGGAAGGAGGCGAAAACCCCATCCAACAAAATCAAGACAAATACAGTATCACAACCTATCTGAAAGTGGTATTTCAGTTCCAGTAACATCTGTCCTACTTGGCATCCATGGTAAGTAACACAAAGCACATACCTGGTTCTGGTAAGAACGAATGGTTCTTTCGAGCTCTTCCTCAAGATCTTTTGCTCGCTCTCTGTAACAAAATTGTGACAAAATGTGGAGGAAAGTAATTTTAAATACAGTAAACACAACAGCAAACACAAGGTATAATTAAGATTTATTTTTAACCAAAAGATAGTATCGTCAGTTAGGCTCATGGGATACATAAAAATTACAGCAGCAGTGGAAATTCTAGGCCCTAGATTAGCGCAAACAGGAATGTAAACAAAAGAACAGAAACAAAACCACCAGCATCTCCCCAACTTTTCAGTGGTCTGCAATATGTTTCCAACATAAAGGACATCCCTCCACATATGCCCTATCAGCCAGCCTCCCCCAGCTCTGCAAATGTACCAATGTGGCTGGAGCACCACGCTGTCACAGGCTGCCTCAGTCAGTCCTGAGGGACAGTCACTTGCACAAACGTTATGTCGAGAGCACAGAAAGGATGATGCCACCCTTGCTGCCTGCTGCCCTGCACACAGCCTCTCCGGGCTCTACGCTCTCTCTGCGGGTGGGCCAAAGACACACTCATTGGTTAGTTACACTCCATTAGCATTGGTAATATTCTCTTTAAAATTAAAATGTCTATAAAGTTCACATTCTGAGTAAATCAGGAAGACTATATTCTGTCTTCCTGTATGAATACTGAAGAATGTCTACAAGAACTTTACATTCTAGAGAAAGAATTAACCTAACTAGCTCTTCAGGAAGCACTGTTGATCAGAATCGTTCAGTTAAAGTCAATACCCCCAAAACATTGAAGGAAGATGGGGAATATACATTACAGCTTAAAGAATTATGCCATAGTTTGAGAAACCACAGAAACAAACTGGAGGTACACCACAGGTATAACACAAAACAGAGCAAAGCAGTTTTTTAACAACTTTAGAAAATACTCCCACATCTCGTTATTTTAGTAAAGGATTTCTAAAAAATGGTACTACTCGACAAGCTGAGAAATACAGAAATAGAATACTGTAACTATACAACATAAATATGTTAGGATCTATAGGAAAACTGAACACTGCATTCATTTCACAGCATACCCTTAACTTCCTATTTTTATCTCTGCTCAGTAAAGGGAACTAGATTAGAGACCAACATCTCCATTCCATTAAAGCTAACACGTCAATACAATTAGCGCTGTAATGGAAGAAAGGCTGCTGGTGATCTTCCATACTCAATTTTTAACACAGCAAAAGCTCCCTTAGTACATATTGCTACAAAAAACTAGCATGTAGTACACTCACACAAAACAAAAACCTGGAAGAAAATACATTCACTTATACTGGTGTTCTTAGTAATTCCCTACTGCCTTTTGTTCGCGTTGGGCCAAGTGATTACAGCAACTAAAATCTGTAATTACCTGTAGCTATTTAGTTCTTCAGCAGCATGATTAATTTTTTCATCTACTTTAGAAAGCTTTTCTTCCTTCTGTAGGCGTTCTCTCTCTTCTACCGTCAGCTTCCTTCAAGAAAATTCGAAACAGAATTAACCATAGTTTTTAAGTCAACAGTTTTGTAGTTGGTCTGTCAAGAAAAAATCCTCTAATTATTTAGGGGTGATGAATACATGGTATTTAACCAGATAAAGAGTTTCATAGGCAACATATGGAGTGGCATAAATAGCACTAGTTTGTATTCATATTAGTTTATTCAGTTCATTAACTGTTCTATATGAAACAATTAGATTACCACTATTCCTAAAAAGAATTTGGAAGACAATCCATATTCCCAAAGAATATTTCATAGAATGGTTAGAGTTGGAAGGGACCTTAAAGACTGTCTAGGTCCAATCCCTGCCATGGGCAGGGACATCTCCCACTAGACCAGGTTGTTCCCCATCCAGCCTGGCCTTGAACACCTTCAGGGATGGGGCATCCACAACTTCTCTAGGCAACCTGTTCCAATGACTCACCATCCTCACAGGAAAGAATTTCTTCCCCACATCTAATCTGAATCTCCCCTCTTTCAGTTTAAAACCACTACCCCTTGTCCTATCACTACACTCCCTGATAAGAGTCCCTCTCCAGCTTTCCTGTAGGCCCCCTTTAGGTACTGGAAAGCTGTATAAGGTCTCCCCAGAGCCTTCTCTTTTCCAGGCTGAACAACCCTTCTTTTTGGGATGGGAGAGATAAAAAAAAAAAAAAAAGGCAGCCGGAAATCAAATCAAACAAACTAAAAACCAAATTACACTAACTTTCAGTGATTTGTTCTGGTACTTCTTTGCATTTTAAAATAATTTTCTGGAGCAGAAAAAGACTGTTATTAGCTATTAAAAAAATTCTTTCCAGGCCCCTTTCTTAAGCCTTACTAGGCACTTCAGAAGAGAAAACTCATATTCCAGATCGCAGGTTATGCATAAGGTAATTCTGCAGAACACACATGGATACTACTGCTGCATACAGTCCTGAACGGATAAAGTGGTAATTTTCCTGTAAACAGTGGTCCTTAGCAAATAAACTAAATCATGATTTTTTTAATATGATTTAGACTTATTTTATACTCAAACTTAATTTCCCACTTTTCTATTTCCCTTGTTTGGCACACCTAGCTTTTTAAAAGATGCCTTGTTAATACTAACAGCCTTTTTCATTCTGCTATCTCATCACACCAGCTTTTTCCCACTCCTTTTTGGCTTTTCTAACATCTTTGATAAGCAGCAAACATTTGCTGAGCTTCAGTGTGGTATTTTTAAATATCAGCCACACAGTCTGCAAACATTTTTCCTTTCTGACTGCCCGTTATAGCTTCATTTTAATAGTTTCCTTCCTACTCCCCCCTCCCTTTTTAAACATCATATGTTAATTTAGTGGATTTCTAGGTTTTGTTACATCTACAAAGATGCCAAATATCTATATAAATATATACACTAGAGAGCAGATTATTGAAAGCAAAACTTTAAAAAGGTCCTGCATACTGGACAGAAGATCAGGATCAAGACTTGTGCTGCTTCTCTTACTGCCTTCAAGATTATGTCTGCTCCTTGAAGAAATAATTTCTGGCTAGTAAAACTCATTATACCTTTGTGCCCTAAAATGATGACCCCCTGCTCCCTCCACAAACACACTTCTGAAGGTTACTGCATGCCCCATCCCATTTCAATCAACTTTATTTCTAGCCCTTAACATATTTCTGATTTCAATCAGTAAGTTATAACCCCCACTATCATCCTGACTGTGCGGCAGATAGTACAGTCCCCATATTCTGTCCTGGATGCGGAAAGCCCTTCTCACAGGGGTTCTGTGTTGCTTACCCACAGCAGTTAGCTTGCCTATGTTTTAACTTTAACCTTAGTTTTATGTATAGCATCACTTCTCTGATGACATCACTGTCTCTCTTTACTATATAAAATATACCTCAGAATTAAACAGCTACTGATTATCTTTCCTTCAGCAACCGTATTACATCATATCTTAATTTAATTAAAAAAATAATAATGAAGCTTTCCAACTTCACCCACCTTATTTCATAGATTAAAAAGTCGTTATTTATCTTTGTTCCTGTACTTGCCTGTGGAAAAGTCCTAAAATAATATACCACTACTTTCATGGAAACAATTTCTATAAAACGACTGTGGTCACCCTGATTCAGAAAACTCTGGAAAGCAGTATTCAAATTTTCAATAATCTTCCGCCCCACAAATCAAAAAGTTACATTCAAATCAAACAGTAAGTATTGAATATAAAAAGAAGACACAGCACCTGTGTAGTTTCATTTCATTTTCTTGATAAAGCTCAGTCATTACTTTCAGTTTCTGCTGAAGCTTTTGAACTTCATTTTCAAAACGTTCCTTTTCAGACTGCAAGGAAGCTTGTTGACTTTGAAGGTTTTCTATACGTTCTGTCAAATTTAGAGATAATTATATTGGGATAATGCAAAAATTACAAAAATTAAAACATTTTAAATATTTTAGTACATTGAAAATCTGTGAAAACCTTTGATCCTATGTTGATTTAATAATATAAGCAACAGTATGTTAATATAGTTCAAAAAATTATACAAATTGAGAAGCAGTACTGCTCCTTTCGATGGGAAACCAGCAACTATACTTTCTACTTGTCATAAAGTGCAGCTCTGAGCATGTATCTAGCCTTTGCTCCGAACGGTATAGCTGCTTTGAAAACAATGCAGTTTTGGAATTCACAATATAAATTTTCATTTAGGGCTCTTATTACTGTAACTGTTCAACTGAAGGAGTAAAATCAGTACTATCATACACTCGTGCGGTTTTACCCATACAGGGTCTTGCTGAGTAGCCTGAAGGCATAGCTTAGATTTGTCAAACTACCTTATCTTTCCAAATTAAAATAAGTCATTCTTTTCCTATTTACTATTCCTATGTGTCTCTTCAAGAAACACAGAAAGCTTTGAGTAAGTTTGAGTATCTTTATGAGACAATCAATTTGGAAAACACACTAACACAAAGAGCCAGTTAAAAGAACTGTAAAAAACTGAAAAATACAGTTTTACAGATAATTTCATCACCCAAGTAACAAAGCATATCCAAATGTGATGGCTATTCTGCTGGCTGTTATTTCTGAAAGCAATGGCTAATTACAGGCTTTCATTTGAAGTAAAGCAGCAGTATTTTCATTTCATAAAGTTTAATTCAATACAGCCTACACAACAAAGGGAAAAAGTGGAGCAAAATGCTTTTAGTTTCAGTTCTCTAAATACAGTATTTTGGATTTTAAGGAGTATTGAGCTTGCACCCATTACAAACTCATTACAATTAAGCTACCATTTTTATTAGATGGTTTTAAAATTTACATTAAAAATCCATTCTTTAGTGTCCAGAAATTAAGTATTATATATTTACTAATATCACTTTGCCCATCTATTTTAAGATTCTGCAACTTAATATTTATAGAATATTCTAACAGAGTACCACAAAATTTGCAAATGGTGCTTTAACAACTTCAATTGCTTTACCTCTAAAATCAAATACTTAAAATAGCTGAGCAACCTAAACAGGCATCTTAAAAATCAAGTAGAGCTATTAATGTAAACTTAATTCCGTTTTTACTGGAAGTAATACTTACAGCCTCTAACACCACCTTACAAAAGCAGCATCTTATTAATATTGAAGGTAAAACAACATTTAATTACCTGTAAGCTCTCCTTTAGCTTTATTTTCGTCAGACAGTTTTGAATACATTTGATCTCTTTCTGTTTCCAAGGTCTTTAAACAAGCATTTAACTACAATCAAAATATAAAAAAATGATCATTTTAAGATTACCAGAAATTGTTTGCATGCAAAAATATGTAATTTAACATCAGAAAAAGCAGAACTCTGTGACAGTGTTATCTATATGCAATTAAACTTACCACCAAAATTGCATACATTCTCTCTAGTTCCCCCCTTCCATCCACAAGTTTCTCATAAATCACATACCTTTGCAGCATAGATCAATTTCTTTACAGTTCGTTTTTGCTGATCATCTGATTGACAGAATAGAATATGTCACATAAAATGCATAAAAAAAATGTTTGTGATAGAGCTTACTACTATTATTTTATTTTTCTAAAAAAGCAATCCCCAACATATTATAGGTATAGCATATTTGGAAGAAAAAGAAAAAATATGGGGGGGTAGGTATATACCTATATTCTAGTGCTTTGTTTACCAATGAATGTAAGAATGCTCATGTTAAAACGGAGATGCTGGATACACACTGTAAGATTTACTGGGATGAACCCTACGGTATCATCAGCACCAGCATAAGAAGCAACTGCAGCAAGAAAAAGGAGGAAGAAAGGCTCTTTTGTCCTGATGTTTTGAGGGGACCCACATTTACACCTCTCTGATTCCAGTGCTACCATACTACCTCTGCAACAGGTAACACCCGTGTAAGGACAAGGAAGCAGAAACCAGGCTCCAGGGACCCACTGTGCTAGTGCTGTGAAGAGTGTCAAAAGAAACGAAAGCTAGGTTCCCACCTTAAAATGTTGCTTGAGAATCACTGCTAATACTAACATAGGCTAAAGTTATTCTGCAAGAGACTGAGCACTGATTCTTTACATTGCTCTATAATAATGTGTATGATTTAGCTATACCCACACATTGCTAAATAGTAGCATAGGTGTCCAAGCATCAATTAACTGCCCATCATGAATAACACTGGGCTGTTTTGAAAATCCAACCTCTATGAAGCTCATCTTTCAACCTTCCTGGAAGTTTGTTAGTTCTGACTTCTAAAATGTCTATTAGATGAATTTAAGATAGGAAGCTATACAAACTGTACCTAAGTGCTCTCCATTCTCTTCTTCACCCTTGATATCCGTGTCCCAGTGATTATCTTCAGCATCATCATCTTCTCTTATTGCTGAACTCCAGTCTTTCATCTTCAGTAAGTATTGCGTCAGTGACTAAGAAAAAGCCCACAGGAAACAGAAACAGTAAAATAAATACAAGCAATTAAAACATAGTTAACATTACAATTACTTTTTCAGGAATTCTGTCCTTTACTCAGAGCCCTTAGTAGATTACGGGAACCCCATATACAAGATAGTAGATGTCTGATATTACTTTTCTATTAGAACATATACCTGCATGTCAGCAGGTGTGCCCTTGTGAAGACTTTCAGATAGCCAAGTACGCACACTTTTAGCAGGGCTTGTATATATAAGGTGCACACGTGTAATAATACACTCTCAATTCCCACACTCCAGATTTAAAAAAAAATGCAAATACTCCACCAGAACCAAGAGAGTTTTTGCTTATTTAACATGCTGGCTTCAAAGGTTATCAAACTGCTCTGTTGCGCTGCTAAGCAACCTTTTTCACTTAGCAGGGAACATGGCATTAGAGGATGGAAACAGCAAACAAAAACCCAGAACAGCTTAATACATATTAAGACAAGGAGAGGTTGTTAGACTCCCTTGGAACTCAATGATTAGCATCAGTCTGAGTAATTTGATTCAATGTTAGCTGTCACAATTTACCTTGACTTGACTGTCTTTATTTTTCAATACTTCTTCTATATCTGCTTTGGAAGTTTCAAACATCTTTGTTTGTTCATTTAGTTCACTAAATCGTTCACCCCATCCTTCAGCTTCTTGTAAAAGCTAAAAAGGGAAATACCAGATTAGTGTGATTGTCTATTACAATGAAGAATCAAGGATGAATAGTATTTAGGCCTGTTATGTATATTATCTACACAGAAGCAGAATTTTAACCTCTCATCCATCAGTAAGAATTAACATAGACTACAAGACAGTTAAAGCTCAAGAGTTGAAAAAGTGATAGTTATAGTTATAGTCCAGTTGCTTTAGCTGCAATAGCTCTCCATTGCAATTAGTTGTTAGGATATTTTTAAACATTTATAAGAACAGTTCAGTTAATATTCTCAGTTAAAAAACTCTGATGTGATGATAGCAATAGATATAAAATAGTGACAATTCGTGTAACAGCTACAAACATTGGGTAATGGATGGAGAGAACACTCAGTCCCCAATATACACACACACTTCCGAAATTGCACCTGTCTTTTCAACCTAGAAGAGGTCAGTGAGGTAAGGGAAACCAGGAAGCTTTTAAAACTTTATTTATTTATTTATTAAATTTATTTCAATTCACATGACTTGTAAAACTACTATTTCTCCAGCTCTCCTCCACACCTCTTAAAGGTTTGTTGTTCTGTTTTGTTTTTTTTTTTTAAAAAAGCTTCCCTATAAATAAAAGTCAGAGCAACTCTATGTAATTGACACCTACTAGTTTGCATCTTTGTAATTAACTATGGTTAACTAAAAATATAGGTAGATTCCAGTTACGTTTTACAGATCTCCCCTAGTAAAATCTCATTTCACAAACATACTTTACAGCAGTAGACGTATTAGTGCACTTAAGCACCAGCTCATTAAAAATAACCACAGTAACACAATAACCAATTAAACAATGTATTCATATTGTGAGAATGAAATTGAACTGATGCAAATTTCTCTTAAGACAAAACATGCAGTACAAAAACATGGGGTATGGTACAGAAAATCTGTCTGAGAATCTGTCAAAAGAATATTGCTTAAAGTTGCACAACAGGCAACCAACTGAAAAGTAGTGAATGTACAGAAAGGAATAACCAGGTTGAGCAACAAGAACATAACAGCCAGTGATACTAAATATAAAATCAGAAAATGGTAGTTAAACAGGGGAACTGCCATGCAAACAGACAAGCAAGCCTGAACACTACTTAAAGATAAACTAGAAGGCATAAAAAACAAAAGGTATGTGACTAGAACTGGATGAACCCCACTTGGCACACAACTGCACCCTTCAAGCAGTAAAAGCCATGTATGAATTTGCAGCATCAGGCAAACTAGGTATTATGGATAAAACAAAAATACTCTTTATGCTAATACTGCTCAGAAGACGTACTACTTTTATCATTAAATGTCACCCTCAAAGGTAAGCTAAACTTTAAGAGATTCCTTCTTCATGAAGCCAAAGAGAAAATAAATTGATGTGACTTTATATACCTGTAACAATCACAATAAAGAGAAATAGCAAGGATTTGCAATAAGCTAAAGCAATATGTATTTCTAATGCTCCTGCAAAAAACAAAGCACAGAAAGTTTGGAGCTCGTTAACAGTTCCCTTGTTCAAACTAAGAGGCCCAATCCTCTCTCTGACACATCATAAATCTGAGACAGCACATCTGTTAAAATGTTTAAGCTATGATGTGCCAGAAGATTATGACCCATTAGTGCAAATGGACAGAGGAAGAAAGTATTCTAGTTTCTGTGAACAAGTAACACTTTTGTTACCTTTTGAGCACAAGTGAAATTCCATCTTTAAAAAAATAAAAGTAAGAAAGAAAAATAAAAAAAAGGATACGGATATTCTAATGTAGCAAACTAACTCTCACGCTCACAACCTCATAAAAGTACAAACAAGCAAAGTAGATACTTTCTCTTCTTTCCTGATCAGGTTCCATCACTTCTTATCAGGTTATTTATCTACTAGAAAGTACAGCAAGGTACAATATACACAAATGTTCTCAAATTACTAAAAGCTGCAAAGCTCAGCTAACAACAAAGTGTAGTAATTCATCCTAAGTAACGTGGTTAAAGAACCACTATACCCAGGCTATTTTATCTAGAAGGAATGCAAAAATACTTATTTTTATCTAGGAACCTGGGAAGTTAATTACATCCTGGGAATTGTATTTACTGATATTTTTTTCCTGGGTTTGCTTGATATACAGAGATTGCCTATAAAATGTAATTATCAGCACTTAGTAATATCTTACTCTAAGTACTATTTTTTAATAAACGAAGGAAAAAGATTATTTTCAGAGAATCACAGAATGATTTCTGTTTGAAACCAAGAAATTACCAGAGAAAACAAACAAAAAAACCCTATTAAAGCTTTGCATACTGCTTTTCAAAATTTATTTAATAAGTATATTGTCACATTTGAAATAAAGCACTACAACCAGATCCTTCCTTCTCACAGAAACAACCAAAAAGGACGTATAGATTAGATGAAAAAGACTCTTGAAAGAAAATAATTCTCAAGCAACTTCATCTCAGTGATAACACCCAAATCTGTTTCTCCACTGAGAGCATCTGATAAAACTGCCTTCCTTTTTTTTATAGTCAAACATGTACTCCTAAAATTAGAGAAAAATACAAAGTTTTACTGATAGCAGAGTTGTGCAGAACTGAAATATTCTTCCTGCAGAAAATTTTCTATTTCCAGTTAACTTTTTCTTTTTCCTGAATCAGTAAGTCTGACAGGCACAGTGTTTTGATCGAGAGGACTAAAGTAAGCCCTGGCTGAGACTGCTAAAAACCAACAGGTCTGTACTTCTACCCCTGCCCCACGCTGCTATTTATCAGGTTAATGTTCAGGTAACAAGGAGACCATCAGTCAGTCAGGAAAATAAGCACATAACCATTAAAACAAACAACCCCAAACCCCTCAAAATCCAAAAACATTCCATGAAATAGTTAATGTTCAGAGAGAATACCTTTTTATTACACAAAAAAATAGAATAATTTAATTCTAAACCTAGTTATTGCGCAGGACAAGTATTGCGTATGCTGAACATTTTAAAATAATCAGCATTTCCCCAGTGGCTATGGCACTGAGGAAAACAAACAGCTAAAATTTGGGATCAGTCTTTTCCATCCCTTTGTATTACCTGCCTGACTTTCCATGAATTGCTCCATAGTGGTACCACAGTAAGTTTTTTACCTTCCTTTTGCATACTCTGCAATTTCTTAATTTCTTTTGGTTTTCTGGATTAAGTAGAGGTATTATCGCTCTGCCTCTGTAGAGGATCGTACCTGTGGACTTGCTCAAATCTTGCTGCTTTCCTCTAAGTTTCAGCAAAATTCTTACGAGTCTTACATTACCAAATACTCTCTCTCTCACTGAACTCTATGCATGTTTCCCCACAAACCCTAATTATTAAATTTCTTTCAAAACAGGACTATTTTAGATAGTTATTCCAACATAAAATAATTTTAAAGCCATGTCCTCTTCCTCATTCCGTTTACCAGAACACGCAAGGGGTATTAACAAACACATCGAGGACAAGCTCCTTGGAGAAATCGTATTTACATAGTATCATAAAAAAAATACAGTATTTCTAACAATAACTAGGAAGAACCTACCTGTTTCTCGCTTTCCTGGAGATGGCAGTTTTCATCTACTGCATCTTGAATGGATGTCTTGAGTCTCTCTGTATTAATCTGATATACTTTTAGGGTGGACTTGGCCTAAGTGAAATAAAAAAGTATGGGTGAAGGTATAAGAGGGGACACGATGGTATTATTGGACTTATTCTTAGGTTTTCTAGCTGTGCTATATACGTATCTTCACATTTTCCTACAATTTCATGAGTTTTTGCTGATTTAGTTTTGCAACACTATTTATCTTTGCAGAGTCAGCAGGCAAAGACAAGACAAGGGAACTTGTACTTCCCAATAAATGCCAATCACTACATGAGATTCAAAGTTGCTAAATCAAGTCTACAAGTCACAAAAGTACTAAGCCTTACAAAGTCTTTTGGTTTACACAGCATATTATTTCTGCACCTTTAATAGAAAAAAAAAAATTAAAACAGTAACTACATGGAGAACAAAGAAATTGCAAAGATTTGAAAACAGAAACTATATAAAGATTGGGCATACCTCATCGATTTGTGACTGGATGGATTTTGCTTCATTCTCTAAAGACTCCACTCGCTTCTGATTTTCAGCCACCTGAAAATTATTATTTGTCATACAGACTCTTCCAGATTTGACTGAAAAGGTCTAGGCAATTAATAAAGTTATTTTAATTTCCAAACTGAGAAGGTTCTACTGCCAAATCAGTAAAACCAGCTTTTTTGAGTATTTTCCTTTATGGGTGTCATTTTTCTAATATGCTACAGGAAGTATGAGGGGAAACAAAATGGGAAATGTAATTTTTGTTTCAAAAGACCCAAGAGAATAGATTGTCTTCTGCATAGAGAATTTTTTTTTAAATGACAAAGACAGGATTCTATTTATTCTTACCAAGTTATCATTTTCTGATTGCTTAGATCTCTCTTCTTCCAGTTCTTTTTCTAGATTCTCTATTTCTTGTTTGAGTTTCATGTTTGACTTGTTCAGTTTTTCATGCATTTCCTAAATCGAGTTGTTTTGACAGTTAAGATAAAACATTCGACATTAATTACATGTGAAGATGACAAGTATGTTTAAATATGACAGCAAAGTACGTTTAACAAATTTCACCATATCAAATAAATCTCAAAGTAGTCTACAGACTTTTGCACGTTAACAAAACGTGTAACAATTAGCTCTATAGGATCTGAGGTACAGAATGAAATAAATCTATTTGTTTTTTTCTTAGATAAATTCCATAGAGCTCATTAGGTATCTGATTTACTTTTTCAGAACTCTTTTACAAATATATTCCCAGTTTGGGAGATATAAACAATGTAGTGGTAATTTTTGTTTACAACTGTTGTCCAGTGGCCTATACAATATATTTGAATCAAAACGTGTGTGAGAAAAAATACTTCATGTACTACTCTATCTCCTAGAAACAGGGAAAAATCCTTTTTAAAAAAATTAAATACTGTCTAGTATGCCATTTGCTCTATTATCAGTAATTTCTAATGCTATTGTTACAAAAACTTCTCTTAATTTAAATGGTTTGATTCTATGTAATTTTCAGTAACCCAGGATGAAAATAACAACGCACTCAATTAAAACAATTAAGTTTTGGGGGGGGTTGTTTCAAATTTTTTGTTGTTGATTTTTTATTTTTTTTTTTTAATATGGGCAGCATTTTCCTGAAATATTGCCTTAAGTTGTAGAAATAACAATTTCCATTTATCTTTTTACCTCAAGAGTAGATGTATCTGTTGATTCTTTCGTAACATTATCATCCTTCAGAGACAATTCTAAATCTTCGAACTGAAAAGGAAATACTTTATGTGAGAATTTATATGAAGCATTGCTTAAATAAAGGCATCAATTTATGATGCTTTAGTCTGAAACACAGCCATCACCTAAACATTCACAAATACGCCTTGCTGGAAATCAGGAAATCCATAGTCCTAGCATATTATCCCAGTGGCACAAACTAAAGACATTTTTAAATTGCTTCCAGTGAAATATATCATATTAAGAGTTAAAAGCGGAAACTTGCTTACACCTTAATTGCCCTGAAAGGCACTGACAGGAAAAAGCACTTGAAGAATCACTTTAAAATGCTTTAAACATCTTACTTTTAGATAAGTTTAGTACTTTAAATACTTGGTAAATTTCAGTGCCATTTCAGTTCCATATCTGAAAGCAATAAATGAGGATCGTTACCTGTTTTTTGCAAAGGCTGAGTTTTTTAAGAATTTCACATTTTTCTTCAACTAGTTCAGCAATTTTACTAGCAAGCTTTTTTTCCCTTCCTAAAAAAAAAAAAAAAGATAGTTAAGTGCTGCAACATCCAAATAAAAGGAGGACAAAAAAAAAGGAAAAAAAAAGGAAAAAAAAAGGAAAAGTCATACTCCAAAGAAACAGTATGAAAAATAAGCTTACCTACATAAAGTCGACTTCTAACCTGAAATAAAAAGAATAAATACTCAAAATGTCTGATCAATTATACTTGCACAGTATCTGAAAGCTAATGTTTTAAGTTGTGGTTCCAACAGTTTAACCATGGAAGGTCTATAAATACAAGCTGCTGTTAAAAATGGGTAATTGCATTCTTGCTCTTACCCCTTCCATGGGTGTGTGTTAGCCCTGTCCTCCCACTCTAATTAAACAGAGAGAAGAGAGGAAAGAGGTTAATTTACACCTGGATCACTTCTATAACACATTCCTGAATAGTCATCACATAACCATGACTGCCTAAACAAAGTGGTAATGGACATGCACAGCCAAAAGAGTAGGAAAGGGGCAGGAGGGGGAAGCTCCAAAGGCCAGCTCAGAGGAAAAAAAACCCACACATTGTAATAAATCACAGTTAGAGCTGCAGCAAGGGTACTACCTGATGGGCAGAGTCTAGTGCCCCAGAATCAAAATCTAACAAACTGCGGGACAAAATCAGTCACAAATGCCCAGACAAGAGATACAGAACTTGGCTGAACTCACAACTTTACAACACAGCATTCCTCTCAAGGCTGGGCCAGGATCACGTGCCTAACATACAATGGGTCCTTCAGATTTTTCCCATTTCCTCCTCAATTAAAGCCACAGGATGGCCGAGGAGTCCAAATAATAGAAAAAGAGGAAGAAAGTTATAAGCACATCTTATCCTACCATCCATGCCAAAACCCAAACCCCAACCTGATTACTTTTGAGTAAGTAACCATTAATTCTTCAAAGAGTAGTCAATGCAGTTCTAAGAGTAGGGTGGATGGTTGGACTTGATGATCCCAAGGGTCTCTTCCAACCTAAATGATTCTGTGATTCTGTGACTGAAAAATCTAACAGTAACTTCTGTAATTGTTTCTGTAAAACTTCTGCCTTAGTGACATATGCAGGAGGAAAACAAAACTAGAGTTGCTGCTTGACTGATTTCAGCTGAAAAGCCTCTTTCATACCACCTAGCTGCTAGAAACAGAAGGAATGATCCAAATTATAGATACGTTAACTTATACAAACACAGACAATCTGAACCGCTGCTACAGAGTAAGGTGGTAATTTTCCAGATCTAAGTTGATACTAGAACCCTAAAAGCGCAGCTGGTCATATCTGAAAAATTAAACCAGCATGCAGCCTATCTTCCAACATGAGCATCATTACACCTAGGACCAAATTGACATTTTGTCTATTTAAAAGTATGCAAAACCTGTAGAGAATTTTGAAATACAGAATTATGGACACTGACCTCATTTCATTAGTAGGGACAGTATGGTGGGCAGCTGTTATTACTCAGATCCTTACTTACTCACAACAGAAGACAACCTTTACCCTCAGAATATAATCTGATTTGTGCATAAAAAGGTTTCGGTACTGCATTTCCCAAAGTCATTAGCTTAGTGCTCACAAACAGCACACAGTAAAATTGCTTCAGTGCTCCAATAAACAGAATCAAGGTCACTGTCCAAAGAGTTTTAAAATGCCTCCCATGATGGGAACACATCTGGATTGCTTTTGCTTACAATTGCCTTGAAAGACCTGAGCTGGTCTGGCTATAGCCAGGGTAGTCACAGAGACATACAGACACACAGCAATACATACGGCCTGGGGAAAACCTCTATATCCTGTGAAAATAATTTAAGGGCTTTGAAAGTCTGGTGTAGAAATTAAAAAAGGAAGGAAAAAGGAAGCCTTACTACAGTGTTTCATTGCATTTCCTCTAATACCAACAGTCACTCGGTACACGTCCAAACACTTACTGTCTTGACAAAAGACTACTTTTCAGTTCCTCTTTTAGAGGGATTCTAAAGTGAATCACAACAGATTTAAAACTCTGAAGGATTACCTATCTTGAACAGAGTAACAATTTCAATTCAAACCATTAAAACACTCTACACATCCGCATGTAATTTGAACACTTACTGATTGATAACTTCTATACAGGAACAAAAGAATTGTAAAGGCTCCAACAGCACCAGCACAAATCACTATTTCCCATGGGAAACCATACAGATCAGGACCAGGTCTCATATCTTCAGGCAGTGAAGCCACAGCCTGAAAAATAAAGTAAAAAGTTTCAACTAAAGAAACAGAGATTAATGTTTTCAACAGAAATAGATATTACACATTGACTTGGTTTACTCCTAAGGCTTGTACATCTATTTTTTTCCAAAACTCAGAGGAAGTAAATAGAAGAAGCCTTTGGTTTTTAAATTGTATATTTACCAAGTGAAGAAAAAAAAAATTACAGCAAGATACGATGACAAGTAGATAAAGCTCTGAAAACTTTTCCTTCTGAAATTCTCCTTTCAGTTGTCCATACGTTTCACTGTTAGAAGAATCAATACTGATACGTCTTTTATGATTTACTGGTAGAAAATTTGTTCGGTAGAGAAACCTGCTCAACCAACTTCATGCTAAAATAACATACTGAACCTAATCAATGATTTAACACATTTTAAATACTAAAATACACAAACGTTTTATTTGTAAATGGATACCACTATTTTTTCAATGATATAACCTGCTTAATGTAGCTCACACAGTATCATAGAATGGTTAGAGCTGAAAGGGACCTTAAAGATCATCGAGTTCCAACCCCCCTGCCATGGGCAGGGACA
>JAOXJM010000041.1:39805111-39817864 GCA_026413425.1 Tringa solitaria | reverse complement strand
GGTGTAGGAAAAAACCACTGCTGCTGCGGGAAGGGGGAGGGGGGGAAACAGCGCGGGCACAGGTGGGAGCCTGAAGGGGGCGGAGGGCTGTACCACTGCGCCACCGCCGGGGGGACGAAGCGGGAGATACCACTGCCGGGGGAGATGAGAGCGCGACGGTGGTGAACGGGCCTGAGCGGGGGCGCCTGAGCTCAGAGCCGGGGCACCTCAGGGCTGCCTTCTCCTCACGCTCCCAGCCTGGGGGGCATCGGGCCCGGTAGAGCCGCAAGTTCCCGGGCCCTCTCCCCACAGAGAGAGAGAGAGAGAGAGAGAGGCGGGAAGGACCGAGAGATCCCCTCAGCGTACGCCCGGCGCCGACCTCCGGTACTGACGTGGCCCCCGCCGGCCCCAAAACCTCCTCAGAGTCGCCCCCTCAGAGAAACTCACCTGCCCGTTGACGTCCGCCGCCTCCATCCGCGCCCCTGCGAAGGTCTTTACAAAAATAAAACCGTCCGGGCTGGATCGCTGGGGCAGGGCCCGGCTCCAGCGCCCGGGGTTCCCTCACGGGCGGCCGGGGCGGACATTTGCCCGGCGGGGGCGGGGAGGGCGGCAGGTGGACCTTGCGCAAGGCCTTGGGTCGGTGCCCCGGCGGGACGCGCGGGGAGTACTTCGACATCGTTTAAACTAGACTTCTGCTAAGTTTGTTAAAAGTTGATCGTACTGGGGCTGCTGGTACACACACAGACTCAGTCATCTAGGTTGGAAGGGATCTTTCAGATCATCGAGTCCAACCGTCAGCCTAACACTGACAAAAACTAAACCATATCCCTCAGCACCACATCTGCCCGTCTTTTAAATACCTCCAGGGATGGCGATTCCACCGCTTACCTGGACACCCTTTTCCAATGCTTAAGAACCCTTTTGGTGTAAAAATTTTTCCAAATATCTAATCTAAACCTCCCCTGGCTCAACTTGAGGCCGTTTCCTCTTGTCCTACTGCCTGTTACTTGGGGAGAAGAGATTTGACCCCTGCCTCGCTACAACCTCCTTTCAGGTAGTTGTAGAGAGCATTAAGGTAATAAGGTCTCCCCTCAGCCTCCTTTTCTCCAGCCTGAACAACTCCAGCTCCCTCAGCCACTCATCATAAGAATTGTGCTCCAAACACCTCACCAGCTTCAGTAAGGGCAATGAACGTCCAGAGAAGGGCCCCTGGACATGCTCTGGAAACTCAATGTCTTTTTTGTAGTGAGGGGACCAAAACTGGACACAGCACTCAAGGTGGGGCCTCACCAGTGCCAAGTACAGGAAGATGTAAGGGACAGTAGGGGCCATGCCACACAGCAGCAGATTCTCATTCACCAGGACTCAGATTTTGACGGGGTTTTTTTTCTTCATTTTTTTTTACATGTACTGGTACCACCTAAGACATCATGATAGGTAGAAGTGGCTTTTTTTTTTTTTTTAAGTTTATCAAACAATACAAAAATTAGTTTGGCCATAGCAGTGAACTATCAATAAGCACTGAAATTTAGTCTGGTTTGAGGGAAAAAAAAAAAAGCTGCAATTTAGGCAGAATCCGTGTAAGTACACTAGAAATCAGGAACAAATGTGTGTGGTTCTTAAACTTTGGTTACCCAATCTAAACAAAGCTAAACCAAAATACCAAAATTATTAAGTCTACCATATACGACTTTACCTGATATTATTCTTCTGTTTAGAGGGCACAGTACAACACCATCTATCTTTTCTCACATTCCTCTGGCCACATTGTTTCTGGTGCAGTTAAATCCAGTAAGCTCCACCTTCACTCTGTCCCTACATTTTGATATTTAAGACATCCCTATAGCAGTCATACTCCCATTTTGTATTTTATATATTTGCTTAGAAAAGTATTTTTAATGCAATTATGAACTATGGCAATCTTTGGGAATCAAGGCTTTGAAATTACTTTTAAAAACAATGGAAGTATTCTGTTTGTTTTATTTATCCTAATCTTTCTAAGGCTGAGCAAATTTAATCAGTACTGGCATGGGAACTAGAGGGACCTATGAATTTAAAAAAAAAAACAACCCCAAAACCCCCCCAGATGCTGATATTTTTGACCACTGAGGTGTTTCCTGGCTGTTCTGTAAAAAAAAAAACAAACCAGCACCACACTAAGTCCATCAGATTCCACAGTGCAAACAACAGAGGCAAATGAACAACAGCTAACCTGACATTTTCGTGTTCCATCTCTATCTCATTTAGCATCAGATACCCCCAGAAGCAAGGGGACTGCAGAGGGTTTCGTTAAAAGGATATTTTTTTCTTTCTTTTTTTTTAAGAGGTTAATTGCACGCCATACCAGTAACTGGCTTAATTTTGCACTAATGTCAACTCTATATCATATAAAGAGTTCTTACCTTTTTGATCATGCTCTTCACTGCTGAAAATACAGGTTTTATTGATTCCCTGATCTCAAGAGCATTCAAGCACAGGAGTATCTGATACATCCAACCTCCTTCTGGTTTGTTCATGAAGGAAAAAAAAGATTTTACATTACAATTGGCAACTCAATATAATTCCAAGTAAGTTTTTTTTAAGATTGCAAATTTATCTTCCTTAAGAAACTTAACACTTACCGTTACTTGGAACATAGTTCTGGATGGCATCTGAGATAGGCTTTTTGATATCGAATGGAGAGTCAACTACTGAACTGTCCATTTTTTGTTCAGAGTTCACTGAAGGAATCACTGTTGCTTTTGAATGTTGGTCACTGCCACGTTCACTGTTTACAGCTGCATTCATTTCAAGTTCCTTCTCTCGTGTTTCTTCTAGTAGCTTTCTTCTACTGCCTACTCCTAGAAATAATTGTGAAGGGAAATCATGTTTCTTTTCAGAGGATTCAGCTTACACACACCCACACAGAGTTTTATGAGATATTAACCTCTAAAGAGATTTTGATATTTTTATTTTCCTCAACTTAAAGCCAAACTAGATCTAGAGTGCTGCATTAGAATAAAAATGCACTGTAGATTTATGATTTAAGAAATACTCGTTCAAATAATGGTCTCAGAACAGAGTTTGGAGGATAGAGATTTAAGCAAAACTGATGTTGCAGTAAAGTAGTTAAAATCAATGTTCAGGAAAAAATATGCTTGCTTTTGATAATTAGCCCATAGATTCCCTGTTCAGGATTTGCAGAGCTCGCTCTTATATTATATCCAAATACAAGTGGGAAAAGCTTTACAAAAAGAACAATTAAATATGCCATGTAGGATTAAAGATTAACAACTTCCCACAAGATAACAAACTTCACTGTGAAATACAAGAAACTACAGGCATGTTCATACAGAAGTATGACTGAAGGCACCTCGCTGCCTCACTCTCAGTGACTTGGAGTCAATTTCCTGAAGCCGATAAAATACCGCTTTCAAAAAACCTCACACCTTGTTTACCCACATAGAAAAAAACCCAAATTTACAAATTGATTAATTTTTAATTCTGTGCTTCAAACTACTACTGGCCAAAGATACACATCACAAATAATCCAATAGTCAAAAGCCAGAAAGAGTAATTGATTCTTAAACTGTTACCATTATCATAAATCCAATACCAAAGATCAGTCATCAACTACTGTGAATTAGGCTTGCTACCACTTGGTTTTAAATCACCAGGAGACAGTGTTGTCTCTGTTGTATTTTTTTTCCTCAAACAAAGCATATATTATTCTTGCTAAATCACTGTTAGTGAAGCATTAGTCCAGTACGGTTAGCTGCAGTTAGGGCTGTACACTTAATTGTTACAGCAGACAAAAGCTCTGGCAGCTCTAAGAACATTCCTTTTTTTTTTTTTTTCATACATTTTTCCTGCCTAGTGTCAAAATTGTGCAGACACAATCACTTGTTTCTTCTGCATAACACTGTTTTTACATGAGCCAGCTGTGATTTCATGATAAATCTTTTCGAATTGCTGGTGCAGGTGTATCAGTTTGCTTCCCTCACAGAGATGCGTTAAGTCTTGCTTAACATTTTGTTTTGATGTTCAGTAAAGTTGTTGGAATGTAATCGATTGGTTTGGTAAATCTGCGTGTTTATCATACAATATTTGCCTGGTTTTGCTTGGGTTTGGGGACATGAATGCTGTCTTCCCTATTAGTATTTTGTCAATTTCCTTGTTTTCATTGGATTCTGCAGCAGTATTTTTTCTAAAATGATGAGGTGTCCTTCCTCAAATTTATCTTGCATGATTTATAAATTGATTTCATCATTTTCTGCACCTTCTACATATTTCGTAGTATCTTTTTCTTGTTCAGATTCCTTTTCTCTTAACTCATTCTTCTGTGCAGTATTTAACTCTACTAGTCCTAGTCTCATCCCTATTTTCATTTGGGTTTTTTTTTGACAAAACGTGTATCCTCAGACTTACTTCTACAGGCCTAATTGTTAGTTTTACTAAATAGATAAAGGTTCATAAAGAACCCTGATGGTATGATAAAAATACTGCCTGGAACCATTTCTGTTAGAATATAATTTTTATTATTTAAATTTCTGGACTTTGACTCTCTCTGGTTACCAGGTTCTTTTGTTCTTTCCCTCTCCTATCTTGTTTTACTAGAAGCAATTAATTTGCATCCTTTCAGTTACAGCAGTATCTTCTTTTTCAACATATACTTTATAAACCAGGTTTTTCAGTAATCCCAGGTTGGCGGGATTTATTCAATCTGGGTTTTTTAATAGCAGTCTGGCTTTCTAGTTCGAGTGTTTTAGGAGACACTAACTGTAATGTTTTTTGATTTGTTTGTTTGGGTTTTTTTCTTTCTTTAAAAATTGTCTTCTGTTTTAGAGGGCTGCTAGGGTAGAAGTTCGCATTCAGTCAGACTGATATCACATGACTGGTCTGTTGCTTTTATTATCACTAAGTTTTCTTTATAGATTTTTTTTGGACTTGGATTCAGCTGAAGACTTTGCTATTACTGTGCCTTTTGAAGTTGTGTTTGATGTTGCCTTCCAAACCTCAGATTCATTTTCTATGTTTTTGTATCTTGCACTGTCCTAATGGCTTGAATTGATGGGCCTAAGTCTGATGATACAGAATAATTTTTTCTTTGTATCACATGTGATTTTTATATTTCTTTCTAAGATCTGGATTGAGACTGTCCTCTGATCCATTCTCTGGTACCAGAAGCTCATGTTTGGAACATGAATCTTCCAGTGTTATTTCTGCTTCACCTTTCTGATGATGTTGCACATTCATAGAAGTTAGTTCAGTTTGTAGCTTCTCTCCTGAAAAGCTATCAGCAAGATCATCAAGTATTTTCTTATCTTTTACTAATCTGGTAGATTTTGTTGTTTGGTTTTTTCCTCCACTGCCCTGTTTGTTACTTTGCACTGCCAGCTGAAAAGAAAGATCATTCTTTTTGGAGGTATCCGCATTATCATTATCTGATTTGTTATGTTTAACCATAGTATTTTATCAAGGCTTATACTGAGGCCTTTTTCCTCATGGAAGCTTAGCTGTACTGTTCTCAGCAAACAGTTTTTACCTTCCATCCTGAAACTCCATATGCCTTCCAAGTGGCCAGATTCTTCTGAAGTTTTGGCACCTGTTAAACTGAAGCCACTAGATGAGGGGTGAGGAGAGGAAGGTTGGCCTGGAGTCAATTCTTGTGACTCCTCAGATTTCTGATCCTGTTCATCATTAAAAATATCCTGACTGAAATCTTTGATGCTTTCATAAAAAAACAGTGGTTCATTTTTATACTCTAGTTTGTGAGTCTTCTCTTTTACATCACCATCCATTTTGAACTGCTTTTTCAATGCTGAATTCTGTTCTGTATCACAGCTTTTGACTTGTTTTCCTCTCTCAGATGTTTCCAGAGTAAAACTTGGCTCACTGTCACATGGGGTCTTCCTGGTGCCCGGATGATTATCTACAGTTCCTGGTAGTTCCTGACTTTCACTACTCTTAGAAACACGTTCATCAGTACTGGAATGACTAAATAAGGGTACATGCTGTCTTTGAGATACTTCAGCTTGTACTAGTGTTTTGACAGATAAAATTTGGGAAGCATCACTATCATCAACTAATTTTACAAAATGTTTTGCTTTTTCATTACTGCGTTCATTATTTTGCACAGCTGGTGAGGAAAACAGATTGCTTTCTTGGATTGCACCCGCATCTTCAGATTCCTCACTAACTCTCTGATTTGCTTGTATTTTCATTGCTCTGTTATTAGTTCCTTGTAATATTTCATCATCATTTTCAGTTTGAGAGGTTTCTTCACTAAAAAGCACATTATCTTGCAAATTCTGCACTTGCTCTTCTTTGGCTGTTGAACTCTGAAACTTCAGCATGTCTGAAAAATGACTAAAAGAGAAGAAATGGCTCTGTTCTTCAGATATGTCAGGCTTTTCTTCTGTATTTTTTGTGTCTGAGGTATCACAAGTCTGAGGTACGCTAGGAGAAGAAGAAATCTGATCTGATGCAATTGATTCATGTCCCTGTTGATTATCATATGTGTCCATATTATAATTAATAAAGCTATTATAGATATTTGCATACCAACCTGACTGGCCATGTTTGCTCTCTGACTCCTCATTTTTCTTTTTATCTTCAGTGTTTTTCAGCAGTTGGCTTTCTGAGACCAAGTCTTGCTCTGAACAAGGTTCAGTTGCCTTCTCTTTGTCATGTGTTAGTGTATCAAAAGATGATTCTATGCTGTTTGAGGTGCTTTTGGTGTCATTAAGAGTACGCACACTTGATGGTATCTCTCCCGGATTTGGCATGTTACTTTTTGAATCTATTATTTCTTGTGCATAAATCTCTTTATCTGTCACTCCTTTAACTGTCTCCTTTGATTTTTCATCCACGTGTGATCCTCTGTAGTCTGAAGTCAGCACTTCTTCATTCTTATTTGCTTCATTCTCTGTTTCTCTGCTTGGCTGGTCTTCCATAGGAATTATATCCTTAGCATGGCCAAAATTAAGAACATTACTTAAACCCAAGTTAAACCAATTTGATTTGGATTCTTGGCTTTCAGTCTTTTCTTCTTCTGTCAGTAACTCTGTGACTGCTGTTTCCTGATTGTTACTGGAGTGTCCTGGCACATCAGAAACATCATGAATTTGTGTATCATTTTTTTCTGATGCCAAACCAACATCCACATTCTCTTCACCAAAATACAGAAAGTTCGTCAGTCCACCTTGAAACCAAGCAGATGGTGGGGGTTCTTGTTCTTCCTTATCATTTGGCTCCTGTAAATCATTTTCAGCAGTTACCACTATTTTTCTGCCTCGGTAGGTGTTTTCTTCTAAAGATTCAGTAATAGCTTTTAAGGGCTCTTCATTGTTGTTACTTCCTGCACTGAACCATGCTGCAATCCAACTAGACTGAGTTGGAATAGGTTCTGGTGGGACATTGTTTTGCATTTCTAGATCTTCAGTGTCTTCTCTTCTGTTCTCATTTTTTCTAACCAACTTGTCACTTGCAGACTCCTCCTGAGCGTGAGATTCCATGGAATCATTTTCAGAAATCGATTCAACTCTTTCTTCCTTTTGCATGGAGTCTCTTGCATGTTTTAAGAGTTCATTTTCATGTAGCTTTGAATCTGTGTCAGGTGGTGAATATTCACTGTCTTTGTTGTGATCATATAATGCGCTATCTTCATTTTCAAAAGTGTACTTATCTCCATGAAGACAAAGGAAATCAGTTTCCTAAAAGAACAATATTAACTTTTATAATGCTTTCATGTGTAATTTTCCACAGCTATGTGTAGCACAACAATACACCTTTATTCTCTTTCTTTTTGTGTTGTTATACGTGTGCATAACTGTACACAAAGGACTGTAATTATATTATTCCTAATGGTTCTGTATCATTTATTAGATTAAAAATTATTTTATAGGACAATAAACATGCAAATGGAGCAATAATGAAAAAAAAAAACCCATGCTTTAAATGATCTGAAAGAAAATATGCATCCACACTTGAATTTCTAACTAGATATTAGATTTTTTTAATTGCTGTGAAGTGTATTTGAAAATGTGCTGATGTTGGTTTACCTTGGTGAGCACTTCAACTTCTTCTGTGATAAAAACTTCCTCAACCTTCACAGCATCTTTTGGGAAATATCCAAAATCCTTTCCTTTCTGTAAAAAAATATGAAAGGAATGAGAGCATTTAAACTTCAGGGATAAGTATATTAGGTGCTTGCATATATGCTAGAAAATATGAATAAACAAGTAAGAAGTTTATAGGACTACCCCCTTCATTTTGTTTGATCAAAAGATTGTTTTACTTTTCCTTCACAAAAGTGTTCCATTTGCTATTTCAGAAAGCAAAGGGAAGTATATTACTATTATTTTCTGTATTATTTTATGAACGTGTGTTTGTGCAGAACCAAAGTAGTAGCTTTAATACTGCTTTAGCTGAAAACACAGTTGTGTACACAGATGGTCTCAGTCAGCTCCTACTAAAATTAGCTGCAAATTTCCCATTAATACAAGTAGGAGAAAAATCGTGCCTTAATAACTAATGCCTAATAACATTACAGAAAATAAGTTGGTGATAATACCCAAAAGAATCAAAGTAAGGGTCAGTCTGACCAAGAAGCCAACCACTAGCTTTACATCAAACTGTTGTTCATAGCCTTAAATGGAGGAATACATCTTGGAAAGCAAGAAAGAGTGAGGTATCTGCAGAGATACTCTCGGATGAAAAAAAGGAAGACAGAATTTCACTGTTAAACAGTAAATGTAACAGATCATTTACAAAAAGAAAAAAAAAGTTTACCAATATCTGCTGGTTTTGAAGCACTCACACAGTTTTGCCAGCAGTTGGATTTGCATCAGTGCATCTATTCCTTCTTAGCTATTCTATAACTACCTGGCTGTTCTTACTACATTGTCAATTGTTCCAAATCATTAAATATGTGTGATAACTTCTCTGGGAACTTCCCGTGAGCACCGAACTGTGAAGTCAGGTCCCAATACCAGATCGCTGATTAAGCAATTGTAAAACCTTCTTACTCACAGACTTGTACTCACAGACTCACAGACCTGACCTGATAGACCTGAATGTCTTTAAAGGAACCAGATGAAATCGCTATAGCCACATGATTAGATGAAGGAGACAGAAAACTTGGGATTCACAGAATCATAGAATGGTTAGAGTTGGAAGGAACCTTAAAGATCATCTAGTTCCACACTCCCTGCCATGGGCAGGGACACCTCCCACTATTCCAGGTCGCTCAAAGCCCCATCCAACTTGGCCTTGAACGCCTCCAGGGATGGGGCATCCACAACTTCCCCGGGCAACCTGTTCTAGTGTCTCGCCATCTTCACAGTAAAGAATTTCTTCCTAATATTTAATCTAAATCTACCCTCTTTCAACTTAAAACCGTTACTCCTCATCCTATCACTACATTCCCTGATGAAGAGGCCCTCCCCATCCCTCCTGTAGGCCCCCTTTAGGTACTGGAAGGCTGCTGTAAAGTCTCCCTGGAGTCTTCTCTTCTCCAGGCTGAATGACCCCAATTCTCTCAGCCTCTCTCCATAGGAGAGGTGCTCCAGTCCTCTGATCATCTTTGTGGCCTTCCTCTGGACCTTCTCCAACAGGTGCACGTCCTTCTTATGCTGGATGCCACAGAGCTGGATGTACTCCAGGTGGGGTCTTGAGTGGAATAGAGGGGCAGACTTGCCTCCCTCGACCTGCTGGCCATGCTGCTTTCAATGCATCCCAGGGTATGGTTGGCTTACTGGGCTGCAAGTGCACAATGCTGGCTCATATTGAGATTCTCATCAACCAACAACCCCAAGTCTTTCTCCTCAGGGCTGCTCGCCAGCCATTCTCTGCCCAACCTGTATTTGTGCTTGGGGTTGCCCCAACCTTGCAGGACCTTGCACCTGGCCTTGTTGAATTTCATGAGGTTCTCAGAAGCTCACCTCTCAAGCCTGTCAGCGTTCCTCTGGATGGCATCTCTTCCCTCCAGTGTGTTAACCACACCACACAGCTTGGTGTCATCAGCAAAACTGCTGAGGGTGCACTCTATCCTGCTGTCCGTGTCACCAACAAAGATGTTAAATAGCACTGGTCCCAGTACCAACCCCCAAGGAACACCACTCCTTACTGCTCACCACTTAGACATTGAGCCATTGACAGCAACTCTGAGTAAGACCATCCAGCCAATTTCTTATCCACTGAGCAGCCCATCTGTCAAATCCATGTTTTTCCAATTTAGAGACCAGGATGTCATGTGGGACAGTGTCAAATGCCTTGCACAAGTCCAGGTAGATGACGTAAGTTGCTCTTCCCTTATTCACCAGTGCTGTAACACCACTATAGAAGGCCACCAAATTTGTCAGGCACGATTTGCCCTTAGTGAAGCCATGTTAGCTGTCAGCAATCACCTCCTTATTTCCCATGTGCTGTAGCAGAGTTCCCAGGAGGATCTGCTCCATGATCTTGCTGGGCACAGAGGTGAGACTGACCGTCCTGTAGTTCTCTGAGTCTTCCTTTTTTCCCCCTTTTAAAAAATGGGGGTTATGTTTTCCCTTTTCCAGTTGGTGGGAACTTCACCAGACTTCCCCAACTTCTCAAATATGACGGATAGTGGCTTGGAAACTTATCTGCCAGCTCCTTCAGGACCCATGAATGAGTCTCATCAGGTCCCATGGACTTGTGCACCTTCAGGTTCCTTAGATGGTCTTGAACTTGGTCTTCTCCTACAATGGGTGGTTCCTCATTCTCCCAGTCCCTGCCTTTGCCTTCTGTGACTTGGATGGTGTGGTTAGAGCCCTTGCCGGTGAAGACTGAGGTAAAAAAGTCATTGAGTACCTCAGCCTTGTCCATGTCCCAGGTGACCAGGTCTCCTGTTTCCTTCTGGAGTGGGCCCACACTTTCCCTAGCCTTCCTTTTGTCACCGACTTACCTATAGAATTTTTTCTTGTTGCCCATGATGTCCCCAGCCATATTTAATTCTATCATGGCTTTAGCTCTCCTAACCTGATCTCTGGCTGCTCGGACAATTTCTCTGTATTCTCCCAGGCTGCCTGTCCTTGCTGCCATCCTCTGTAGGCTCCTCTTTTTGTTCTTTTTCTTGATTTTGTTTCTCCATGAGTGATCTTTGCCAAGATTTGATTTTCCCTTTCTATGTAGAGATAGTGTTAATGATCCATCTCCCAAATACTATTGTTCTATGACTGGTTAATATTACAGAAGAGATGGAAGATCCCTAGAAGCAAGCAGACTGCAGTTGTTACACTATTATGATACTATCCAAATTATTTACGGGGAAGGTCTTTCAGATTGAAGTACTTACACTTCCTGTCCACAAATTTTCATTTTTCCTTGAAAGTTTGGAGTATACCATTATCTCTTCCCCCGTTTTGAAGTTAAGATACCGGCAATCAGGCCCTAAGAAGTCTGTAGTGGCTTGAACTCTGCTCATTGCCGCTGGAATAGTATGTAGAAAGAAAGAAACAAGTAAATACAGCAGCCATTTCATCTGAAGTCAGATTACTGAAGAAATCTGATATATATAAAGAATAATAAATTAAAATGTTTGTTAATACATCAGTGTGTGGTTTATTATGATACTAATCCATTTATATCATCAAGTGGAGAGCAACTAATGCAAAAAGCAGCCCTGTCCTGTTCTCTTTTCCGTTTACTGCAGACATATGGAGAAAAGCTCTTGTCCTATATGAGCATTTTCCAGTCCTTATTCAGGGAAGCTTTCAGTACTGAAGTGTGTGTGGAGCATTAGCAAGTTCAACTACAAAAGCCAAATCTAAACAACTAATAAATATTTCCCAGGCATATTTATAATTGTATATTTTAGAAATTCTAAGTTAAATCTAGCAATTATTTCAGGGATTTTGTCCTCTATTTTGGAGACATCTATCTTATGAAGAAAATAGATAAGTTTAAGCAATATAAACCTTAAGCACATTGTCAAAACCTGTTTCCAATTCAGTTTGAATGACTTTAAATTCTTGTCTTCTGCCCTTGTCTCCCCACAGAAACCATTTCTGATGTACTCTGGTCAGGTTGGAGCCCTTTCCACATGCTGTTCCACAAAGACAGACATCTCTGAACATCCAGAACCTGCTGAAGTCACTGTGACTCCACAGGAAAATAAAGATCCATCAGCAAAGCAAACCTAAGGTCTCTTCTACTTCAGGATGAGCTACCCACACTGAAAGTGCAATAATTAAGGCTGCCAAACCAACGAAGACAGCTTTGAAACAACTTCAACTACGTATGATTATGACAGGTTTCACAACGGTAATCAATGGATAATAAATGGGGCATTATTTATCGCTACCCAGTTGTGATTCAGTGGCTCTGCTTCCTGCAGAGCTGTTTACTCCCCAAGAACTCCGTAACTAGTTACTGCTCTTCCTTCATGTTAAAGAAAAAAAATAAGTGCAGAGGGTATATTAACAGTATCTTTTGTGAGAAGGATTAAAAAAAAACTAACTAGTTTCCTTACAGTAGAAAAAAATAAGAATTTTGCAGAATGGGCTGTGAATGTACTGTAAACACAAGATACACTGTCTTTTTTCTCAGTTTATAGCCTACCGGTTTTGTTTGATTTTTAAAAAAAATATTATTTTGTACCTGTAAAGAATGAGTTAAAAATACTTTAAAGCTACTTTATACTGCCCATTTTGAGGAAACCAGCTATTCAAGAGCATTTTTACTGAACCTTGATCTTTCTATACTTACACAACGCAATCCAGCAAGTATTTTTTTCTACTTTTGTTGGAAACATTTAAGCTTATTGCTTAT
>JAOXJM010000041.1:39787384-39805011 GCA_026413425.1 Tringa solitaria | reverse complement strand
TTATAAATTTAGTATATTTACAACAAACATTTTTTATGGCTACTCATTTTCAGTCTGTTTCATTGCTATTTTTGACATTATGGTTCGTAATAGCTGCACATACACCATAGACTCCTTTTGAAAAAAAAACCAAAACTTTTTTACTTACTCTCACATTCCCGATCACCACACTTCTTCCATTCTGAAAGTACCTTTGTACTCTGCAGACTTGTTAAAAATGAAATTACTAACAGCAAAATTCTCTGGTCCAAGATCCTTGACATTTTAGATTGAATCTAGAACGCGCTGAAACTGTGGAAACTGCCTCAATGTGTGGTTAGCAAGAATATTCTACATTATTTTTCTTTGCAGAACAAAACATTGCAAATAAACTTAGGAACCTGTTTTCCTTCTCTCATCTGCTTAAGCAGAAGTACACTATGCTAACCAGCTAACAATCTGCAAAGTCAGGTGTCCTGATTATACGCATACGTTTAATAATTAACTATGTTCTGATAGCTAGACTGATGTTTTGAATACAAAGAAACTAGTTCTGGTTACATCAGAATTTAGCCTCTATCAGGTTCTTTTGGACTGAGTTTGTGGCAGATTGTGTTAGGGGAAACACAACAAGAGCTGTATTAGGATTTTTTCTGGATTATGAATACTTTTAATATACTTTTAATATACATCTTCCATCTGATTTTAAGGTGGACTATCACTTTTAGGCTTACATTGATTTGCATGATTGCTAAAATAGCTGCTGACAATTTTCTAGCTTTTTTGGATGATAAACTATATTTTGTGTGCACTGATGTGTTTTAGATTATTTATACGTGGTCATTGAGAACTCAGACATTTTTGGAGTTTTCTCATGCACTACATGCTAAGTACAATCCTTCCACCTGGTGAATACTAACTCAACTCCAAAGTCTTTTAAAGGTGCTTGGCAGTTTTCAGGCTGTTAAGACAACTAGAAAATCCATATGCTATATCTACATCATGTGTCACAGAGCAATATACCAAGGCTAAGCAGGTGATATGTCATGCTTTTTAAGGAACTTCCTGTTTCTTAGCAACCTGTTATCCAGTATGGAGTTCTAAATAATGCTGAAGTAATAAATAAATACAGGTTATGCTTTAAAGCAGTAATTATGAGGGAGTTGTACACTAGTTATATCGGTATGATGTTGTGCTATCAATGAAATCTTGCAGAGAGGTTTTCGTTAGAAGTCAGCTTTGCTTCAAAGGCTTCACGTCATTGTCCTGCACTTCCCTGGTCACCTCAACACAGTATGTCTAATTTACCTACAAAAGGGGCTTCACCTTTCGGTTCCCAGTCTCTTGCATGGGGTAGCCTCTTCTCTCGCTCTTCTTGATAGCGACTCAAGAACCTGCATTCCTTCCCAACCTGATAATATTTGCTTCCTAGTAGACCTGCCCCTCCTTCAGTCCCGAGTGTGACTCACGCAGAATTCGCTCTGCTTTCTCTTTTCACAAACCTAAGCTGTACCCTATTTGCAGCATAGTTCCCCCTCCCACCTGCTCCACAGCTCAAACCTGCTGGACTACTGGTGCTTATCCCCATCTACCGAGCCAGCAAACAGATCATCTACCAGAGGTTGCGAGAGAGGGCACAAAATGAGCCAGGGTCACATTAACCAGTAGTGTCCTGCAAACAAAAAAATCACAGTAGATGACATGCCCCTCCAGTTGCAATCTAACACTTTGGCCCCTTCCTTTGCCACATGACCCGGTAGTCAGACGGGCCTGTCCTATGACCCGGGACGCCAGCTGCCTCTGCTGTTGGGTAATGCCCTGGAGAGCTGTCCTGTGCACCAGGGAAAGTTTTACCAGAGATCAGCTACCCCCACTTGGTCCTGACTAGATTTAGCACAGCCCCATCCCCAGCATCAACAGTCTCTCCCCTTCACTCCTTTGGATCTTCTATTGCTTAGAGGGTTAGTAATTGGCGACCTTCCCTGGGATCCTCTGGGAGGTGAAAGGGGAGAAATGGAATACCAAGCATCTAAAATGTGACAAATGCAAAGAAACCTGGTGAGAAGAAAAGTAGGACAGCCTTTTTTTTTTTCTTTCTATTTCCAAGTTTCTACAGATTAGGACAAATGAGTGAAAAGGAAGATACAATAAATTTATATTGGAGGAACTTTTACTCTGTAGACTAAGTGTTGTACGATGTAAAAAAAAAAAAGACAAAAATTTTATCCCACCAATTTAGCAACTGGTCAAAAGAGTCTTTCATAATGTTGCACAACAACCATGGAGATGACACAAAACCCAATAATGGACTTAGAAAAGTTAACAGTCCCTTTTTGAGCCTGGAAACGTGGAGCTGATTCACCTAAAAATGGAAAAGCCAGGTATTTTGACACCTAAAATTATGTACTTCAACAGGTTTGTGTGTAAGGTCAAACGACCAGACCCACACCTTGAGATCTGCATATTGTTATTGTATTTTTCAAAATAGCCCTGAAAATGGCTCTGACTTCAGTTTCATATGGATACCCAAACTAATTCTAAGTCTTTATACGGACATAAAATGTTGCAGCTCATTCTAGCTACTCAGTTTAATCTACGTTTGTAATTTTCAAGTTATGGGCACTGCTCATTGTGTAGTTTAGTCTCAACAATGATTCTTCTAGGTCTGAAGCTGTTAAAAGGCTGATGAGCACTTCCCTGATCTCTGGTCTGTGTTATTTGTTCCTCCAGTAACTTCAATAAGTCATATTTATGTCAAATATTCTTTCTTCTAGGTGTAAATCCTATACGTGCAGATGTTATACAAGCATAACTTCTAATCACCTTTGACCTAAAGTCAAAGATAAAAATTCATGGAATTTATCATAGCTGGCTTCCAAAGGACAAAGTTTAAAGCTTTATAGCAGAGTGAGACTTCAGTTAATTTCTGTTCTGCAGAACTGAAGCTACAAATGTGAGTACTATTATCCATGCAATGTTAATGAAAGAGTAGGATCTATTTCTGACAGCTTTCATTAGGATAATACTATTAACTTATTTGCAGTGGCATCTTAGTAATTTTAACTATTGAGCTAGAAATGCAGAGATCCTTTATGATTTATTAAAATTCACAGAAGGATCGACTCAGAATTAATGGTGTAATTTAAATAAACCGAGTAGCTGGCACATTGGATGGCTCTTTTAAGATGTGATTTTGTGTAAGTACAAGAGATGTTGCATTTCCCAGACTATTCAGTATCTGCTGTAACAGTCAAGAACCCAAAGCAAATCATAAGTTGGTAAAAGTTCTCCTAAGTCCATAGAAGTCAACACTTATTTTATAACAACAATAGTATATACAGTTTTGGTTATATATTTATGATTAGCACCAAAAGTCTCCATACAGAATGTAGGGGTTCACAGTGTAGAATACTGCGCTAATACATGGAAGAATATAGTCCATGTCAAAGGCACTTAAAAATATAGTTCTCTTGACCTGGGATGTTTGGATGAAAATACAGATCAATTTTTACACGGAATCAAATGTTGTGCCAAACCCCATTATTTTTTAAAAAACAAATATCTTTTTAAAATTAGTATATCAAAGGTAAAAAAGGAACACAAATTCACTCTTCCAGTTAGACAAATCTAAACAGGTAACAGTCGTTCATCATCTAGATTTAAAGCAACTTTCTTAGCCAGAATAACAAATAACAAGAAAAAGCCATTATTGATTCCCTATTACAAAAATGGTTCCAAGCATGACAACTAACAGTGCATTTCTAGAAAATCATAGCACTTGTAACTTATATTACTTTGACTCTTGATAATACATTTTCAAGCTTTGAATGCCTCACATTTTGCCATATAATAGAACACTGTCACTTAATAACAACTGCCTGAACAAGGTTTGTGGTAAAACACAGGTTTGCTATAAAATTGAAATGAGGAAAAAAAAAAGATATTCTGAAAGAGGAAAATTATATCCTCCAAAACACAGATCTCTGTATATTACTCATACACCATTGCCACAACTTTTCATCCCATCATAAATAAATGTAGTCTCAGATAAATACTTTTTTGAGCAGTGAAACTAATTTTAAAGGTCTGGAACATTCATAAAATGAATAGATTTGTCCTGTTGCGTCACAGTAATTGCTACAAAAATCAACAGCTGAAACTGAATCTCAAAATTATAACTGGGACCTAACCACAAGGCCATTACTTTCCTGATAAACGAAAGATGTTCTAGAAACCTATTTGCAAATGTTCTGGTTTTGGAAATTACTTTTGCTCTGTGTGTGTTTAGTTCATGAATACCTACTTTCTGCAGAAAAAATTATTTTCCGTTTTCCTTTGAATACGTACAATGAAGCTGTTCTAAGCACAAAGACATCACCTTAAGTAAATTAGCAGGAATTTGAAGAGGTGTACCTTACCTTTTACGCAAAGTCATGTTTCAGCTTATAATTAATGAACAATCTGCGTAAAATCTACTCTGACAAGGACTCTGTGGAGAGCATCATGGAAAAAACACACTTGGGGCTTCCAGTTTACTTGTGCATCAGGACTGAAGGGGAGGCAACAAGTAAATGGTATAGAAGCTCCAAAAAAAAAGCCCCAACCAACCACCTTATAAAGTTATACTTAAAGCAAGAAGGGGCCATCTGACGGCAGCACTCCCCAAGACAGGCAGACAGCATACATGGGATGTTGCCCACTCACATAAAGCGTCTCAACTTCACTCTTAATTTTTCCTCTTCTCCATCATTCTTTTTCCCACACTACTTGAGTGAAAAGAGAACAAGATAGTAAGAGATTTTTTCTTTGATCTCTACTCACTACCACGGTGAAGGGAAATGAAATAAGAAAATATTTTAATCATTTCCTACCCCTATGCTATCTGCACTTAGCTCTCAGAAATCCCAAACTGTTTTATCAAATTCAGTCTAGAAATTGTCAGCTATTTGAAAGGATAGACTGGGAACAGAGGAAGGAAATTGCACTCATGGTCTCATCCCTATCCACACCTCTGAAATTGTTTCAGGGTAAGAGGATGGGACCTTGAGGGCAAACATAACAATTACTAAAAATACTACTGCTTTATAAAGACAGATCTTCATGCAATATCGTGTTAATAGTATACCACTATCTCCTACTATTTCTATAGTGGAATATTGGTTGGAATTTGTAGCCTTTAGAAAACTCCACTCTTACAAAGTTATCACGCACTTATGTTTATTTTGTATTGAGCTGCTTAGATTTAACAAGGCTGTTAATTAACAGCACAGTTTAACCATGGCAGTAAGTTTCTTCTAACAAACATTAAACTATCAAATGCATCAACAGCTTCAGATTGAACAAAAAACCCCTTTATTTTCACCTTGTCAAAAACACATTGCTGCCTGTAATATAACCTGAGACATTGCAATCAATCCAACCCCTATTTAATTTACCAGGACCCACCATGCTGTTTGTATCAACTCTGCTCTGAAACCAGTGGCTTCTGACTAGCAACCTACTTCTCTAGCTTTGCACAATGACTACAGTATCAGCCATTAAAACCCATACAGTAAATACACTACAGCACTGAATCACTCAACTAAGCTCAAAATAAGAAACCTTAAAAATACTCAATGTTAAGGAAAAAATATAATCAACCAAATGTAAATGGCTTCCAAAGGCAATTTGAAATGTGAAGTTAGTTGAGACATGTGAAACGGTAAAGTTTACTCAACTGCTCAGTAAAAATTTTGTTCCTTGTGATAAATTGCTGTGTTTAACATCTTCGATAAGGCGTTTGAACTTTTGCTTGCCCTTAAAAAAAAGAAAAGCACAGCTGTGGAATTGTTGCTGGAGGTGACTTAAAAAACGACCGTTACATTCACATTTTAAGAAAAGGTACAGTGTTGAAGAAAATCCAGGGTGGAGTGCAGCTGATACGCAGGGAATGTATTCTACCATAGTTCCCTGGGCTGCACGACCTGCAATCTTAGAGTCCACAGATCCTAAGGTGGGAAAAAACCCAGCATGGAGAGTCGGGTGGTGTGAGATACCGTAACCAAACTCTGGGCATCAGAGCAGGGAATAGGAACTTATGGTGCTATGAAAACTGACAAGCTGCTTACTTGTTACCCTGAGCCAACAGTTCCTTATTTTTTGTAAAAAATCATGCCGTTAGTGTTCATTATAGTGTCATTGTAACACCACAACACACCTCCATCCTAAAAAGCTACCCCCCTCCAAGGTGCGACCACCCCTCACTGAGTCTGTGTTCTAAATCTTTGCTAGCCTATACCTTTCAATGCAAAGTGAAGAAATTTTACAACTAGAGTCACTCAAACTCCACCTGAAAGGTAAAGAATAGTATAAAAATGGCTTAAGAATGGAGGGGTGTTAAGGAAGATACCATCGCAGACAAGTCAGGAAGAAACCATCATGAGCCACTGCTGACTTCAGAGACCAGTCGAGGGGCTGAGCCTCTCCTTCCCCCAACGGGGACACCTACTGGGTGAGATCCAAACAGTCAGCTACACCGAGTGCTTTCCCGGGAAACTTAGAAATCTCTAGATTGAGTTGCTTCATGCTACTCTATTACTTCAGGTGGTTTATGCTGCTATATTACTTGCACAGGCTTTGCAGACAGTGCATTATGACCGGCCATCCAAAAAGAATCTGCACTTCTGTGCAGATGAATATGAATATGCATTGCACTAGTCATCAATCGAGCCATCAGAGTTCTCATTGAACACAACCAATCTCCTTAAGTCTGGCCAGAGCAGTTCATTGAACACAACTAGACCGAAAGCGCATATAGGCTGTTGTGCGCCCGTAATCGTGGCAGTTCAATACATTGAACGCAACCAGGCCTATAGCGCCGAATTGGGCATCACTCGGATCTAAGCCCAGCCACCCCCAGCCCCTCGGGTATCTGACCACAAGCTGGAACGCAACAGGGTTCATTTGCTGCCAAATTCCTTTATCCTTTAACACAACAACAGTAAAGCACCACATTCCTCTGAAAGGAAGGAAACATGTTTGGAGACTACTGACAAGAACTAGAGATGATTCTCAGGTGTAGAGAAGCAGAGTCAAAGACGATATTGAAGTAGCAAAGGGACTGAAGAATCAGAACAAAGTATCGAACTTGTTGAGAAGGGGGAAGCTAGAGGACCTTTCCTTCTGTGTCTATTTCTGCTGAAAGAACGCTCCACTTCATCCCTTGCTAGACACATTTCTTGAAGCCAGTAAGTTCAGCACTTTGGAACACAGAATTCTGCCACTACTCTGAGTTCAAATGCAGAAATCCAGAAATTGACATCCTCCAAAACTAGAACTCTGCAAAAGTATGCCCTATGTTCCAGAAAAATGTGGTATATACGGCATTTCATTCACTAGAATAAGCTTACATGTCATTTCCATTCTGAAATCTTTCTAGGACTTCCTGGTCTGCGATTTGGCATATGAGATATAGGATTTCTCTTCCTGCTGAGACAAGATGGATTATAGCAGCGTTTCATATTCAGTTAACAGGCATTAATTAAAGGCAGTAAGAACAATTTTGGATATAGAGCTTCTAAGGTACAGCCACCTGGAATTAAGATTCATGCTTTAAAATGTAGAAAGACTAAGGTAATACACCCGTGTTATAGAAAACATCATAGGCATCAAGGGAGTAGTCTACAAAGCCACATTTATTTGCACATGTACAGAACAGAGCAACAGATGTTATTGTTTTCCATACAAAATTATATAAAAACAGTATTCACCTTCATAGATAACACCATACCACTTTAAGTTGTATTAAATACATTCAGAAAGCATTCTTGCACGCACACAACATTAGTATTAGGTAGTCCCAGGTAACTCCAACACTGCACTGTAATTATTCCTAGTGGTATGAAGGGATCAAAGATTAGTCTGCAACTAAAATAAAAAGAATCCTGGTTGAGAAGCAAGCTGAAGTCTTTCCTCCATTGGCCATCAAAGCAAGGAACATCATTAAACAGATTAACTGTATCCAGAACATAGATGTAAATACTACCAAAGCACCTGAAGAAGGTAGATAAGAGCTCAGGTCAGTCTGGAATACCATGTCTTGGCCAGTGTTAACATTGCCATTTAATCACTGCTTGCCTATGGATAGGAAAAAGTTTTATAAAACTGGAAGATAGAGTTGAGCAAGAGCTTGTGATTACAGAAGAAAGCAAAAGGTATAGATCCAGATCAATTTCCTTTCCTACCCAGTACTGGAGAGATTACTCCCTTTACTGGGTCTTAAGATTCCTACTCTTGCAAGGAATAGAGGGAAAAAACAGAATTTTACATTTCCTGCAACATTGCCTCCCTACGTGTGATCTAAAAGGGGAATTTAATTGTCAACAGGACATCTCAAACAATTTATTTAAAATGCACATTTATTTCTACAAAAAAAAAAGGCGTATGATACAGAAGAAGTGATCACACCTACTTAAAGGTTTACCTATTAAAATATACAGAGGATCTTAATGAGTACAGGATATTTAAAAAAAGATGCAAAGGAGTGTTAATCTTTTATTTTTACATTTTCAGGAACTTCACACAATTTTGGTAAGTAACCTTTTACAAAATTATGTAAAAAGTACAAGAATGCCTGGTAAACAGTCTGCATTTTTCCAAAAGATTTTTTACAGCATGCAATTCTTAAGGCAGCCTTCTCCTCCTCCTGACAAGGAATCCTTTCACTCAAATAATCTTCTGCTGCAAAGATTAGGCTAAGGAAGCTTGGTCTCTTCTGTTAACGCCTTTTGTCTTTCCTGTCTGATTTACGGTCTCTTTCACTCCGTGAAGTTCTCTTGCCTGATCGACTACTTTCTGATATAGACCTCTTTCTGTCAGATCTTGAACTTTTATCCTTTGAGCTTTTGGCATCTCTACTCCCACCTTTTGAGGACTTGTGACTTCTATCTACTCCTGAAGCATCCCTCCGCTTCCTGTCCGTGCTCCTTCTGCGTTTTCTATCTCTGTTATGCCCTCTTCCTCGGCTTCGACTCCGACTTTCACTAGTGCTAGAGCTACTGCTGCTAGTGTCCCTGCTAGTAGTCCCACTTGTAGTGCTGCTGCTGGTGGAACTACTCCGACTGCTACTGCTGCCAGTGCTGGAACTACTGCCACTACTGGTACTGCTCGAAGTGCTACTGCTACTACTGCTGCTGCTGCTACGGCTATGACTCTTACCAGTTTTGTTCCCTGCCCTACCCCTGCTTCTACTCCTAGTCTTATTCTTAATTTCTACACTTGATGCCTGATTCTGCTCTGTCTGTGCCTCAACCACCTTTACGGACACCACAGCATTTTCATCCTTGTCTGCCTGGGGCTCTGTATCCTGAGTGGTCTGAGACAACTGCGGTGACTGTGGCAGTGGCACAGACTGTGGCTGAGAGAGAGCCTCGGCCACAGGTTCCAGCTGAGCTTCAGGTGCCTTTTCCTGTTTTTCTTCAGGTTCAGCTTCAGTTTCTGCTTTAATACCTTTCTCCTTCTCGGGAGAAGGAACATTACTCACTTTTTCTGGCTGAACATCAGACTCTGTTTCTGGTTCCGCTTCTTTGCCATTTTCATTTTCTACAGGTTCTACACTATCTGCCTCATTCATTTCAGCCACATCCTGCTCATTATCCACTGGCTGAATGTTTTCACTTTCCTCTTTTACCACTGTGACCTCTTCATGCTGACCATCCTCTTGCTTGTCATTCTCCCTTACCTCAGTAGTCTCTTCTACTTTTATCTCCATTTCATGTTTCTGTTCATCCTCTTCCTGTTCTTTCTCTCCATCGCTATGCCCTGAACCTATTTTTCCCTTTTCCTCCCCTACCTCCTCCATTTCTACATCATTGTGCTGATTACCTGTCTCCAACTCTTCCACCTGCTGAGCCGCCTTACCCTCTTCCTGCTCCTTGTTCTGTTCTTCTTTCTTTTCTTCATTCTGCACCTCCTGCTGTTCTTTTTCCTTCACAGATTGTCTTCTGGGCCTGGCCTCCATTTTGTTAATCTGCTCTGCAAATTCATTTCGCCTGCTTTCAAAGAGTGCTGGGGAATAAATACACAAATAGTAGCCTCAGACAATCTACAGACACTGAAGTCTATTTTCTCCTTAACTAAGAGCTAGTAAGTTATCAAATTGTTTTAACTTATAAATACAGCATCCTTATTCATTCTGAAGTAGCAAGCCATTCATGCATAATGAAAAAGACTGCTAGTAACCTTAAGAAAACAAAGCAAAGGGAATAGTCAGCTCAGTTGAGTATCAGAACAGCAAAGCCCTAGGTCTAAGTTAACAAAAAGAGGTTTTGACTTCATTAAAATCAATCGAACCAACAATATATCAAAATAATACCTTAATTTCCTGGTATTTATATATTAACAAGGTTATACCTCCTAAGGTAAACAAAAGACAGTTAAGAATCAGCAAAAAGCTGGTTAGGTATTAAGAAAGCTTAAATAATGTAAGGTATTCAGACAGGTGAGCCAGCTCCTCTTACCCCCCAACCCCACACAATGATGATGAGCTCCTTAAGAAAAAAAAAAACAACACAATACTTTTCCAGTTTAATAAAAAAGAACAGCAGGACTACCATCAACTGCAGTATTTTAAATTGTTTTCCAAAAGAAAAATATAGTCATCCTGTGAAACAGAAATGAACACACATTAAGGTAAAAAAAAAAAAAAGTTCTAGTGCTGTGCTTAAGAAAACACTTCTCCGTTCCTTTATAAAAACCTGCATTTCCTGGGGTCTTCACAGAATCTACCTTCGCAAAAACGAAGCTGCTGCACTGGCATACATCTGGGTACTAAAGCTTATATAAAGGACTACGTTTTAAGCACATACCTCTGAGATTATTCATACACCTCTTTTGACTCTTCTAAGAGAATCAAAGCACATCCAACATAAAAATAAGTCACTGAAAGAGTAAGGTTTCACTTATGACGAACACCCGTGCAAGAACACAGAGTTTTTCCTAACCATGAAATTCATGTATTTAAGCAGAGAGACTTAAACTTGTACAGCAAACATCAAAGGGAGGCAAGAGCAAGGGCCTTTGTATCACCAAGGCCACTTACCATTCATCTTTTTCTGTGACTCTTCCATCAACTTCTGTGTAGCAGGACACATTCTGCCAGGTATGTAGAATAAGTGGGGTTTTGTCTTCGTTCTTATGTATTTAATTATTTTAGCATTATGTTCATTCCATTCTTCTTGCTGAGAAATGAAAGAAAATAACCCTAAGATACACAAGAATTGTTCAAAAAGACAATTTTTGAACAAAAAAATTAAAACTTACCAACTGAGCAAGCTCAACCTTTTGCTCCAGTAACCGCAGCTCTGTCTGTTTAGCACGTCTTTCTTCAAACAGTTCTCGCCTTTCGTTTTCAACTTGCTTTCTTTCTTCCTCTGCCTGCACTTCAAGTTTTTGTTCAATTTCTTGTCGTCTCTTTTGCTAAGATAAAGAAAGAAGTATATTTTTTTGTAAATCAGGAAAGTGTTATAGTTTGGTCCAATTAAAATTTTGAATTATTTACACCATTAAAAGCATTCTAAAAAACACATTAAGAAATATCGCCTAAGTTTCAGGTAATGAAAGAAAAGAGCGTCATCGCTTGCTGGCACCTAATTTTTTGTAGGTTAGCTATAAAATTACGGGCCCCTGTGGATTTCTGTCTGCTTTTCTGTCATTCAATTTGGATTTGAATTTCCAGTACAAATTTCAACATGTTTTGTTTCCTGCAACAGCGGAAAATAAAAAAAAGAAAGAAATGGATTTCAGTTATTCCACTTGGAGGAAAAAGAAGTCAATGTCCCCAGAGGCAAATTAAGGACTACAGACTGGCGTTTGTGACCAACATAAATTACATTGCAAATAATTCCAGCACAGTACTTCCATACTTCATCGCTAATTAGATATATTACTGCAATCTAGAAATGCCCTGTTTGTATGTCCTAGACAGCAATATGCTTCGATTGTACAATAGTTGTCTATTAAAAAATACAATTTACTGCCTGGACAAAAAAAAAGCTGTGTCATAAAACTCCTTAGGCCTCTACTTTGATTTATAGTTTTATATGTAAGAAAAATTTTTATGTATGAAATTTTATTTTTGAGGAGAACAATGTCTATACAAATTCTCAGGAAAACATTGCAAAAAGCAGTAACTTCTCAAACTCTCTTAATGCAAACACATACTAATATAACTTAGACAGGGACTCCATGTTTCTAGACCATCCTAATCAATAGTTTCTTGTTCTAAAGGCAAGCAGGCAACAGAGAACTTTGGTCCTTTCTCACGTGCTACATGACAGGTTAGATAAAACAGCAGGATATCCAAATACTGAATCTGCAATCGATACCAACACTGGAAACCAGCTGCGCTAACGCTACACAGAAAAGGCTTTAAGCTTAAAGAATTTGTATCTGCTTCCACCGGACTGCTGAAAGTAGAACTTTCAAACACTGTAATCTAAAGATTGTTAGAATTAACTGAATAACCCATTTAGGGCAACAGTAAACAAAAAACAGTAAACAAATACCCTCTACTATTTCAAAGGGCATACTAGGAATAACGTTACCACCATCCCATATACAAGTTTTTTGAAGTTACCACTGAACTATGCAAAGCCTCCACTTCAGTACAATCACAGATCCATTTACTAAAAACAGAAATTCTTGATATCTATACCGGGAGGGGGAAGCCATCTGTAGTCAAACAGATAGCATAATACAACCATACATTTCTGTATACTGGGTTATGATTTAAACATCTGGAATGCATCAGGGTGGGCATTGCTTCAGCAATACTGCATCACCATTATTTACAGAAGCAGCCTGTGACCTATTAAATAGTTACCTGATTAAATTCCATTTACTTTGAAATGATCCCCCAAAAATGTAACCAAGAAAAAAAGAGAAACTATTTTGTGTTTTACATGTTTTGAAGTTGTATAGCAATTAAAAAAACAATCAACAAAATGCTGCCTCTTCCCTTCTGCAATGGTGAGAAATAGTGGTGTAAAGTCCTGAAATTGGTAGAGCCCCTTTCCTGCATCCCACCCCAATTCCACTAACCCAAACCAAACAAAACCCTACATGTACTCTTACCCATTTGTTGCACCTGCAACCTACACTGTGGGGAATTTTCATTCCTATCTGAAGCAGCTCAACCACACAATTTATTTTTTACAGTCTGATAGAACTAAAAATAAGTACCCTCTCAGTAGCAACTGTGGACTCCTGCTTAAATTTTTGAAGTGTGCCCATCAACAAGCCAAATATACGTCGATTCCTGAATAAAAACAAAAAAAAGAAGGTTGAGATTAAGTCCACAATTTTTATTTGCATAAACAACCAGAGAAACTTTCCACCTCAGATGTTTATTTTTAAAGGCTCAGTATTACTTAAGGCCATTAGCAATAGAACACATGTTGACTGTGCCAACAGCCAAGGATATAATTTACAGTAACATATCATATTCTGTTTAAGAGTAAGACACAGCTCTTTCCATAATATAGCACAGTTAGCGCTGGGAAAATTGGAAGACTGCACATTTTATATCTGGAAATAATGACACAGAGGCAATATTAAAAAAAAATAATTTCAAAAGCAGAGTGTACTGAAGAAAAGGTTGATTAAATACAGTGTGAGGTATCAATAAGGAACTGGAAGGTCATTGGTCTTTCTGAAAAACATTCCCCCCCCTTCCTGCCTGGCTCAGGGGATTAAGGAGAAATAGAGCCACAGGGGAATGAAAGCTTATCTGTCACACTTTGCATAACACTATCTTCTACAATGAGGCACTGCACTGTGGGATGAAACCAGAATTGCTCTCATCCAATTAAGTGTTGTTTGAGAAAACTTAAATAAGTAAAATTCTTTAAGGAATTCCTTTCTTCTGAACAAGAACTAATTTGTTGAATTTCACCACCTTTTCTTTCTTTCCATTTAATTCCAAATTAAGCCTTTACAGCAAGAGGTAGATTCTCTTACTCACCGTGGACTTTTACCCATTTAAGAGAGAAAAGAATGCTATTCTCTTCACTCAGTACCACTACTACAGTGGTACAAACCTGATATGGAAAGGTAAAGGTACTTGTATATTAAACAGCAGCAATAGGAACAAATAAAGAATTGAGAGCTAGAGATTCCTCAAAGTGTATTTGTATATGAATGACAACCCAGAAGACACCGAGCAAAATCAAGAATTCAGTGGATGCTGTCCTCTGAAAGAGCCTCTTTCCACCACAAGTCCCAGAGATCCATACTTGTTTTCTCATCTCCCCAGAAGACTACTGAAGTGCAAAACAATTCTGAGGAAACAAACTTTTGGTGACAGAAGCTCTAGGAAGTCCACTAAGAATTTTGAAAGTCCTTCTGTGAGGAAAGCAGTTGGAAACCAGTGATGAAAGCAACAGCAGCCTGTTAGTGGTGCTGTAAAAGCAAGTAAAGTGCCTTTCCTGTGCTAAATTATCTGTGCTCCTTATTAAAGAAGCTCTCTATAGTTCCTTATTCCAGCTCACATTCTTCTACTTATTTGAGGTATGGAGTATTATTGCCCTCGGCGAGCTGCAGACTGCAGGGGATGGAGTCCAAGAGGCTGGACACAGTTGCAAATTTGCTTTACCAACACCTCTTTCCAACAGAGCTGCATTTCAGCAAGAATTTTTATAAGTTACCCTGACAAATAAAATCTAGGAAAAAGGAGATAAACAGAGGAGGAATCTAAAAAGAAGCAGGTAAAAGGAAGGTCTGACTGTACATACAATAATTAGCCCAGAAGTTGTAAGAGAAAAGAAACATGATGGAACGACTGAATTAAAAAAAAAAAAAAGGAAAAATCCACACCCAAAAGCCTCCTTCAACCGACAAAATAAGTGATGTACCAGACAGTTGTAACAGTCCAAACTGTTAAGTAACCAATGAAGTGATATATTTGTCTGACTCAAAGACCATCAGTTACAATAGCACTAGCAAATCTATTCCTGTAGGTGGCCTGAGGAGCAAAATCCCTCTCAGTTGCATGTGATGACTGATGTGTTGTTACTACTGTGAAGTACTTTGAGAGAATATGTTTTAAAATAAATTTTATAACATTATGGTACCTCTTCAACATCACCTTTGATACATAATAACACCTGTGTAATACTTTGTAAATCTGAAGCTACTGCCTACCCCAGCACTCAGAAGTACCATGCTAGTACTTAAAAAGAGATTTCTGCATACCTTTGTTTTCCTTTCTCATCCATATTTTGATCTTGTATAAGGTCTCGACGTGTTCGCTCTTTGGAGGTAGCCACAACAGAAGATGGCAACGTTGGCTAAAACAAAGAAAAACAAACTACTTGGTTCATGTTCCAGATAAGTAAGTTTCTTTCTGCACAGCTCCATTTATCATGTATTACCTTTTTAATATCATCGTCCTCTCCGTCGCTTTCTTGGCGTGATTCTCTTCTTGTCCGACGTTCTCCGCCCAGCCTGAAGAAGAAAAAGCATTAGTGGTCACTAGAGAAGACAGATTTAGGACAGCATCTGTTCTAACATGAGAAAAATACAGGTCTGTGTATCTAGTCAGAAGAACCCATGCTTACAGTAAAAATCTCCCCACTGTTCCAATGATCACTGAGTAGCATTTTACAGACAGAATCTACTGTTGGTAAAAATCAGTGCGAGAAAACAGTTTAAGTTTTAATACAACTTGAATTATAAAGTAAAAGAGAAAAGCCCGTATTACTACTGTATTTGGCTTTTTTAGAGTGCCTTAGGAATTTATTTTTTTGTTTTAATGTTTGCACAAGAATTTCAGAGATTTCTAGAATCTCTGAAAAGGCTACCCACATAAAGGCATTGTGAGACCAATTTAAATGCCTGAAGATATAAAGGTTGGTGTGATTTGTCAAACGGGAAATGCTATTTAAGCCAAATACCAAGAAAACAGGTGAGGGAGGACAGAGCGCTTAGGACCTGAGAACTTGGATGAACTGAGGCTTTAACAAAGAGTAACTAGACAGTGTGTTACATAAAAGTTATTTTCAGCTTTCACTCTCAGCTTTGTGGTACAGCCCTTTACTACCAGTAAAGCCATTTGACAGTGTTCATTTTGTGTTAACTCAAAAATTCAAAAGCAAGCCTTGCTTTAGTCAAGAAATACCACTGCATACAAGCACCCATAGAACGAAGCTCACTGTAATCAGTCTCATCTGACAGATCTGCATCCAAATGCGACAGCTCAAAATCTGAGCCTATTGTCACACTGTGCACATTCAATTTATTGAACAGGAGGTCTCAGTTATAATACAGTTTGTGTCTCCTGTAAAAAAAATCTGGGCTGCTAAGCAGAATATAATACAGCAGACTGTACACCAAGCAAAACAGAAAATTCCAAGAACCTTCATATTGCTCTATCTTTATATTATTGCTCTAATCTTTATATTGCTATAAGGTATAGAAGAAAAAAAAGATATTTCACCATGTTCAATTGCTATCATCCAAATATATTTCCAACAAATCTTGAATATGTAATCTCTGAAGAAGACAGTGAAAGTCATCAGTTATTAACAGTTATTGAATCTCAGCTTTTTAAATTTAAAACTATCAATTCCCATTCAGATAAAGCAAGCTCTCTGCACCAGTTTTTGCACCCACCTACTGGATGCCCCTTCAAGATCCCTCTGTTTGGCTGGGGGTCCTCCTCCACTATCCGAGAATCCACGCCTAAAGAGAAAACACTTAAGTAAATTAAGAGTAAATTAAGATAATCTCAGGTCCACCTTAAACCTGCACAATCAAACTGTATTTTGGCTTTGTGGTCATGATGTAACAATAAATTTTCCTCAGCTCCATCATCATTTATTGTTACTAGTCCAATAAAGTGAATAAACATACTGCTTGTGGACCAACTAATTTAAGCTTGAATTTCTACACTTATTTGATTGACCAGCTACACTAAATCAAGCAGCCCCGTGATGTTCAAGTGTTCATATTTGGAATAGCTTTCAAGATGCATTAAGCTTTAACCAGCAGTTTAATACTGAAATTCAACAAAAAATCCACTATATATTTAATTAATTAGAAACTACTGAACAAAAATGGACATTTTCATTCTACTTGGGGAACAGAGAAAAAGGAGCAAGAAAAAAAAAGAAAAAGGAAAACCCACAAGAAAACATTACAGGTTTAAGCTACGTTTGCTTTAAAATTCTTGTCAGCTTCAACTTCCTGGAAAAGCTACCAGCTTCTTAATTACCAAAAGGTGGATTTTGAATGATTTGTCAAGGTCCCAGATACCACATAACACCTTCCTTAACTTTGATGCTTCCCCTTATTTTTCAGGCTAGTAGCTGAAAGGACGAGGGAAAACTGCCAGTTTAAACTTGCTATAACCACAATCAGAAGGTACTTTACGTTTCAGGCAGCGATACAAAACCCCACATGCCCTGTAGGCCAGCTTCAGGTGCCTGCTGCCCAAAACAGCAGCACAATGAGCAACGGGATGAGAAATACAACACACCCCAGTCCAAGGCCAGCAAACCGATGCCCAGGTACAGGGGTGGAATCATAGAATGGTTAGAGTTGGAAGGGACCTTAAAGGCCATCTAGTTCCAACCCCCCTGCCATGGGCAGGGACACCTCTCACTAGAGCAGGT
>JAOXJM010000041.1:39771381-39787255 GCA_026413425.1 Tringa solitaria | reverse complement strand
ACCCCCCCACCACGACGGGCACACCGGACGGACCGGGGAAGGGCGCGACGGCCTCTCCCCTCCCCTTCATACCCCGCTCCCACAGGGGACACGCCAGCTCCCCTCGCTCCGGCCTGGCCCGCTCCTCACGCATCCCTCATCCCCGCCCCGGGGCCGTTCCCCCCGCCGCACCTCACATCGTTGGGGTCCCGCCCCGTGAGCTTGCGGATGTTCTCGTCCACGTGCTTGAGGCTCTCTTTGGCCTTCTCCAACTGCTCCTGCAGCGCGCGCACTGCCACCGCCATCCCGCCCGCAGCGCGGCCTAGCCGGGGCCCAGCGCAAGGCACCGCTGGGTAACGGACGGGGGGGTGGGGGAGGGAGGAGAGGGAAGAGGGCTCCGCCCACCACGCCGGCAGCCGCGGGCCGGGAGGGCGCAGCCAATAGCCCCTCGCTGGTGCCCTCCGACCGCCAATAAGCGGCCATCAGAGGAAAGGGCACGCCCCGCCGGGAAGGCGCCTGCCAATCATCAGGGCACGCGGCAGATTGGCATCCCGGCTGAACAATTAGCGGGAGCCTCGGCCTGCCCAGCCCTGAGACTCAACCGGAGGATTGACATCGCTCAGAGCTAATGAGAACTCAAGGCGTCGTTTTCCCGCAGCCCAATCAGAAAGCCAACTTGAGGACGTTTATCCCCACCCACCCGGGGACACATCCTACCTTCCCCACTCTCCGTGGGGCCGATGGACCCGCACGCCGGCGGCTAAGGCGTGGGCCAATCACCGCTCCTCTACGGAGGCCCCCGCCCCGTGCCAGCCAATAGGGGCGGACGTTACTGAGGGCTGGTGCGCGGGACGGTGAATGGCTGTGGCGCCCCGGCGGTGCCTGGCCGCCGCCCGTCACCCGGAGCTAAGTAGGCTGTGCTCCGCCAGCCGGCTCCCCCTGCGGCGGCTGTGAAACGCCGTTAACGGGACATTAATCCTGCCGCCGGCGAGGCGTTCAGCTGCGGCTCCGCCTCACCGGGGCGGGCGGCGCCGTTTCTGTGGAGAGGCGGGGGTGAGCCTCCGGCCGGTGTGAAACCCAACGCCGCTTTACAGCGGCAAGGGATAGCGAGTGAACGAGTGACCTCCCGGAGGCGATAAAAGACCCCCGATCCCCTCCACACCGCCCCCATTTCAACCCCCAGCAGTGCGGGGGGGGGGGGCGGCCAGCTCCGCAGCTCCGGCCCCCCCTTGCTTCGCGCCATGGCCCGAGGCAGCGGGCTCTGGAAGTGAAAGGCCCGCCTCAGGAGAGGCTGCCGCCCGCGGGAGGCCTTCCCCAGGCAGCGGGGCGGGAACGCTGAGAGGGTTCGCCGGCGAGGACAACCAGTCAGGCCGGCGCTCCGCCTCGCCCGGCAGCATCAGCTGCTGACCGGGGGCCGGAAGAGGCGGCGCGGCAGCGGCGGCGGGGCCCGGCGGCAGCTGGCCGTTGCGGCGGCGCCGGGCGGGTGGTATCTCCGCGGCGGGGCGGAGATGGCGGACGAGGCGCTCTTCTTGCTGCTGCACAACGAGATGGTGGCGGGGCTGTACCGCGCCGCCGAGCAGGGCGAAGGGGTGAGTGAGTGGGGCCGGGGCCGCCCTGGGCGGGGGGGGTAGGGGAAGGCGGCAGCCCGGTAGCGGCGGGGTGTAAAGCAGCAGCGGCGCCTTGTGTCTTGCAGGAGAACGGCCGGTGCACCACCAAGCTGGAGAGCATGGGCTTCCGTGTCGGGCAGGGGCTCATCGAGAGGTGAGTCCCCCGACCCCTCTGCCCGCTCCCGGGACTGGCGGGCCTTGCCCCTCCTCGGGGGTTTTCCCCCGCCTCTGCCCTGCCAGGCCCCGCGTCCCGTCCCTCCCGGGGCCGGGAGCGCTCTCCCGCTGGGTGGGAAGCTGGCCGCTGCTTTGGGTGGACAGAGGGTTACGCTGCGGATGTGTTTCTCTTACTGAACGCTCTGGCATCCTCCCTTTCCTGCGGGGACCCGCGTTTGAATACCACTGGAGGGTTTTGGAGTATGTATTTTGCTAGTGCTTTCCGTCATGACAACTGAGTATATGGTTACTTTTGATACTTACAATCCTTTTAGTTGCGCCTTTTTTAGACCTACTTTTGCATGTTTTCTACTTCTGGTATGTTTCATGATTTTCTTTTTCAAATTTCTTTCTTAAATGTAATTTTATGGTTGGTTACTCTATTTCATTTTTTCTGAAGCACTCTCAGTCCTTGGAACTTCACGACAGAGCACGTTTCTTCCTTGTTTCCCCAGGCCCTTTGGGAGTGCAGAATGACTTGCTGCACATCCAACTTCAGCGCCCTTGTTCTGAGGTCGTGTGGACATTCTTGAGCTTCTGAAGTCACGCTTTCCTTGAACAAAGTGGTGCTGTAGTGCCAGATAAAGACCCTCGAGGATAAAGAGCGAGAATTCTGAAAAAAGCAAGAGAAAGAGGTCCCTTTTTGGGAAATGGGAACAAGTTTTACATGTTTGTTCCTATGTGTTAGTGCTTTTTTGCATATTTAAAGGACTCATTCCAAGCAGTAGTATAGGTGTGAGCTTTTTGTTTATCTTCTCCTTAGACATTTAGTTGAAGCTAAAACTGATGGAGTGCTTTGCATCTTTCTTTACTTCAACTGTCTTTAATAATCATATAGTTAAAGCTATTTATTCTGTTGTCACGTTGCAGGTATTAAGATAGTACTGTGTTGGTCTTAAGTTAAAATACTTGATAAATGCAGAGTGATGCTAGAATGATACTGTACAATGGTTGGAAAACTAATTTCTCTAACAGCCTCAAAAATAATGTTGCATAGTACCACTGTTTTGTTTTTTCTTTTTCTGTTTAATTGGTTGAGTTGTGTGTACCTTCGTTATTGATATATTTCTTACTTATCTCTTAGGTTCACAAAAGATACTGCCAGGTTCAAGGATGAATTAGATATTATGAAGTTCATTTGCAAAGATTTTTGGACAACCGTATTCAAAAAACAAATAGATAATCTAAGGACTAATCATCAGGTATTAATGCTGTAAATAAGATTTAACTTACAAAATCAGTAACAGTTGTGAGTTACTAGTGCATTTTTTGTTTTTCTTGGTGTAGAATTAATTACCTGGTAAGAAACCCAAAATGTTCTTTATTTGTTTTGTTCAAAAAGCAGAATTTTAAGGTTCGTGTTGGCACGTAGCTTCAGAATACAATTTAATAATTGCTTGTGATGTCTTTATTGCCACCCTGTTTGAAAACAGTAAATGCTTTGAATTTCAGATGTGCTGTTGCAGAGTTAGAAACTGACAGGACAGTAATGGTTACAGTTAACACTTAAACAGGCACTTGTTTATGTATCTCCTAATAAATTTTAGTAGAAAACTAGTGTGAGAAGGTAATATTGCTGGTGTAACATCTATTTAAATGGAATGGCTCCTTTGAAGTAATTTTTTTTTTTTGGAGAATTTTTACAGTTTTCAGCAGTTGAGAGCCTTAGTTGGATTTTATTGAATGTACTTGTATAAGAATCATCTGAAAATCTTCTCAAATTTGCATGTTGATATCAATGTCCTTTCCTGTATCAACAGTCACTGTTTTTAAAGCAAGATCAAAATAATTTAAGGACCCATTTTACTAGAATAAAAGATGTTTTTGCTTTTGGATGACTTGGTTTCTTACAGCCATTTTCATGTTGTATCAGAGTAGGAACAAGATAATTTGTACAAGGATTATGCCAAATAAAATGTTTTATTTTTTAATGAGCTATTTATCAAGTAATAACTTTAATAGATAATAATTACCTTAGAAATATGTTTTTGAATTCAAAGAAAGCTATTGTATTGAGCTTAGGTCTCAATTGTATACACAGCCTTAATTTGATTTAGAGGGCTATGAAGTTCCAAAGTAGCACAGTCATTAGCAAAGAAAGTAAAATGACAGGTGTAGATGAAACTATACTGTGTTCATCTTCAATTTATTAAAATGCATATTGTGGCACAAAATGATAACGTAGAAAACACTAGACTTTTAATTTGATCATTTGCTGGGTGTTGTTGCCTGTGTCACTATCAAAGAAGATAGTTCTTATAAAATTTGAGAATAATAATAGTGAATTGAATACGAAATGAGGATTTAAGATTTGAATGTAAAAAATCAACGTGCATTTGATACGTTAACAAAGACTTTCTAATATGGAACTATTGTTTCTGAGCACTGGAAGGACTTTTCCAAGAAGAATGTAAAGAAATATTTTTTAGGATTAACTGCTGATATTATCTAGGGGTTTTGTCATAAACTCACAATTAAGTATCTTTTATTTTGATATGTCATGTAAGTAAATAATGCAGTTTAAAATTAAATCACATATGCCTTAATCTAAAATTTCATTTTTCAACCTGAAAACATTTGTATCTACAAACCAAATCCCTGCACGTAAAATGTTGATTACATGTTACTGCATATTCAACTAAAAAAATCCCTTTTTTTTTTGTTGTTTTCAAACAGGGTATTTATGTCCTTCAAGACAATAAATTTCGTCTCTTGACACAAATGTCTGCAGGAAAGCAGTATTTAGAACATGCACCAAAGGTACCCTTCAGTTTTATTCTTGGGATCTACCAGTTTGGTTTGAATTATCTTGATCTATTAAAAACAACTTTAAATTTTGTAACTGAATGAATACAAACTCTTCAAAAGGGTGGCTAGAGTTTAGTCTCCAAAACCTGTGCTTTTTAGAAATGCACTGTGTTTCAGAACAGTGGATTTGATTTATGGTTCCAGAAATGGTCATAGTTGTTGCGAAACTTGCTGCTGTCGTGTTCGAGTTACTTGATGGTAGGAGCTGGTCTGCCACCATCGCACAAATTCTTTTGCTTTGGAAAGCATGTGCTTTCAGAAGCTTTTTTGAAATTTCCGAAACACATTTGGAAGTTGCTGTTTGTTACCAAGAACAAGCTTCTGAGATTATATGAACAGGCAGAAAGATCTTCCACCAATTAAAAATAGTTTTGAGTGTAGATACTGAGTTAGGGTAAGTAAAATCAAGTGCCTCTGCAGAAGGTTTTATAAAGCACTTGGGTTCGGGTGGATGTAAGAAATGGGGCATTCAGTTCCATTTTATGGTTTCTTAATTCTTGATCTTCTTAGTCATAGCAGTTGCAGGCTACTGTTCTTTGGATTTTTTTACATTTGGTGAGATGTTTCTTCTGTTTTGCAACATTTACTCTAAATATCTGCAGGCCCTTGCATTCTAAGATGTGGCCTGTGCGAGAATGCTATCTTGGACTGTTTCTCTTTCATTGACTTAAATACCAACTGCTTGTTTCAGCCAAGTCTTGGGAATTTGGTTTAAGGATGTTAAGTTCCTACAGGTTTAATGGAAGTAGAAACAAGTAACTCAAGATAGTTCCTCTAACAAGAGAAATCTGTATTGTGAGCTCAGCTGTACCAAATATCGGAGCTTTCATCTATTAGAGACTTGAAGAAGTCTCTCAAGCACATGAACAAAACCTCCATAGTTTTATATTGTCCAAATGTTAAGTCTCGTTCTAGAGTACTTAGTTTCAATGTTTATTAACAAGCTTCACCCTTGATGCTTTAAATAAGTGCAACTTTATATTCAGTATTTAGCATTTACCTGTGGACTAATCAGAGGAGGCCTATCGAATTTGGGAATAAAGAGTATTGTAACAGCTGAAGTTTCATCAATGCCAGCATGTAAGTAGTTCTCAGAGTTATTCATTTTTTAGCTCATTTGGTAACTTCCTTACTGACTTCATCAGTGTATAAGCATTTATCAAGGTGGGATTAGTTTGCAGCTGCTGGGCTGTAGGAGTCAGTATGAACATCAGGCTATGGCTTGTCACTAAATACTTTAGTGTGTAGAAAATATTGGCAGAGGGTGAACTTCCATGTCATTGAGTGGAAGGCAAAACTAAAAAGTTTTACTTACATTTGGAAGCATCAAATGCGTATGGGTATACATCCAGAAGGCTATTTGAACAAGTGAAGATCGAACCAGGTAGATACGTGCTCTTTCTCTAGGGCTAGAAGTCATTAAGTCTCTTAATAAGTGAAGTCAATGGTAACTACCCAAGCTGCTTAAGGGGAATTTAAAAATTTCCACAAACTTTGCACGAATTTTAAATTCAGCTGACAAGACTGTTGTGATGTGGGAATGTGGGTGAGCTTGAAGAAAAAAAAAAAAAGGCTGTTCATCTGGAGTTAAATTTAAATGCTAAATTTAAATAATGGCCAGGTTGTTCACAATTAAACTGTAAGATTGAAGTGTTCCTTAGTATTTCTTTTAACAAAATGATTATAAGAAAATAATTCATTGGAACAACAAGGTCTAATGGTCATACTTTGATCTGATTTTGCTTTTTCTTTGCAGGTAAATTTCAGGTGATGATACAGAAGATGTAGAGCACATTCAAATCTGGGTATCTGTCCCTTGTCTGTGGATTCAGTATCTTGGTTCAGCTTTGTGTGTAGCTTGTAAATTATAGCAGTGTGCAGCACAATTCCAAAATACATAATAAATGTTCATCAAAATAACGCTATCTTTGCATCTTGGTATGAAATCTATTCTATACCAAGGTATTAATTCCACACGGTGAAAACTGTCTACCCAAAAATTTTCAGAAAAATATTTAAATTACCAAACCAGCATATATGGAAGACCAGAAGTGTGTTTTGAGGGCAGAGTGGAAGCCTGACCAAGACTAAATTGGAATAAAAAACTAACGTGGTTTGTGTCACCCAATGTGAATACCCAATTCACTCTGAACTGTGAGGCAGCGAGTGCTTTTGTATTATTCTGAGGAAGCCACGGGCACAGGAACCAGCAGCCTTCAGTAACGGTGTGCACTGGAGGGTTAGTTTCTTTGTAAGTGGAAATGTGAACTTACATGTAGTTGAACACTTTTCCTACCGCCCGAAAATTAGCAGCTGGTTTTTGTGTCAGAATAATTTTACAGTGAAGGTCATCTATATTGGCCAAAGAAGGAAATTTGTTTTAGCTTGTTGTGCATAAACTTAACATTAACGAAATTGTTTTTAATTGCTAGCTACAGCTCACTTCTGTAATGAGTGTGTGCAGGAAGATGATTAGGCCTGCAAGAAGCTATAAAGAACTCTTGAGGACATTGGGGTTTGCTAGATACTGCTTGTTAGAAGATTTGTGTAACGATACATATCTTGCTGTAGGTAAGCATGAAAACATCTCGTTAAAACTTTTAATCAATTTTACTGTTACGACTTTTCTGTCGGCAGGTTCAGGCTTTATAGTTTCAAATGAATCCTGAGAGTGTTTATTCAGAAGAATGAGAATGCCTTGTGACAGTGTCTACTCTCAGACCAGTAAATAACAGGATAACTGGAAAAGCTAACATGTTAAAGTAGCACCTTTGATTGTCATAACTACTTCCTGTGTTGGGAGAAGTGTATGTTCTCCAGCTGCATGGTGGGCAAGAACACTGGAAGCTGTTCTTCCCTAAGCTCTAGGAAAGGTCTGAAGTTTGTAATGGCTCAGGCCTCTTCTCGAGAGCTGTTACAGGCTGGCAAGCTGTAGAATAATGCGATAACCAGGAGGTTATTGTACTTGAGTTTAAGATGTGACCAAATTCTGATCTTTTTCAAGCACTTTGAATGCTCGTTCAGATTAGTCGTAGCTGAATAACTTGACAGTTCTAGGAAACATCTAGAGCAGGACTCTGTCCCACTGGTTATAGAACTAGCAAAGATGAAAGTAACTACAGCGGTATGGTACTTGGCGGGGATCAGCTGTTTGACTGATGGAACACGCTGGTTTCTTACACTACTAGTTTATAGTAAGGCTGTGGTGGTTGTTCACCTTTATAACTGGGATTTGTCTGAAGTTGTAGGGCTAGAGAATTAGCCAGTATTCTTGCATTTCATAGGTTCTTCAGTTGCCAACTCATCCTGCTTTCAACATGCTGAAAATGTAACTAAAGAGACTAGACATAATTTGCACTGTGTGTCTAACAGATGAACATTCCAATGCCATTACATTTACATTACAGAATCATTGTTACTTGCATCTCCAGAATTAACTCCAGTAATTACTGTAATCCACTTTGATTTTTTGCTTGACAGTTAAGACTACCATAAAGGCTTATCAATAACTGGTTGTGGTTAATGATGATTTTTAATAGTGAGGGGAGGAACTTGAATTCTACAATATACAGAAGACAACTGTCATTTAATACTCTGTATGAATTTGCTGCTGTCAGCAGAATTGATAGTTCCTTTAACATCATTTTTTAATTGTTGAAGATTAATCAAACCGGAGGGAGTTGTGTATGTACCAAGCAGATGCTGATACTCTTGGTGAAGCACTCCATGTGAAATATATAAATAGGTGAGCTACTGTATTTATTAAAATAGCATACAGAAAACAAATTTGCTCATTCTGTTTAATAAATGCTTCTATTAAAAGCATTGAATACAGCTCTGTAATTTTCACTGGTTCTGCAACTGTTTACTAAAAAATAGCATTACTACTCAGGAAGTATTTATGTTTATGTTTTACTAAAATTGTTGCAGTAACTTACTGGCTATAGGTGAATTGCTTAGCAGAGCTTATGCTCAGGAACCAAATCTTGAAAAAAACATTCAGTCCTAGTTGTGTAGATTTCTACAGTAAAGCTGCTGTTAAATAGTTTGAAAAATGAGAAAAGCCATAATGTTTAAGAACACTTTTTAAAATGCTTTTATTTAAAAAGCCCTCAATGGTTGGGTATTAGATAAAGAACTATCATTTGTAATGTAATCTCAGACTTCACCTAATAGCAACGTCCACAGGATTACTTAGCTGGTAGAAATTTTCCAACCAGGAATGTAGTTTACGGAGACAGGAGCTTGAGAGATGATGCCAGACACTTCATTGACCACTGGTGATGATGATACTGAAGACATTGACAATCTTATGCTAAAGCTGAGCTGAAGTTATTCATAGCTGTCCCAAATGTGTTATTGTGAGGGTGATCTGAAGGGGTTGTATAGTACTTCAGGTCTGAACAGTGCAGTGTCTTCCTGTGAGCTCTCATAATCCTGTTCGTACCACGGCAACGCAAAATACTTGATATTCTCGAAACAGTCTAGGGAGGCTCATCAGCCAAGTCACGCTGATCGAAGTACCTGGTGGAGAGAAGTGGAAGATGGTAATGCAACGTACTCCTTAAGTCTGCTCTGAGTTGTTAGACCCCTTGCTTTTTAGCTCTTCTTTTAGTGTTTCTACAGTAATTACAGCTTTGCAGTTCAGGGGGCTCATCTGAGGAAACCAATAAACTTACTTTACTCTTAGGTTTATCTTAAGTCCTTTTAGGTAAGTATATTTGCTACACAGACCCAGGGTACTTTAACTGACTTCCACATTAAACAATCTAGATTAGGACAGGAGTAATCACACGTTTATTCTGGACATACTTTACTGATTCAGGTACATAAGTTGCATTACCTGCTAACTAAGCAGATTATCAAGTTCAGAGCTGATATTTGTTCCTCATTCTTGTTCTCCTGAAAGAGAAATAAATAATACTATAACAGTTCTTTTGTTACCTGTGTCAAATGGAAAAGCTGTTACATGCCATGCTACATGCCTGTACTATTCCCTTCATTCCCTAGCAAACTTAGGACAAATGTTCAAAATGTGCCAAGACTTCAAGAACTGAAAAATCATCCTCATAATTTGCTAATTTCAGCAAGTCCTATGCGCCATGTTATATTAAATCTTACCTCTAGTACTCTGACTTCTGAGCATCGTCTTGCCAGCTGCCGAATAAGGGAGTGAGCTTCAGGTAGCAAAGGCTTTTCAAGGCACGCCAACAGTGCGTAAAGCCATCTACCCTGCGTGGATTCAAACAACAAACTTAGAATTATGAGCATTTCCTTTAAGTTTCATGCAGTCTTTGTTATGTTACATAGAGCAGGCCTGGAGCGGAGATCTCAAACAAAATTGCATTTAAGGGCTACTGCCTGAATTGAAAAGTTTGAAAGCCAAATTAGACACTACACAGTAGAACTTTGTGCCTCTAGATAACTTCTTGTGAGCAGTACTCCTGGATTCCCTGATTTTTTTTGGAATACTGGCCAAGATATAAATTAACACAGCTTACACTATTAAAGTCTGAGGGAAGGATTATTTTGGTAATATCTTAAGATTATTACTTAGCTATTAATTTTTAACTTCCTAAACTGTGGAAAGACATTCCTGAAGCGTGAATGTATCAAGTCAGATCTTTGTGGAATGAATACTGTTAGATCAACTTTAAAAATTGCATCATTGTGAAAATGTGTCCTTTGCATTTTACTTCACTGAATGCTACTGCATTCTTACAAACTTAACTTCTGCTACCAGTGTAACTTCCTAATTAAATTCCAGTGTCTAGTGGCTTTTGTTATGGGAATAAACTAAAAGTCAGTGTGCGTATTCTCTGCAACATATTGGTTAAAAAGAAAACAGTCCTACAGAAAAGGATAGAACATGAAAGGCAAAAAAGTGACTCAAAAATAGCGGAATTGTGTTTAGTATTATGGAAGTAATTTTTCATTACTCTTTTGCTTGGTGGTACTGAGTGAGATGAGATGTGTCCATCAGGGTCTTTTGTAGATACGATGCCATTATGTAGCCAGTCAATCTAGTTGTGGCCAAACTCCACGCTAGTGTACCCTGTCAATCTGAATGTCTTACTAGCTTTGATTTGTCACTACACTAATACAGCTAAGCCTTCTGGTCTATGCTGCATGTGGAAAGATTAAATGTATCTTTGCCAGCACAGTCACGTATCTCCAAACTAAAAGGGAGATGTGGCTTGTTGCAGCTTGCAGCACCCCGACACCTTAAACTGGGCAGAAGCAAAGCTGCTGCAGTCTGAGCCTCTTCTCTCCCCAGCGCCGATGCTCATCTAACCTCGTGGCTTAAGTCAGTGTGGGGAGCACAAGGGTAGGGGGTTTTGGCAGTGCTTGACAGATCTCTATCTGTTATGTTTTGTAATTAGCCTTCAGAAAAGTTCTGTGAATGCTTATTTTAGTACCCAATCAAGAAAGTTTTGAAAGTAACTGAACGACACATGCATCTAGGGAACTCTTTAGAAACTAAAAAATAATTTCATAGGAAACTATGAGCAATTTATTCCTTGTTTAATGCATTCATGTGCAAGTAGTTAGAATAAATTAAAAATTACCAGTTCAGGAGTAAATTTTTTCTCTCCAAACCAGCTTATCAGGTACTCTAAGACGCTGGTTACTGTTGCCTTCAAGAGAGGAACAGAAAGAGACAATACAATACCTGCAATGTTTTGTTTTGCTGTCCTTCTACATGAAGGAATGTTTTATGTAAAAAAAACAATCTGACTTTTCAAAAATATACACGTTATGTATTTCTACTACACTGTGATATATAGTATTACTATATGACTAGTATAGTATTAGTACTAATACTATAGTATTACTATATACTATACTATATAGTATTCATCCCAAGTTGAAGTTATACATAAGGGTAACCCAAGTGTAAAGCATGAGTTCCTGGAAAGAACTTTATAGAAAATGAAGTAATTGTCTTAACAAAGTTGTGGGTAAGTAGCTACAGATTAGGAAAGAGGCAGGACACTGATTAGTTGTTTCTGTGACGGTGACTAATGGGAAACACAACAGTAAAGGGAAGGCAAGCATGATTCTTCTAGCCTTGAAGTGTACATAAGAGTTCACAATCAGGTTGAAGGACTGCACTTAAATTTTAATACTAAATGAGAAATCTTAAGACACTGTCAAGCACCCAGTAGGGCATTCGGCAAAAATTCAAACATTAGATGCTCTACAGAGTAATTACAAGGACAAAACACTCTTAAAACTAGTCAGGATAAGTGTTCGTTAGTAGTCATTTGTAGCTGAAGGTGAGAGAATGATTATGTGTTTTCCTTGTAAGTGGACAACGAATAGCAGTTGTAAGAAACAATGGCCTACTCTAGCAGAGAAATAAATCTAGCAGAAAAAAACTTCTGCAATAGAGTATGAGAAATAATGATTTATGCAATGTAACTCTGCGATTCTAAGAGGTAAGCTTACCTGATTCATTCTGCTTACAATACTTAGCAAAGGGGGAAAGCCGACCTGCAAATAATCAAGTTGGAAAATGCAGACATTACGATAAACATTTTTGTTCTAATTTAGAACACACTAATATTTTAATGTGATGCTTAGATATCTGCAGTGATTTGAAGGTCTGTTCTGAGCTTTGAAATCCATTAAAAAAAACCAAACCACCTTCAAGAAAGTTCAAGGTAAAGTTCAGTCAAATTTGCTATAAACCTTACTTTTTACTTTTATTTGTTAAAGTTTTGCAGTGAAGCGGACATTTGTAGAATAGCATGTATGAGGAGAACCACCAGAAATCACCATTCAACAAAACACTACAGCAGAGTATGTAGAAAGCTTTTCAGTTCTGTGAGCAGCAAGTGTTTTGGCTGGTAACAGATGAAAGAACCCTGGAACTTTTTTTTCACTGGAGGGATAGACTTATTCCCTGATTCACTCAGTTTCCACTTAAAAGGGAAGAAAAATGAGACTTTCTGGACTTGCCTACTTTCTATTTAACACAAAGTGGTGATCAACAGTAGGATTGTTTCTGGCAGTTATTGAAAATAGCAGCTGAAAATTAGAAATCCTATACTCACCTTCATGTAATCAATTCCTAGATTTTCATTATCAGATAGTGCATCTATTTCTGAGTACACTCTTTCACCCAGGCAGAACTTCTTCCAGCCTTCTTCATCCTCTGATTTTGGCTGAAGTAAATAAAAATAAATGAAAACTGTGAAATACTGCTATCTTGAAGACACTGAAGAAAAGATAATATTCACAAGTTGTTGCTTTAAACCGTAAGGCAAGATTAACCACAGATTTAATGACTGAAAAAACCCAAACCCAGCACTGTTACAAATTCTACTCACCATAGTAACATTGCTGTCCAAATGTTGTGACCGCCAGTGATTTCTGTGCTTGTTCAGGCTCTGAATAATTAAAACAAAGCCAAATTACAGTTTAACTTCATAGTTATTTTATCCTAGTCATAATTTCATTATTCTTAAAATGTATAAGAAGTCTATTTTATGATGTTCTATAAATTGAGTAGAGCCATAACTGGCTCAATATTTCCCATGCCTCTTAATATTTAATATAACCCAGTTGCTCATTTACTGGAGTCATAAATGATCTTGACCCACATCTTCATTATGTTTTGCATTTCACCCTGTTTGAACTGTAGATAGAGATTGCTCAATTCTCCATTTTTTTTCTGTTATTTAAGATCAGGTTGCAAATGCAGTAGGAAGGATTTAGGTCTGTGCTAACATTACAACCTTACAAATACATTTTACCAATTTTTTTTTTTTTAACATGACTCTTTCAGGAGTTTTATCAGAGATTTGAAAGCCACAGAGTACACATTCAATTCTTTTTCAAGAACTTGAAATATTTGCCTACAAACATCTGTCCTATCCTAAAGTCATAACATTTCTATACTAGATAGAAGGTTGTTCCCCGTAAAACACGAATGTGTTCCATCTGGACACTGCGAGTCCCCTCACACACACCAGTTTTTACCTGACGAACAGCTGAGAAACTGGCCACTTGCTGCTGCTGCCACTTGAGCGTTGGAGAGAATCCTTCAGGAGCAGGCTGACATCCAGAAATCTAAGAAAACACTGGCAATAATTACAATGTAAAGAAAGCTTTATAAGAAGAATCCTTAAGAACAAGAGAATCAGTAAACGTTTACTATTGGGTAAACAATATCCTTTAAATCTTCATTGAAGAAAGGTAATTTCATGGCCACATCCACAACTGACTTTTAACAGTTGGTTTAGACAAAATTTCTTCTGTTTGACTCTTCTCATAGGCAAGTAAGAAGGAAAACCAAGTATTCAAAGAATTATTTAAGGTTTTGGGGTTTTTTTTAGCCATCCTTCTCCCTTAATTTCCCCATTTAGAAAAAGGAAGATGCTGTTTCTGTATCTTGGACAGATGCTATGAATCTTAGGTGTTCGACTTGCAAAGATAACAAGTTGAAGAATACAAAAGACCACAAAAACACCTCTTAGGAAATTAACTCTGACAGTAAGTAGAGATAACCTCTTTAAAGAATAGCACAGAAGAGTTATTTAAAAAAATACAAAGACTCTTTCTACAGAATTTTAGAACGCCTCTACAGAGAGGTGAGACAAAAGAAGAAGAATGGTTCCCCAGAAGTTATATGGTCATACTAGAAACTTTTCTTGAGTGATCTAGTAGTGAAATTCCAGATTACAGTTTTCACGAGAGAAAGGCAAACTTGGTCTGTTGAACTACTTGAAAGTAGATGAAAAACCAAGCTGGCAGGGCAATGTCACAACAGAGAAATCTGCTTGGGCTGTAAAGAAAAGCTCTGATAAAATACTCCACCAAAAAGGAAATACTAGAATTTCTAATTCTATTAGATTCTATTATAGAATATTATAGAATTCTACTATAGAATTAGAAATTCTATTTCTAATACTAGAATTTCATCTAACTTTAGTAAAGCTTAGCTGCAGTTACTACCCTTACCCTAGATATATATTTAAACCTAAATATAGGTATGGAGATACCTTTATGCTACATCTTATGCAGGTTTTATGATTAAATATTTATAAAATTTAATGCAACATTTTATTTCCTTAGCCAGTAGAACAGTCTGCTGCGTATCAAACAGAATGCACATAATTAATTTAAATCAGTTAAAAAGCCTGCTGGTAGCCAGCAGTTGAATGGGAATTTCTTCAAACCCAGACATTTAATGTAATTCTGTAGATGCTTTTAAAATCCAGCACTGCTATTTAGTTATGCCAACCACTCCCCAAAATTAGCACAAGCATTATGATATTGACATCTTCCTCCTTATTTTTTTTTCCCTCTCAAAACACGTAAAAAGCTCCCAAACTTACTGAAATGTTTACTGTCTGCTTCTTCCTCAATTTTTTGGGGTCTATTTGCGCCACGACCACATCTGGGCATCGGGCTGCTTCAATCCTACAAGATAAAACCAAGTGGCTACGTTTTTCCCCTTTCTGCAACAGGTGTTTATTTGCCGGGTGTCCCTGAAATACCGCCGAAATCTTCCGGTGTGGAAAACACGGGCTGGACCGGCCGCTCCTACAGGAGCTTTGCCGGGAGAGTTAAAAGATGGGAGTTTTCTCGGTTTCTACCCGGTGGCTCCGATCTCCCGGAGGCTTGCTCGCCTCGGAGCCTGCCTCGGGAGGGCCCGGGGCCGGGCCTCCTCCGCCTTTCTGCGGGCAACCAGCGCCATGGGCGGCGGGAGGTGCGGCTGGCGGGAAGCGGTAGCCTCGCCGAGGGGCTCAGCCCCGGTGCCGGCCGGGATCCCACGACACCGGGGAAGCGGCTCTCTCCGCCGGCAGCGGTAGCGCGGTCACTGCCGCCCCCGTGCACCCCAGCGCCGGGGCAGCTCTGGCGGAGAGGTGAGGGCGGCGGGCCCGGCCAGCGGCCGCCCCGGACCGCGGGAGCCCGGCCCTTTCCCCCCGCGCCCCCGCCACTCACTGGACGCGCTTCAGATACTCCTGGGGCGTCCGTGGAGGCACCGTGGGGTCGAAGTCCTCGGCCAAGTCACAGTCATCCACCGGCAGCAGCCGCGGCATCAGCTCCTCCACGCCCGGCTCCATGGCAGACCCGGCCCCGGCCCCGGCCCCGGCTGGGAGGTGTCGTGAGGCGGCGGCTGCTCTCGCGAGAGCGGCGGGAACGCGAGGGGCCGCCTGGGCCCTGCCGGGGGCGATGGCGCTGTGGAGGCGGCGGGGCCTCCCCGCAGCCTGAGGTGGAAGCGGCGGCCTGGAGGCGCCGTCTGCTCGGGGCGG
>JAOXJM010000041.1:39705918-39767727 GCA_026413425.1 Tringa solitaria | reverse complement strand
GGGGGGGCGGCCGCCGGGAGCCCCCTCCTCAGCTGGGGCTGCCGGTGCCCGGGCAGGGCCGGCGGGGCACGGCCTTTGAGCTGCGGAGGGTGTGAAGGGCGGCTGGAGCTCCCCCGTCCCGGAGCAGCCCTTCTGTCCCGGTCCTGTCGCAGCCGCTGCCGGGGTGCCCTGCCAGCGGGGCAGAGCTGCGCGGAAACTGGGCTTAGGCGGGCCCCGCTGCCTTCGAGTCGCTGTTGTCTTAATTCAAGTGGGCTGTTAACGCACGCTGGTTGCTTAAAAATAAAAATCCCTTAGCGGGCAGGACCTGGGAGAGCAGGTTTGGAGGCTGGCTGTGTTTGAGTGGTGAAAATAAGATCGTTATGTGGTCGGATTGACAACTGGCGCTTGCTTTGGATAAGTACTAAGTCATTCTCATATGCTTGAGTTCCTCCTTAGAACTGAACTAGTGTCTTGTATCTGAAATGCTAATTTTGGCATAAAAACAAAATTAAAGGCTTGTTATTAATCTCTTTTATTTCACCAGATTATTAGTGCATAATAAAGCGAAAGAATAGGTTTGTTGGAAGAAAAGTGCACAGTGGACTGTACTAATTTAGTGGTATTTAAATTCATAGTCACATGAGGGACTCTGATCCCTCTGTGCTGGAACTCTTAAAGTGCCAAAGAGAGAAATATTTTGATTCTGTTTGTATGTACTTCCAAGGATTAGTGGATGTTAGTTTGATGTTTTTCTCTATTGGGGCACATTTACGTGTGGTGTGTAAATGTTAAAAGGTGCTGAGATAAAGGAGGAGCTTTTAGAATAACCTGTTTTGAACAAAGTATCGTTGCTGTTTGCAGTTGCATCTAGAAGCATTTCAAAATAGTGTCATTCCAAAGTAATGTGTTTCAAAACTGTTTATTCAGCTATAGGATATGTTTCCAAATGGTATATCAAACATGTTTGGTATGTGTAATGGTTAGAAGGCCCTAACTGTACTCTTGCATCTAGTCAGGGTAATCACATAAATACTATTATTTACCTGAGAATCCAGCCCTCATAGCCAGGTGTAGTCAGCCTGTGACTGTGCAATTCAGTTGTGGCTTCTTTGCCTGACACAGAGCGAGGTTGCTGTGGTGCAGGGAGGACGTATGACAGGAAGGGCTGCTGGTCTCACCTGGGTGTCTTGTCCTGCCCCAAAGCCAAAGCAGCGACACCCCGACTTGGGAGGTGTTGTTCCACAGCCGTTCTGAGAATGACTTTTCTGTGGTTTTCTGAGGTGGGCAATAGGTATTTTTGTGGCATTCACATGTATGAAGTTAGGTAAGTGGTCTGTAGGTCAGCAGGGTTTGCTGTTCTGGTCTAATGTAATACCTCTTCACACCTATCCCAGAAAATGTGCCTGGAGAGCTATGACGAAACCATGGAAACTGAATGTAACTTGTCAGACTGTGGGTTTCACATTTGATGTATGGTGAAATGTGTAGGCATTACTGGCTCTTGGAAATGAAGAGCAGGGTGTAAGAAAAGATGGAGGGAAATTTGGTTATTAGCAGGTTCTGCCTTCATACCTTACTTGAAAGTAACAGTATTTAACTTAATAAATCCAACAAATCTTTTATGTATATATGTGCACTTTATTAGTCACTTCACACTGGTGTTTGTACATTGGCCTCTGTGGAGCAGTAACTGAGTGGTAAAAATAACATCCGTGTGAAACCATTTCAAGTGTAGGTAGAGTAAGATGTGGAGAGAATACTTTGAAGTCCAGTAGAGAAAGCGGGAGTTCATGTTGCTGTGTGTGGAGATGGCATTGGAGGACTTCATAGCCTATGGAATGGCTGAAATGGCCTTCAAGTTGCAATTTTCTCTGTCTTCTCAGGAGATAACCTTAAAAGGAGAGATTATTCTGGTTTTGGTTATAACTGAGATTGTTGCCTCATGCAGGTGGTTCTATCAATATCCTGTTTTTCTGGGCAAATGTTTCTTCATCTTTTGCACAAAACATGGATGGGTTTTGATGTGTTAGGAGAGAAGTATCTGAAATTCTAGATCCTTTTCAGATACCAGGCTGTTGTTTCCTCTCCTAGCTGAATTATCTTCTGCCCCTGATCACTCTGTACTTATTATGATTTCCAGGTATTCTCTTCCCTTGCATTTGCTCATTTCTGTTCCCTGCCCAATGGCCTCGTTCAGCCCGACGGCCTTGCAACAACTTGAGTAAAAGTGGTGGTGGAAGTGGCCCTTTGCACAAAGTCCCATACGGCTCCCTGTGTTGCAATTGCAATGACACACAGATAACAATGTTGGCAGACTAATTATCATAGTATTTCTGTTACAGTGTGGTGATAAGTAATAGCGATTGCACCTATGGAGAGCTTTAAGAGAAGGGTACTCTACAGAGTTCAGTTCACCTGTCAGTGTTCTATAGGAACAGATTTTAGACTGCTTTTTGGAGGTTTCCAACAGTTGGTTATTTCCTAATGGTATTAGCTGTGAAATGTGGGGCTTCTCTTTGTTTAATGGATGTTGTTAATCTGTTTTGTTCAAAATCAGCGTTAGAATCAAACTATTAAGTCAAACTGTAATTTAAAAAAAAAACAAACTTGAAAAGTTTTTAACTATTATATAAGCTAAAGGTGCAATGTCATTATAATTTTAGTAAAGAGAGCTAAGTCCTTACACTTGGAGAGTTTTCCAGGAGTTTTTGGTAGGGTATGTAATTGCTGGGCTAAGAGGGTCATCAGTCTGTTTGTGAGAACTGCTGATTTAAATTTCAATTTGGGGGGATTCCAGCATGTCTAAAGCTGTTCATTAACTTAGTACAGTCTAAAACGAGACCTAGGAGTATTTTCCCAGGCTGCCTCAGAGGTGGTTCAATTAGACTTTTACAGTAAATTCTTAATTATTGGAAAGTAGGAATTCAGATATCCTAGTTGCTGGGAAAACCTATAAAACTTATATATTATACAATGTACTGGGAGGCAAACAGCAAGTATTCAGGGACAGTGTAGATATATCTGATTGTTGGGCGTTTTTGGGGGGGGTTATGGGGTGGGAGGGCACTTCTTGCTGGCTTTTGCAGGTATTCACAGGTTCCTATTGAGCTTTTCAGTTGTGTCTGCGTTTTCCCAGTGCTCCAGTTTGTGAGTAACTGAAAATTCTGAAAGCCTTAGGTCGATGCCCAAATTTGAGTTCAAACAATTGTTGAAAGTTGCATCTTCATACATAATATAGTAGAATATGACATATGTACTTCTTAAAAAGTTGTTTCTTGGCATCGCTGTAGGAGTGTGCTCTTGTGGAATATAGTGTTTTTATTCCTTTATATTTGCGTGTAGGCCACAGGATTTACTGAAAATGTTTAATCATGGTGTGAATGTGTGATTGTCATTAAGTGCGTTTGGTATTTTGTGGTTAAAAATATTTGCACTTCAACATGCTGCTAACGGTTCTCTCTTTATTATAGTGATAAACAGAGAAGTTGACCATGACGACCTTCCTGGAATTTATCCAGCAGAATGAGGACAGGGATGGAGTTAGATTCAGCTGGAATGTTTGGCCTTCAAGTCGTCTGGAAGCCACAAGAATGGTAGTCCCAGTGGCTGCCCTTTTCACGCCACTGAAAGAACGGCCAGACTTGCCTCCTATTCAGTATGAGCCAGTTTTGTGCAGCAGGACCACGTGTCGAGCTGTTCTCAATCCTTTATGGTAAACCTAATACATTTGTTATGCCAGTATTTCCCCTTACAATCAATATTTAGAATAGTGGCAGTTGAACCATGCAAACGATCTGTGTGGCAGTTCAGGTGCTCCTCACAGGAGTATACAGCTCCGACTTCTAGATCTTAGAATTTTCTGCATGCAGTTTTGCACATGTAACAGACATACTTAAAACATAGTTTTCATTTAACTAGTCTTTTCAACATACTTAATTAATGATTAGGTATGTTATTTTTCTGGAACGACACATCTGGTGAGTTAAGGTGCTCCTGCATTTTTCCCTCTAGAAAGTAACTAGGGTAAGAAGTTACTACGCTGTATCATTTTAACTACTAACTACTAATATGGTTTAATTTTCAAGTAAAATAAACTATATTTATTACTGACCTTAGTTCATTTGTAGAGCAAAGCAGGTTAGCTGGTTTAGTTTACCAAAACAGAAACTGAAAGATGTGATTGATAGATAGATACATCAAGAAGTAGGCATCAGAGAGAGTGAAAGCTGTTTAAGCTAAAGGATGATATTGGTGCAAGCACAAATGTTTGTGAACTAGTCGTGGATAAGTTTAGGCTGGAAGCAGAGGAAGTGTTTCATGTGTCACTCTAATCACAGAAGCATGGAAAAGAAACAGAACAGTTTGTGAGGTAGACTTTATAGGCATAGGAAAGATACTGAGTGGTAGTGAGAGGTTAGACATGATGTAAAAGATCCTGTAGAATTTACTCAGTTTTATGAATGACTTGTCCCTGCTTGGGAGAAAAGACGATTTCAAAGCAGGTGTAAAATTGTGTTTCAGTATTAAACAGAGAGAGTGGCTGATGATGCTGGCAGTCAGATTTAGTGGAAGCTAACTTTATCAGAAGCGTTATCATTTATTGAGGGCTGGATGAAAAATAACGGAAAGACAAAGCCGTAAAGGGTCAGTCAGATCCCTGACATTACAGTGAACTGTGTATGGTTTTCTAGTCTCAGGTATGCAAATCATGACCGGATTTTTATTTTTTTTACAAGATGTGATTAGAGGCTCAATTTGAGGGGACCTTTTGAAGCCTATGTGGCATTGTGTATCAGGCTAAATAGTCTGCAGCCCCTGAAATTGCTGTAGATCATTTGATCTCAATAGAGCTGTGCTGTGTTTACAGCGTGCTGGGATTTATCCAAGGATTTAATGATATTTTGAAAAGACTTTTGCCCTTGTAGACAGGACAAGATGTGATAGCAAGAAAAGTACATTGAAAATGTGTAAAGTTTACTTCCCCTTAAGATTTGAGTTGGACTTTGTAAGACATCTGTATGGCATGAAGGTACAAGTTGCATACTTTTGTTTTAACTATCTGAATACTAATATAAATGTAGATAAAAGGAGGTAGGCTCATTAATAAAAAAAAATATTATTTTCATTAGAGAGATAGCTGTTAAGTTAGAATGGGTTTTTGGGGGGCATAGTGTACATTCGGGATAGTGCCAGACTCTGACAGCTAATAGGCATAGCCTGAGAAAGGAGAAAAACACAGTAGTAGGGAGAGTTAAAACTATTTGCCTAAACCCATGCAGAAAGTCTCTAATAAAGTTGCTGAATCTGTATTCTTAAATTTCTTACTTGCTTTGTTTCCTTGAAGACCATTATTCCTCTCTAAAGACAATAATTTGTCTGATGTGTCTGCGTAAGACTACACATATTTTGAGGAGACAGTATATTAGGAGGAAGCTAAAAGTCAATATGCTTTTGAAAAATTAAAAGAAACTTATTCTAGGGTTAGTGGAGGAAAAAGAATTGCTCGTGCTATGTAAACTTTTCTTATTTCATTTTTATAGCCAAGTGGATTATCGAGCAAAACTCTGGGCTTGCAACTTTTGTTATCAGAGAAATCAGGTAAGAAAACGAAACATTTAGGATGCAGAAAATGTTTCTTATAAAGTAAAAGTGAGAATCCTCATTTTTAAAGTTGTATTTGCGAACTGCATTTGACAGCAAGAGCATGAGTGTGCAGCTGTATCTTCAGAGATGGTTATTAAGATTTTTTCATGACAGCAATAAGGAACATTTGTTGCAGAGGAAAGTGGTCCATACATATGGTTTGTTTTCATAGAAGTTGTAATCTTTTGTTTATACTTAATTTCTGTGTTTTTATTTGCCGTTTCCTATATTTAATTTCTGTGGTTTTATTTGCAGTTTCCTCCTACCTATGCTGGCATATCTGAAATGAACCAGCCAGCTGAACTTTTACCTCAGTTTTCCAGCATTGAATATGTAGTACAGGTAAAATTATTAAATAAAATCTTTAACATCTATAACCTTGCAATATACAAAAAATAATTAATTTCAATCTGTTTCTGCACTGCACTTCAATGACTGTGGGTCTGTATGTGCTTGTTAGTAGATTGAACACATATGTCATTGACTGGAAATGGGAGATATAAATTTTTATAAGAGCACGAGGGTGGCTAATAAGACTGGTTTAAAAAAAAATTAAAAAGAGACGTCTCTTGTAAAGGCAATGTTTTTGTTAGATCTGTTTCTTTAGCAGGAGTTTAATTTGTGTTCATGCCGGGATCTGCTTACTGCTGTTGCTTGTTCAAATGATTTCAGTTGAAATATGGCTGACTGTTGATCCATCTCTCAATAATCATTTGAATTTAAGTTTGTAATTGAATGATTATGAGTTAGTTTTGGGGCTAGCTGGTTTACAGAAAACAGCTAATACATATTCAATTCAGCTGTTTGAATTTTAGGGTAGAAGTTACTTGAATAGAAATAAAAAATGGACCTACAACCACAAATTGCAAACATATGCAACAGCGAATTTGTAATCTTTAAATTTTATTTTTAAGGATTAAAATTTGTAAGACTTTGGTGAGGCATTCAGATTATGGGAAGAAGAATGAAGACTGAGCAGAATCTCTATGTTTTTGCCAATTCTTGTAATGCAACTTAAAGGGGATTTTTGCTCACTGTATAGCAAGATTAGTTTAAAAGAATGAAAAAACCTTATGATCTCTAGAGTAGAAATATGAGGTGAAACGCTACAGAATATTATCAGGTTGGAGTATTTGATGATTTTGAATCGCTTTATGACTATTAAGTTCACTTGGAGCAAGAAAAGCTCATTATATATTAAAAGATTTGTATAATTGACAAATGATTAAAAACTGTCATGACATCCTGAAAGGATTTTTTTTTCTTCTGTAGTAAGCATTTCATTTTTATGCAGAATTCATAATCATAGAGGTTTCATTCCTCTTTAGCCCCAGATTCTGATTGCTACTTGAGAGGGAGGTAAGTTAGACGGAACATTGGCGTTATTGGTATGATGAAAATTAAAACTTTTATAAAATGTACTTCTTCATTTTTGATCCTGTAAATATTGCAAGACTTGTTTTTCACGTGATGATATTTGTGTTTCTTAAAGCGTGGCCCTCAGATGCCATTGATATTTCTTTATGTTGTGGACACATGCATGGAAGATGAGGACTTGCAAGCTCTGAAGGAATCTATGCAAATGTCTCTTAGTCTCCTGCCACCAACGGCTTTAGTAGGTCTCATTACCTTTGGGCGAATGGTGCAGGTTCACGAGCTTGGCTGTGAAGGAATTTCCAAAAGTTATGTCTTCAGAGGAACAAAGGACCTGTCTGCAAAGCAGCTGCAGGTAACGCACAAAAGCAAACAGAAATCATCAAGATGATGGTGATGAAGAAATTCAAATAGTCTGTAAACAAATTTTGTAATAAAATGTTATGTATTTGACTACAGGAAATGCTAGGGCTTACAAAAGTAGCTGTTTCACAAGTTGGTCGGGGTCCTCAAGTGCAGCAGCCACCACCTTCTAACAGGTAATGTGCTTAAAACATTTTAAAAAACATACTTTTGCTACACTGATTTACTGGAAAACTTAATGGTTTATGACAATTGAAACAATCAATCGACAGTGAAACCTTATGATCAGGCACAAATTTACTAGGAGACTAATGGTTATAGCCTGTTTCTTTCCTACAGTTTTTACTGGGAAGAAAATAATATGTGATAGTAAAATCACCTGGATTATGTCTTGGAAATGTTCTGTGAGAACGTTACACAGGCATATTATAGATATGTAAATAATGATGCTTCTGTTGGTTGGTATGCTGGAAAGTGTTAATGGCTGCTTTAGTGCCTCTTTCTTATGTGGATATCCAGTTTTGCCTTCCCTTTTTTTCCCTCTTCCACTCCTCTCCCATTTGTAAATTGTGGGGTGATGTTTGATTCTCCTGCGTGTCCCACTAGGACATAGAAGAAATTGATGAAATGATAAAGAAGAGAGACAGTTTTGCCGTCTCTGCCTTCCAATAAATAGCTGCATTTGTAGACAGCCTGTAGCAGAGAGCGTGGAAAATTCTTTATACGTTAATATTTCTTCTGATGTTTGATTTTCATTGAAGTAGTGAAACTCGAGTTTCTTTTAGGGATTCATAGGTCATCATCTGCTGTGTTCTTTTGAGGAGATAGGGTTGTTTCTGGGTAGTAGTGATACCACTAAGTTAGCAGCTTTTTGTTTTACAAGAACTTTGTTGAACTTCTTAAGTGCACTTAAGCACACTTCTTAAGTGTGCTTATACCAAATAGTTTGGTATTATTAATTATACTGTGTGATTAATTATATGTGTGATTAATTATACTATTATTAATTATACTATTGTGTGATCTCGGTGAGGCAAAAATATTGCTCTGAATCTAGGCTAGAATCTAGAATTAGAAATTGCTAAGATGTGTCTAATATATTGATAGTGAGCAACTGATAAAGTTTTTATTTAACAATTTGGATCTAAACTAATGCCATGTATTTGTTTACAGATTTTTGCAACCAGTGCAGAAAATTGATATGAATCTTACTGATCTTTTGGGTGAACTGCAGCGGGATCCTTGGCCTGTTCCACAAGGAAAACGGCCTTTACGTTCTTCTGGAGTGGCTCTTTCTATAGCCGTAGGGCTCCTGGAGGTGAAGCCTTTAACTACAGTTGTGCTAATACATAAATAGATCGTTTTGTTGCAGAAAAGCTGCCACAATCAATATGTAAAAACCTTAGTAATTGATGCATATGAGATTTCTGTGATGATTCTGATGGATATCATTCCTCCCATACATAGAATAATCATAGGTGTTTACACATCTTAACAAGGCTAAATTTGAATTAATAGTGGATTTAAGTTTTCGGAGGGAAAAGTAAAGTTATTGTGATAAATGTGATAAATACCCACATACCTATTTCTTCTGTTCAATTTGTAGCAAAACCTGATGGTTTTATTTGTCTTCTGTTTCCTGCAGTGCACTTTTCCTAACACTGGTGCACGTATAATGATGTTCATTGGAGGACCAGCTACACAGGGACCTGGCATGGTTGTAGGGGATGAATTGAAGTTACCTATAAGATCGTGGCATGACATCGAAAAAGACAATGCTAAATATGTTAAAAAGGGTACTAAGGTAAGAAAATGGTCATGGGTGATAGTTTAGGCATTTTACCAGTAAGTAAACATCTACATTGTAAAGCACTGTTAGTAGTAGCAGATGTATAAAGAGGTGGGAATTATCTGCTTTTGTTTGCCTGTCTCAGAATAGTGCTGTATCTTCAGGAATTTCTTCAGAAGTTTCAGTATGTTGAGTTAGGACTTTGGCTTGCTTTACGTTTAAGTTCTTTGGAGTGTTTCCTTGATTTAAGTCAGAGAAGATTCATGTGACTAAATGATATATTTAGTCTTAGATATATCTAAGAGAGCTGCTCGAAACTGTCTCTGTAGTTGGGGGAGGGTTAGGCAGTAGAGTTTAGGCATAGTTCATTTTATCCTAAATGTACATTTGGGCAGAGTAACTGCCTCCAAAACCTGTTGAATTCATCTTAACTGATAATCAGAGAAATTAAGCTTCCATTATAATCTCAATCACCTGTTTGTATACACAAATTCAATTCTGTGTGTTGGATCAAGTACTTAATGCAAAGTTTAAAGGAAGGGATCAAGGTAATTTTCTAGATTAAGTTGCAACCATTGATCTGCCTAGTGTGAGTCAGGTTCTTAGCTGATGAGAAAAACCCACAGGTGTTGAAAATTCCAATCTGAATTTTAACTTTAGGAAAAAAATATTCTTTTAGCTTATATTAGAATATGATGTGAATAAAGTCTGATAATGTTGTTTTAGAAAAATTTTGGGAGTTTAGGATTTGATATGAAGATGAGGAGAGCTCACGTCATAAATTGCTATGAACTGTATTTTCATCTTGGATTTAGCATTTTGAAGCCCTGGCTAATCGGGCTGCAACAAATGGTCATGTTATTGACATATATGCATGTGCATTGGATCAGACTGGTCTTCTGGAGATGAAGTGTTGTCCCAACTACACTGGGTATGTGCCTCTTCGTTTTTAAGTAGTATATGAAGCTGCAGGTTTGGTTTTTTTTGGTTTTTTTTTTTTTTTAAATTGTTTAACAGGAAGCACTTACCTAAACCATTCTCCTACTTTAAAAAAACAACCAAACAAACAACAAACCCCCCAAACGTACTCTGATATAGTGTGATGGTTGCATTTTTACCAGAACTTTGGAATTTCTCACCCTCTGGCAAATTTGTCACCATAACTGTGGGTTTAGTCAGAGGGGGGTTTGCTGTTGTTTTTTATTTTAGTATGATCTGTTTGAGGCTTAAATGACATGAACATATTTTAAACAGGCAATTTGTCCTATGTACTGTTGCTATTTTTTTTTTCAGTGTGTGTATATGTGAGCTGCAAGTTTCAGTAAAGATAAGGGCCTGTCATCCTCCTTTTTTCTTGCTTTTCAGAGTTGTACAAAAGCCTGTGTTATTCCTTCTGTCTTGTTTATTCCTTCTTCTATATACTGTTGTCCATAGGTTCAACTACTGTTGTAGGTGATGGTCAGTACATCTGTTGCTCCTGATTTTTGCTTCCTCTGTCCAGTTCTACATTTCAGAAATGATCTTTTATTCCCTCCAGCTTGTCTTGCCATCAGTTCTTTTTAACAGGATCAATGCCAGTTCTAGTTTTTCTCATGAAACTGCTCCCCTATTCTGTGTCACTGTGGATGGCACCCTCACCCTTCCTGTTACGCAGATCTACAGCCTGGGATAACTTCTGACTCTTGCTTCCCTGTTAAGAACCTCATTAATTTTGTAAATCCTGCCAATTCTTCCTCCATATTTTTTCAGAGACTGTCTTTTCTTTATCTTTCTGAAAGTCTTTTCTACACTTCACCTTTGCTAGTATTGCCACCTGCTTTGCATATCATTTGATTTGTAGGTTAGACTTCTGGATTCAGTCTGGATTCTTTTGCCAAGCTCATTTTTCTCGGTTGCTATTGTTAGCTGTGTAAAATGAATTGAAGCATCTTTGCTTATTGATTTAACAACTGGTGTATCTGTGGGTAATGGGCCTTCTTAGCTGCCTGTCAGTACCTTCGTACGACAGAGGATCCTAAGCACGTGGTACGTACGGAGGCACACCAAGAAGAATGAGAGATGTGGCTGTTGAGTTCCAGGCCAGCTTGGCTACGCTGGTCGCTGCTGGGTTGCTTCTTCCCAGGGGTGCGTTTGTGTAGTCTTAGTGTGGGAGCTTCCACTACTTCAGATCTTTTAAGTTTATGACTTTACCTGCACATTTGACTCCTGTTCCTTTTGTGCGTTAAACTCAAGCTGTATCTTTCTATAATTTTGCTCTTTCTCTCTGCTCTTGTGACTCACCGTACCCTGTTTCTGCTCTTCCAGCAAAACTAGCCTTAGCGTATAGTTTGTCCATTTCTCTATTTTCTATTTGGTTACTGCCTGCTTACAGGAAGGGATTTCTGATTCTGCGTGTCTTTATTGTCTTCTGTCTTCGAGTATCCACCTGAATATTTCTGTAACTTTTTTTCAGGTTTGACCTACAAACATATTCTAGTAATATGATTTAATTAATATTTTTGGATGAATAACAAGAATATCTCCTATTACTGTTTCCTAAATGCAGCATATACTATTTCATGACGAGTGGCAACTGTTGCAGTTCTATCCACAGAATATTGCTGAGCATGAAAACAAATTATGCTTCTTGAGCATAGATTTAAGCCTGAAATAACGAGTGAACTACTCAAACTAAAACGGCATGGTAATAGGTTTGGAATACTGAATATTAGAAGTAGTTAACTGACTCTGCTTGACAAGGTTGTGAGATGTGTGTAGTGTTGAAGTCCAGTGAAAGATTGTCCCAGTGAAAGATTTTGTTATATATTATAATCATGATGACCTTAAGATGATGACTGGGCAAGAAGCTTGTTACAAAATTCATCCCTAACATTGTAGCAAAACTTCAATTTAATGATAGTCCATTTTAAGAAGGGAAAAATGTGCCTCACCAAGAACTGTCATTAGTTTTTGCCTTTAATAGAAATAATACTAATAGAAATAAATAGAAATAAGCTAAATCTCATGTGCTAAATTATTGCATAGTAAGTAATCTATTTTAACTTGAGGGTTTTGTTTGTTCTTTTTATTGTTATTGTCTAGAGGCTACATGGTAATGGGAGACTCTTTCAATACATCTTTATTCAAACAAACCTTTCAGAGAGTATTCACCAAAGACATGCAAGGACAATTTAAAATGGGATTTGGTGGCACATTAGAAATAAAGGTAAGAATAAAAATGGCAGTGTGTTAGTGAAGCACGGGAATAGGATGGCTAAGAACTGTGGAATCTTTGCCCTTTAGGGAATTTTTAGGAACACGCTGAACAGATGTGTCAGGGTTGGCTCGGACATTGCTGTTGGTGCCTAGCTGTCTTTTTACAGTTCTGTGATTCTGTACCTGTGAGTTAGGTATAGTGTTAATTCCTTCTTACTCTGCATTCGGTGACAGTATTACAATTCTGCCTTGGAGAAGAATATAGGGCTATTTTTTTTTTCAGTAAAATTCTGTTTTAAGTTTTTACTACCAGAACAAATAATTGGACCCTCTTTTTTCATGTACGTGTTCTTGTGAATTTTGTTGAAGGTCCTGGAAAATGGGAAAAGGTAGCCCCAGTTCTAGAGGAATGTACAAACAACTTTAAAATTACTTTGGAAGAATGTAAATAACTGGATTTTGCTTTTAGCTAAACACATTTGGGAGATAGAGTATAAATTCAGTGTGGGGTATGTATAGGCTCGTCTTACTCGTCTTCAGGTTTAATCTTATCTTGTGAATGTTTTAGTTACTTTTCTAGAAAATAGAGGTTATCCAATATACTTTCTAGGCTTCCAGGTTTGCAAATAGCAGCAGCTTTTCTCCGTGTTTTTATCTGTGTTCATGCTGTTGTTTCAGATGTACAAATTGGTACAGCAAACATATGTAATTAAGTGCAGAAACTGAGCACATGAAAAGTTTCTCTACATGTATCAAGCATTATTATATGTGTAACCTTTCCTAAAGGTATCAACAGTCTGATTTGCATTAAGGTTTTCATTAGCTAATGACAAAATAAGATTGAGTTCTTCTTAGCGTGGGATATTAATCCATGTTTTTCTTCTAAATGTGAAGACTTCAAGAGAAGTAAAGATTTCTGGAGCAATTGGACCCTGTGTCTCTCTCAACTCTAAAGGACCATGTGTCTCGGAAAACGTAAGTTAACTTTGCTGAAAAAGAAGGCGATATCTTAGTATGGAAAAACAGGATTTAGGATTTCTGGATTTGAAGAGAGACTGAAACTTTTCCAAAAATGGAATAAAGAGCATTTACTTTTTTACCAATTTTAAATTAAATACATGCAAGGGCTATTTTTTGGGTATGCTCCTGTTCACTTCTAGGTTAGATTCAAGTTGTATCAAAGCTTGCAGGACCCCTGTTGCTTGGTTTGGTTTGTCCACTGAGTGATTGCTTAAAAAGTATTCCAGAGAAATTATATGCTGGCAAAGCAGAAACCAAGTAGCAAGTGAGTTACCATGCTTTATTGTTAAAATCGGAGCTATGTCTATTTCTCCAAACAGAGAACCATGAAAATACTTTGTTTAGAAAGACACAGAGAACAGGACACAAGACCATGAGAACAGCGCCTTTATCTTGGCCCCATCTTCCCATTTGTATAGCTGGTTCACCAAATGCCTGTTTCATTAATTGATTAAAATATCCAATTATTGCAGGCCCCTAAAGTAACTCCTTTAAATTTACATCAGACTTAAATCATCACTTATTTTCTTATAATATTATTGCAGTTTAATTTTGCATTTGATTACTAATAAAAAGCAATTCCTGCAAGTAGCCAGAATGTCTTATATTTGAAAGGTCTGATTTTTATTCTTAACAATCTGCATAATCCAGCGCTTTCCAGTGTGAAAGTGCTTACAAATAGCCTGTTTTAATCATGCATTTTTCATGCCTAAAAATTTACCTTGAAGTTATGATTGTATCTTTCTGAACTAAAAATCACAATATAATCAGCATTTTTTTTTTTTTGGTACAGATTTTCTTATTTTGTATCCTGGTTTGAGCTTGTCACCTGAATGATTCCGTATAGTACGATAAAAGTCAAAACCCCAAAAAACAATTACACGTGCATCTCCTTATTTGTGCTATGTATTTAAATCACAGGATCTAATAGAAAATTTAATTGTGATTTCATATCTGTTGCTTTATAATTTTATCATTATGAATTTCTATTCCAAAAACCTTTTTTGTTGAAATTAACTGAATTAAAATCTTTGAGGTAAAACCTATGAATGATCTGTAGATGCAGGGGGGTCATTGCAAGCGGTAACTGGAGAGTTAGATCTGGCCATAACGCTCTTCACAGTCAACACGAGCACAGCGACAGCGCTGCCAGCATGTTTTTCCTTGAATGTTTTGTTTGGTTTCACTGGGTTCATTACGGATGACTGATTATTTTAATTGGTTTCGCTGGGCATTTATGTTGTTTGGATGATAAAAAGGAATTGTAGGTTGAAATACATCACTATCTATATATAGTTACCTTGTTAGTTACTGCAGGCTATGTAACTAAATACTACAGAAGCTCTCTACTTGCGGTTTTACTACTGTGCCTTTCCATTTCATTCCACTTACATCTGCTTCTTACCTCTGCTTAAGCAAAGTCTAGTATTTTTTCCTGTTTCTGGCTTGCTTTTTCTGTTTTTCTAATGCCACCACCTTGTCTTTCTAATGTTTTAGTCTTTCGCAACCATCTCCTTTTTTATTATTTCTGCATCCAACACTGCAGTTGTTTTGCAAGAGTGTGCCTGAGAGTCTGAGAGAGTGAGCTGGGAGAAAACTTGTGACGGAGTGCTCGTAAACAGTTACCTATAACGGCCAGATGCTGTGCTTCACAAAGGAAGGTAATACTTCTGGTTTATAAAAGTATTATAAAATCTTTCTACAGGAGATTGGGACAGGAGGTACTTGTCAGTGGAAGATTTGTGGACTTAATCCTACTACAACACTTGCACTGTACTTTGAAGTGGTCAACCAGGTAATAAATACTTGTCTACTTGTCTGCTAAACACAGTAATTTTATTTTACGTGACGGTGAAGCCTGTGTATTTGTGTGATTCCCTCAAGCACAGTAGCAGGGACACAAATGGTGTTGCCATTTTGTGTTGCCAAAGTTTAGAGATGGATGCTAACAGCTGAATAATGAGCTAATCTTCTCCTTGAATATGCTAAAGAGAATCAGAGCTCTATAAATTTTGAATAGAGTTCATAATCTAAGACCTGTTTTTCTTTTCATTGTTACTTATTAAAATATATTTCAGTTGCAATATATGAAAATGGCTGTAATCTGTATATTTAAAAGTGCTTTTCAGTAGTTCTCTGATTTTTTTAGTTACAAGGTATTTATACATGTTACATTTTAATTTATGTTTTAATTGCTCAGTATTTGCAAATAAAGATTGGTTTCATGGAAATGCCTCAGGGGCATAGAGCCTGTCTCCCTGAGGGGTACTGGGAAAGAAGATAAAAACACGACAAGCAAATGTGCTACTTCCTTCTAGTACTTTCCCTTCTTCTAAATTCTTGAAGCTCAGGACCTACGCGAATTGACTGTAGTTTCTATATATTTAGTATGCTATATTGCATACTTTATAACCTATGCTAAGGCTTGAAAACTTGAACTTACTGTAGCCATTTTTCCCGTCACTTTTTGCATATTTATTTTGGTCTCATTTTATTACAAGCTCTAAAACTGGTCTGGTCATGGTGTGCAATAGTTGATTTCAACTGTCCTCTTTTGGAATTACATACCTTCTTAGCAGTGTATAAACCTGCATTTCTACTGACTAGAGTTTTGAAATTTCAGTTTACATTTCAATGGCACTTTCTGGGATTAATTAGTCAACGTTTTAGAATACTGTCAGTTTTGTTGCCTGCAATTCTAGTGACTCACGTGATGTTCAAATAGAATCGAACTAAACCAGCAATTGTAACACAGCCCCTTTGAAAATACTGTAGGTGTATGTGGAAGGAGAGAGCATTGTTTGCTTTAAGGGTATCTGGTGGAGGCAGTGACTGCTCCTAACATCTCTTAACAAGTCTCTGAGTTTATTAGCCGTGTTTAGTAAAGGTACTCAACATAATAAAAGCACCAGACAACATGTTTATATAACTTGAGCTGCATATTGCTAAGAATTCTATAATTTTCTAGTAATTTGTTTAACATTTTCAAGTTTTACTGTAAACTCTTGAGATTTGCCTCCTTTTAATTTTTTTTTCCTCCTGTCCTTAGCACAATGCTCCCATTCCTCAAGGAGGACGTGGTGCAATCCAGTTTGTGACTCAGTACCAGCATTCCAGCGGACAGAGACGTATCAGAGTGACCACAGTTGCCAGAAAGTAGGTTTTACTTGGCATGACTCATTTTCCAAAAAGCAGGATATATATCTGCCTTTTAATCTTTAGATTTTTTTTTTTTTTTTTAACCAGTCTATTGTCCTGGGGTATGCAGTGGCCCAGGTGGTGAAGGCACAATCCTACCTTTTAGCCAGTTGCCTCTCTTGTTCTGTGAGCTGTTTCTTCTCTGGGAGGTTGCAGTGGCTGCAGAATGACGTTTTGGGAGTGCTCTGAAGTAACCCGAGTGATTTGAGATGAAGAGGAAGCTTTGAGTGAAATTCTGTGGCCTAAACTGAGGACATGGTTGGACTTAGGGAGTGGCAAAATCACTTAATAAGTTAATTTGGGAGTGGTAACTGCAGTTTAGGGTGGTGTAAAATACCTGTACTTCTGTGTGTGAACTTTACCTGTAGCTTCCTTGATCCAGTTTACGTCACAATTTTAGAAAGTGATGTTTAATATTATGCAGACGTTTTTCAGTGTCTACTGACATTTCCTTTAAGATGAAGGAGATTATTGATCGGTTAATTTGATGGCAGATTCAATTTATCAAGAAAAGCGTTGCCCTTACTGTTGGTATGAGTATCTTACTAACTTACTTTAGTTATATTAGTAAAAGTTTCTTGGCGACTGTTAAAAGGAAGTTTTAATAGTACATCTTGTAAATTGAAAAGAAAAAGGAAGATGACAAGAAAAATGCTACTGTGGGGAATGTGTGATTAGCTTTAATCTAACGTGTTTTCTGTAACTTACCTTTCGTAATTAATATTTTTTAATATAATAACTGTTTTATAAGTGGCATTGTATTTCCTTTGACTGTTTGCATGGCATCTGTACAAATACGGGACGTTTCTAATTAACGAATGGTTAACTGAAGGGCTTGGTAGACTTTTGAAGCTCCAGCATGAGTTTGTTAAAGGGCTAACGCTGCTTTCTTTGCCGTAATTTCGAAGGGATGTTTTGAGGTCGGGCACCTTCCCTTTCACTGTGGTGCAAATCCTTGTGGTTCTCTTTTGCAGCTGGGCAGATGCGCAGACGCAGATCCAGAACATCGCTGCGTCCTTTGACCAGGAAGCGGCCGCGATTCTCATGGCTCGCTTGGCCGTCTACAGGGCAGAGACAGAAGAGGGGCCCGATGTGCTTAGGTGGCTGGACAGACAACTTATCCGGCTGGTAAAAAAGGACTATATTAAAAGAGTCAGATCGGTTTCTTGTCTCCAGACATAGCATTCTTAAATGACTAATGTTCAGTGATTCTTGCCTTAAAACAGAACAAAAAAATAAACTGAATGCTCCATTTCCACAACTGGGTATGCAGCATTAACTAAAATTTTCGATTTCAAACAGAAAAAAGAGCAGATATGCTTTTAGTTTGCTTATTTGTTTCCTCAGTCCTCAGCAGTTGGTAATTGCCAGCAATTGAGAGAAATTCTAGCATGCGATTAGCAGAAATTAAAGCTCTCTCTACTTTCTGCTGTCTATAATGATATTGTAGATGAAATATTCTTAGCAAAAAAAAAAAAAAAAAGTCAAAGTGCCTAGAAAACCATATGGAATTTTTTTATTTTCAAAAGTTTGGTTTTCTGTTTGTTTTTATTTCTTACTTATAAGTAGTTATTAATAATTTAATTTTGAACATGTTCTCCACGGCTGTTTAATCATCTAACTCTGCTTAGCAATTTTAGAGAAAAAAAAACAAAAGAGCCTCATACTCAGGGAAATCAGTGCTAGTTAAGAAAAGAAATTACATCAGTGTTTTTGCTAGTTTTCTGTTTGCTTACAAAGCTGTAAGCACCTCAGATCACGTGTCTATTAAAAACAAATGTATGTACAGTAATGGCATGACCAACCATGTATGTTACTTAATTTAGATAAATTTTTCTTTTACTCTAGTGTCAGAAATTTGGAGAATATCACAAGGATGATCCGAGCTCTTTCAGATTTTCAGAAACCTTTTCGCTTTACCCGCAGGTGAGTAGAAGGAAGGTGTGTCTGTAGGGGATAAAGAGAGAAAGCTTGGTGAAGGAAGAGCTGCTGAGGCACAGAGTAGAACATGGCCTCACACTGGGCATCAGGATGAAAAGACCCCTAGCTACTGCCTGGCGTGTGACATGAGACAAACCACTCCTGTTGTCTGTGCTGCTGGGTCCTCTTTAGCCCTCTGTCCTTGCAGCTAAACTTCCTCTAACTGTGTGCACCTTTTGTCTCTCCTGTAACGGAATCCTCATCTTACCTGAGTTTGTAATCACGCTGGGTTTTTTTTAAGGGCAGTTTTGATGAAGAAATTCAGAAAACGTGAGAAAAGATACAGTTTTGCTTTGTTGTTTCTTTCCTATATAATTTATCGTACTGACCCGAAAAGAAACACTTCACTGGTGAAGAGAACTGGAGCTTTACTATGATAAACTTTGAATAGTTTATTCGCTCCGAATCGGAACCATTTATCGCTCCATTTATCAGAACGCTATAGTCCGTTCTGATAAATTCCTCCATTCTGGTAGCTCCTTATATATTGCTTTTGGACTCTTCATAGACATTTGTGATATTTCTGTTTGAGTTATCCACCAACCTGTCTCAAGATGCTAAGTGTTGTGGAGAGAAAGACTGAGCATGTGGAGAGATTGATTCAGCAATGGATTTGCTTTTTCCATTTTACTAACGAGGTCCAACTTTGCTGTGGTTAATGTTCTTTTTTCTGCTCACGTGCTATAACTTACCTTGTGTGTTCAAGCACAGCAGCCTCCCTCATAGGAACAGTAGAACTTACAGTAAAGGAACGGTTTGGCAATATTCAGTCATGCTATTTATCAGTTAGTATTGGAGAAGAAGAAATATGAAACTTTTCTCTTAATTCAAAGCTGCTTTGTAGGTTTATCCATTCTGATCTGTCTGTCTTACTCTCATGAGGGTATATAAAAACTGGCAAACGTGCATATACAAGTTAGAAATGTTAAAGGACTTGCAATTCAATTTTGTTACGGCATTGGTCTCGTGTAGTTTGTGGAAAGCATTTCTGTCCTTGTGCAACTCTTCTTTTTTTTTATCTGTGAATGTTCAAACAGGTGTTTTTTGTTTTGCAGTTTATGTTTCACTTGAGAAGATCTCCATTCTTACAAGTTTTTAATAACAGTCCGGATGAGAGCTCATACTACCGTCATCATTTTATGCGTCAAGATCTAACCCAGTCACTTATCATGGTTCAGCCCATTCTTTACGCCTACTCCTTCAATGGACCTCCAGAGGTATCATTATATATAACTTAACAGTAGGTTGAAGGGTGCTGTTTTGAGAGAGAGATGATTGTTTTCCTCACTGTTACATGTTATAGAATGTGTTGTTTTATTATTGTGTGAGAGAGAATATTAATTTACTATAGAACATACTATGAACAATGCATATCTTGGAATTCCGCCATAGCATAGTTTTGAGAAGAAAAGTCAGTCTGTGAAGAGAGCATGTTTTAAACTAAAGAATGATAATTTTTTGTTAGTTTTCAAGAGCTGTAAGAGTTTTGCTTTTGTTTTTGTGGTACCAGAATGTAATCATAAATGAAAATGTTTTTATTTCAAAATGTACTTTTTCTGTAGAGTTTGAAAGAAAAGTTGGGGTGTTTTTGAAATGCACACAATTCCCCTCAATCTTAATACCCTCATCCAAAGCTTCTAATTTTGATCTGTTTACCAGATTTGGTAAAGATTTGGTCCAGAACCTTCTGGCTGACCTTATCGTGGCACATTCTGTATAGACCTAAAATAAAAACATGATCTTCCAAGAAGCTTGTGAAAGAAGTGTAAGATAGGAGACAACAACACTAGTCTGACAGATAAGAGTGAGGGAGGAAATGGTAAGACAGTGAAAATAAAAATAGAAGGCAAGGATCTTGGCAGGTTGGAATTCGAACTTTTGTTGGGATTTTTTTTTTTTCTTAGACTATGTCATGGGGATAAAACCAAGACTTTTAATAGTGGAGTTTAATGTAATGAGGTGGCTTGTAAAGAGCTGCTCACAGGTGTAAGGTCATTCTCTCATGCATGAATACAGTTAGTAGTTAGTCATGTGGGTGTTGCAGAGGAGAAGCGTGATCAAGTGGGAGCTGACACCTCACTGCAGAATGAGTAATAATTTTTTTTTTTTTAATTCTTGGAATAGTTAATATTCTTGGTATCCCTAATAATATTGGTCCAATTAAATAATATGGTACTGATTCAATTAAATCATATAGTGCCGATATAGTGTCAGTGCCCTAAGACAGTGAATTAAAACCTTAAATATTACATTAGATGTCATAAATCCGAAGTATTTACTAGATACAGTATTGGTGGATATGTATGCACAGTTAATAATAGCTGCGAGGACAAGACTAAAAAAAACCAAACAACCCACAACCCCCAAATCTTACACTTGAATAACTACTGAATCTTTATACATTGAAATATCATTCGAGTTAATGGCACTGTATAGGTAAATATGGAGGTACTTGAAAGACTAGAAAAGTGCATAATAATGAAAGAGGCTTCAGTTCTTGAGTACAATTTTTATTACTTTCATGAAGTTATATATTCAGAATCAGGCTGGATAACTTTAGAATGAGATTGTGTGGGTTGCAGTTGTACAACATGAAAACGAGCAAATATGGAGCTTTAGTAAGTGATTGAAAAAGTTCTTAAGAGTCAGTGACAGATTCAGAAAGCTGCTAATGCTGCCTGATTGCTCGCTTCTGCATCTGTTGGTAATTTTTTATTTATTTTTAAATCTTAGCCTGTTCTTCTGGATAGCAGCAGCATTTTACCAGATCGCATTCTCCTTATGGACACCTTTTTCCAGATCCTTATTTATCATGGAGAGGTAAGATTTGTTATTTCTTACATAAATACTCTTTTTCTGTAGGAGTGCTATATTATGAACACCAAGCCCCAGCTCCAAAGCACTCCAGTGCTTGACCACTCCTCTGCGTGGCCGATAGCTGACTCCTCAGTCATGTTTGCAGTTTGGTAACCTGTTGTGCCTACGTACACATACCTGGCATGACTTGATGTTTCGGTGCTGTTTGTTATGATGGGTTTAAGATGAATTAGCTTCAGATGCAGGTTAGTTGTTTTAGATCAGTATTTTTCCAACTTTTGAGTGTGTTATTCCCTGCCTCCTGACCCCCTGCTTTCCACTCATTTATTTTAGACCTCTAAGTGAGTTCTTCAGGGTGTCAGAACCAAGTTTTATAGTCTCCCTTAATCTGCGCTGACCTGGAGAAATGAAACTGCTCCTGGCAGTTGAGTAGATAGACATTTGCTGGTAATATAAATATAAAAATATAAATATAAAATATATAAATATAAAAATATAAATGCTTGTGAATTGCTCTTCTGCCCTGGAGGAATTGAGCTGCTGCTTTTTACTGCTTTGCAACTGTAAATGGCTCCCAGCTGAGAGCTTGAGAAATACTGTTCTGGATCATATCCTCATAGCTGTACTGTGTAAAATAATTACTAAACTTTAACATGTCTTAAGTAGAAAAATGTTCCCTGTATTTTTGTATTATGCCGTGAGGAAGCAGCCGGGGTTGGGCGCTCCCTGAAGGAGGGGGAACGGGGAGCTGAGTATGACTGGGAGGCAGAGGCCTGACCAGTGAGGACCTGGCTCCACACCACCCGAGCGAGGCGAACAGAGCAGATTACAGACAGTATGGAGGTTCAGCCTCCAGTCCAGAACATCACCTAAGTCGATGGGGATGAGGCAGGTCCGAGTTCCAGCTGGGTAGTCAAGTCCTGGGTGGGGATCCATATGGCAGGGCTGCAGTGGGGCTCAGGCAGGAGCCAGGGATGAGCCTCAGCTTAAAAACAGCTGCCGAAGAAAAGAGGGGGATCCCCTGCTGAGGCTCCCTCCAGGTCTTTCCTAACAGCAGCCCTTAGCAGTGACCTGGCCTTGGCCTTCATTCCTAAAAGGTGGGGAGGCTGCAGCCAGGCCCTGACAAGTCGACATACACATTACAGAACTGTAAATAGTATCCTTGACCTCGTGAGCTAAATGTTTAGCATACAAAGGATGACGAAAAAAGGAAATACAGAAGCACCACAAATTGTTAGTTTTAAAAAAAAATAATTCAAAATCTAGTGGCATGTTACTTGCACATCTTGGCTTTTAAAAATTAGCTTGCGTCCTATAGGGCATAAAGAGGTGAGTGATAGAAAAGAAGCCAGCAATGTCACATTCTCCTCTGAGAAGCCCTGTATATCCTCTCAGAAAGATGGGTGAATCGTTTCTAAACTTCTTTCTTCCGTCTGTCCTCAGACCATAGCTCAGTGGCGGAAATCAGGATACCAAGATATGCCCGAATATGAAAACTTTCATCACTTGCTACAAGCTCCAATAGATGACGCCCAAGAAATTCTCCATTCCAGATTTCCAATGCCCAGATACATTGATACAGAGCATGGAGGAAGCCAGGTATAGTAAAATATATATTATATAACCTAGAAAGTGATGTGTTAGTAATGTTGGTAGTAAATGTGCATTTTTGTGCTAAAATGTATGTAAGTTGTAAGAGAAAATTTTCAATTTTAAAGCTTTTATGGGACCATATATTTAATAGTAGCTTTTTGCCTGATTTGTGAATCCTGACTTGGACTCTCAGATTCCTTGTGTGAGATGTTTAAGACAAAAAAGGTAGTACTTGTTAGTGTCTCTGGACCAATACCAGAATTATTCTTTTAAACTTGCTAATATTTTATTGGTATTCGCGTTTGCTTTGCTAATGCTTAGAAAAAGATAAAAGCTTACTTTCTGCTGCATTGCCAAGTTGTTAGCAGTTCTGGGTTATAGCTATAGAATTCAGGGAGTGGCTTTATAGAGGTGCTACTTGCTCTTCTGAAGAGGTATCTGCGCATGTTTTTATCTCCAAATAATAGAAACGGTATATTTCATACACATGCATTTTTTTCTGAGTACAAGAAACTTCTATTTGAGAAGATTAATTTATTGCCTGTGTTTTGTTTTTTAAAGGCTCGTTTCCTGCTTTCAAAAGTAAATCCCTCTCAGACTCATAACAACATGTATGCATGGGGACAGGTAAGTATGAATCGGCTGATGAAGCTTGTGTGCATGATTTTATGTTCTTTTTCCCTGTTTCAGAAATCAAGTGACAGATTACATACATATAAGTAATAATGCCAACTTTTGAAACCAAAAAATAATTACACCAAAAAAGAAATGCAGTTTTGGTGCCTGGTGACACCAAAATTGCAAAAGTTAAGAAAAATGGATTTCATTTTTTCAGACAACAATAATCTCATTTGCTGTTTTAAGCTTCTGTGAGGCTACTTTCATGTATTTTTCTTGGACAGATGTCTTCAGATTCCTTAGAATGAGAGCGCTTAACACATGTGAAAAACAAGGGACCTTTTTGCAACAGGGAAAATAAATTTTGAAGTTAGTTATAAGCAAGAACTGAAAAAATGCACCAGTACCAGTGTACTGATATTTTCAGAATTTTTTGTGGCCTGGGTGACCAGGAATCAGTTTTTCAAATCTTGTCTTTAGGAAGGAAGTTAACGTAAGAGTTCAAAAATTAAACTTCTTGGAGCAGCTTGTATTCTTGAACGTTGCATCCCAGTTCCATGTTCTTCTTCCAAATTCAGTTTTTATAGTAGGAAAAGAAACTCTGCTGTGGGTGAGTGCTACTGTAGCGTCATTTTCTCCTGAAAATGTAATGACATCAGACAGTTGAAAGTACATATTAAGTGTCCTTTTAGAGTACTTTGCTCAAGGGTGTACAGTGTTTAAATCAGGAGTGAAAGCACTCTCTAGCAATTTTCCGGCAGTGATTTTTCTCAGTTCAGTTTTGTCAAGGTACATCTTCATAGAGACATGTTGGTTCTAATGGAACATCAGACAAGGAAGAGCACTGAGATCCAGAGCAAAAAGACTTGAAAACTTTGTTCTGAGTCACGGACAGCCCGATTTGAACCCAGCTCTCTTGCCTCTAAAGTCAACAATCAGCAATCTGCTAGTGTGTCTTTTCATCATATTTTGTCCACAACATACGCAAAAATCCTGTAGTTTGGAAGGTCTTGTTTATATCTAAACATTACCTGGAAATTTTTGAAGTTTTGACATTTCCAAAGGTACAGGACAACTGTTTCCTGCTCATTTAATTAGTAAACAAATGAAACAGTATTCCATATGCAAATGCAAAACAATCTTGAACTGATCTCTGAGAAAACTGTTCATGCTGGACAAGTGAAACTCTTTGATCCATCTTAGAAAAGACAACTTTCCCTTTTAATGCTGAAAAGAATTCAGTTCTAGGGTAACACAAGAAAATGTGTGTTCTTCTCCCCAGTGAAATTGCAGCTTGTGTGCTCAACATAATATCCTCCTGTATTTGCAGGGGTTTTTGGGAACAAAGTTGAACCAAGTACAAATTATGAAATGCAAACTGAAACTGTTGGGAGAAAATTCTAAACTGAACTGGTTTTGCTCATGAGTTTGTTTTTCTCATGAGCTTACTGGATTTTTTAATGTAATTTTATTTTGTGCATAACTGAAAGTGTACAGAAAAATTTGTTAGTCCACATTGACCTGCAGAGGGCACCCAGACACCACTGAAACCATGTTTCAGGAGATGATGAATTGACTAGTTTGTTTTTTAATATTGTAAGAAAAGATTTTTTTTTAAACTTTAGCAGGTATGTGCCTTATTTCTTGAAAATGTTTTCTGTATTATATAATGGTTTATATTCTGTAAGCTTTTCATAGAGCTCTATTATGTTGGTTAGCCTTTGAAGATGCGGTTGAAATTTTCAGATTATATTTGACAGGATATTTATTTGAGAATGCATTCATTTTCATATCTTTTTTTTTTTTTTAATCTTTTTTGTCTTAGTGACTATGGGGAATTTGCAATTTGAAAGAAGGGGTCAATGGCACAAATCTTATTGAATGCCCAGCTAGCTGTCGCCAAATCACTGCTAATTAAATTTAAGTTCTCAATTTTATGCCTTAGATCAAAATTTTACATCAACAGAAAACTAGACTCTAATGTGGTCTGTGAAAAATCAAAGCTAATTCTGATGAACTTTTCAGATCTGTACATTGTGATCTTGCTGGTTTTCACTTCATTCCCCAGCAAATAAAATACTCTGCTACCTTGCCTGCTGGAATGAAGGGTTCCCAGTCTTCAAAATAAAGCTACTGGGGTTGGTGGTGGCAGCGGTGGCCACAGCTGCCTGTTTGCACGTGTTGGATGAAATGTTAAGCTTCAGGAATAATCTCTGCATTGGTTTTAATTACCCTGGATTATCACTAGCAGTCATTGTGAGTGATCTCTTTCCTTAGGGGTCTTTCAGCTCCTTTGGTGGTTTGTTCACTAGAGGATGATGTACTGTCCTTCCGTGCGTAAGACACAAGGTGGCAAATCACATCCTGCCCCAGAATTCAACTACTTGTAATTTCCTTGTGGCTCCTTAAATAAGAGAGTTCAGGGTTAGCCTTTGGCAGGCTTGGAAGCAGAACATCCTTTATTCTCATCTTGCCACCCTCAGTTGATAATAATTTAGTGGGCCTTCCCTGAGAGTGGCTGCGTAGGTTGTCAAGTGTATGGTAGTGATCTAAGAACTCCTGCTCCTGAATTCATCCCTTGGTCGTTAACGGAGAACTGGGTTTGGCTAGTTCTCGAAAAGGGGCACCAGTTCTAAGCGTCCTCGTTAAGACTTTCATGTCCGTGTTTTGGAAGATTTTGTAAGTGTTCAGACAGCTCTGATTTCATTTGGAAATACGGGTGGTTAGGACCTTGGAAAAGGTTGAATTGTTGGGATTTATAGGAATATTCTTCCTGCATTTGTAAATGGAAGTAATGGCAGATTGGTTTCACAGGCCTTAACTGCTGTTTTATTTAGACTGTAAATTTGTTTAAAAATAGTAATTAAAAGATAACCATTTTGAACTTCTTGGATTTCTGAAAATTACCTCTGAAGTAAAAAAGTAAATTGCACAAATCCACTCAATGGGTTTTGGTTTTTTTTTCAGTCATTTTGTGTTTTTGGTGTTTCTCTGAGGTGGCAGAGAGCTGTAGGAGAGAACTGGCCCAGCTTTCCTTGAGAAAGCTGGTTGACCTTCACCCGGTGTCGAATCAGACCCTTAGTGGATTTGTTTCCTCCTTTCACCATTTTGATATGTCTTGAGTTTCTGTGACACATACTGATTAGTGTCACTTGCTGTTTCTATTTCTCTCACCTTTGCTCCACTGAGATAGGAATGATACAGGAACTGTGGCATGGAAGGTTTCTTTACTTCTTAAAATGTGTAAGTTATTATTTGGCAGCTGTCAAAAACCCTGAGTTCTGTATGGTCGATAGAAATCTCTTGCTATTCTGTAGCTCATCGCTGCGTACGCATTAATATGGAAGAGAGTGCAGTTGTGGTTTATGCCTGAATTTATGTAAACATATGAAAATTTATGTAAATGTACAGTCTGCTGTTTTTTTTGTCAGAGGATTTCAGCAATGATAGGCTTCTAAGGTCTTTCTAAATTTATAAAGTGTTTATTTAACGGAACGTATCGTACCTTAAAATGCTTTATCTTTGCAACGAGTATAATCAGTTCTTCTTCTTTTCTTTTATGTTATAGGAGTCTGGAGCACCCATTCTTACTGATGATGTCAGCTTGCAAGTATTTATGGATCATCTGAAGAAACTTGCTGTCTCCAGTGCTGCCTGAGATTCCGGGGTGCATTGGAGGCACAGATAAGCTGTAGCCGTATTTCAGCTCCTCCTTTACCCTTTTCCACGTCTCTCTCGACAGAACGCTCTGATATGCACAGGCTGCCTGACTAGATGTAAAGCAGTGTTGTTTTCAAAGAAAAGCTTTTGTTATCAGCAAATGTTTTAATGTGAATTACAGTTTGTAAAAATGACAGGTAGTAGATTAAATTAAGTTATAATTAGAGGAAAAAGAACAGTCATTTTGATTACCGTGATGCTATAATTACTTTGAGATCACTTACAACGACTTGGAGATGTGATTTCAGTTTCCTTTCCAAACGGTTGGGGTTGATTCTGTGCTGCACTACAAGGGCATGTTGAACAATAAAGGAAATCTTTGATGTTGGGCTTTCCAGACTGCCATATGACTACCTTTGCTTACTCATTTTGAGCACGAAGTGAACAAAGAAGCAACAAAAAGCATATATAAATAGTATTAACTCGGTCTCTTGACTTAGGCTGCCGAACTTTTCTTTCCTGCAGAGATATTATTGTTTATGTATTGTTCATTTTAGGAGTATTTCATTTCAAATATCGCTTCCCACTTACCCAATTGATTATTTGGGAACAGAGTTTTTCTTTATTTCCACATAAAGAATTTGAACTGAAAAAGTAAAAAATCTGTTATTGCACAATATTTAAATCCACACTATATTTTTGACAAAAGTATCTATTATCATACACAGTAACAGATGAATACGCTCAAAAAGTTAACACTTCTACCTTAAGCTAAGAAGAAATCCCACACTACCAAACTGAACTGACTAAGAGTACAACCTTGATTTTTTTTGTCTTGGTGAGTACACTTTAAAAAAAAAAAAAAAAGACTTTTTTTATTATTGCCTTATGTTATTACACTAATGCATGACACTGCACATCTGCTTTTTGTTTTTGCATCCTTTTTGCTATGAATTCAACAGGCTGTAGTTCTTGTTGAAACAGTATTATACAGAATGTGATGTAATTAATTTGATACTTAGTTCATACTTGATTTTTTTGGGGTGAATAAGTTCATAGGCTTTCCTGTTTACTTGTTGAAGTTTACACATAAACCGGATGTTTACATGGGTAATACGACATTTTGACAAGTAAAGATGTGAAACGTGGGCAATAAAACGTTGTGCCAAGTCTAAAGGAAGAGAGACAGAGTTTTGACATAGGAAATCCAATCATATACTGATGTGATAAGCATGAGGGGTTTTTTCTGTTTTCTGTAAATTCTCAAAAACTTGATTAAACAAATTGCTCTCCATGTCTTTGATCTAAACAAAACAAGCTCCTTTTGCCTCAATACAAATAAAATACATGGTTTTCTCTCACTTTTTGTATTTATTGTGCTGGTTTCTGTCGGTGCTTGAAACGAAATGTGGAAATAAAGGTAGTAATGATAAAATTTAGAATAACTTCACCATTTTTATTCAAATAATAATTGGTATTAGACTTGTTTAACTTATGGAGATAATGAACTGTCAACAGTGGCAGTTTAGGAGAGAAAATTTCAGTAGCCCTCTTGACTTTGTCATAGCTAATAAATAGCTTAACATTTTTTCCCATAACACTACATATGTTCAGTTTATTTGACAGTTAAATACCATTTGACTAATAAATCAGTTCATCACCAAGTCATGATAATGGATTTTTTTTTGTGCTTTCCTTCCTACCCTTTAACCACCTTTCAGCTGCAATAGGTTCTTTTATCCAGTCTCTCGGTGTTGCAGATGGAGTGATGCTTTACTCGTAAGAGGTAAGCAGCAATATGCTTATTGATGTAAAATGGTGATTTAACGAAGTTTGATAGTAAATGCAACAGTGGTTTAACAAGATTTGGTGGCAAGGTGCACTTGCTTATTTACTGCATAGAGGACAGGGTAAGTCAGATGTGTCAGGGAGACCCTCCTGTTGAGTTACAAGGTTGAGAGGACCCTCTCGCTTTCTAAACTCCTGCTCAGAGGAGTTCAAGTGCAGCTGGATCCAATCCTACTCCCAGACTTGGTCAATGGTTTATGTCTAAAATATTACATGTGCACAATGAATCTAAGATACAATCTTAGTGAAGCTTACTAACAAGTTTAACAAGCTGTTAGTCGCTTACTTGAGGATTTGCTGTGGCAAGGAATCACTCAGTATCAAGGAATAAGGGATTTCTGTGGCAGGCGTAACCTTGAGGGCCCTCCCTGCTCACGGGGAGATGCTGGCACACAGCCCGCTGCCGTGCAGGAGAGCTCAAAGGGCTCTTGGGCTGCTCACTAATTTTGGGGTAGGTCATGTCTGTACCGACAACGGATGATGGTTTCTTCCAAATTTGGCTCGAGTCAGACATTGATCGGGTTTGGGGGCAGGGGGGTGCTCAAATTAGCCCTTGGCTGTTGTGTTGTTACCTGTCTCCCCTGAATCCACATTGAGGCGGGTGCAGCCATCACAACCAGACGCGTCCATTACCACCACCACGGGTGCTTGTCGCTTGAGCAGGGTCAGGGGAGATAGAGGTCAGGTTGGGGAGTGGGGGGAGCACACTGTCACATGTGGCAACTTTAACTTTTTTTGTAACTAAAAGTTTTTAACATTGTCAATGACTTTTTGAAAATGCAAATGTCTAATGTATTACTTTTATCTTTGTGGTTATTTACCTCTTCCAAAGACGCTGTGGGGTTAGTGAGACAGGATTTTCCTTCATAGGAAGCGTGGTGGTTCTTGCCCAAAACCCCATGTCTATCCATGGGCTCATAAGTCTTGTTTTTTATGATAGCCTCTATCATCTTACCAGACTCATCAGTTTCTAACTTGCATGATTCCCTCAACAGGCCTTTTTGTGGTCAAGAGTGACCTGGGCAGCAGCCTGCCAGTCCTCTGGCCCAGTGACCCTTTGTAATGATACACTTTCCTTGGCACCCCTGCCCTTCCATGTTACACTTCCTTCACAACTCCTGGGTGAAGGCCATCCAGTCCCAGGAATTTTAACGTCTCATTCATCTACTTGATCTAACGCCTCTTGTGCCCATTTACATAGGTCAAGTGAGCTACACCAGGAGGAGAAGTAAGCTGTTTGCTATGACTGAGAATTGATCAATATTTAAAATATTATGTTGTAGGGTTGTGCTACAGGAGAAAGTGGTTTAAAAAAGATAAATTGCTGCTCCTTGCTGTCTTGCTAACGTCTGTATTACTAGGCTTCTTGGTGAAGAGATGCTGCTGATCTGTGCAATATATACGTCACGCAGCTGTCTTATCACAAGGGTTGACCTATTTAAGTGGGATAGCAGGCTTTGCAATGATTTCTTCAAATACTTGATTTTGGCTGGACACAGATTGGAAATCAGTGGAAGAGTTGGTAAAATCTCATTATGAAAAATACAAGGCCTTAGAGTTGGAAAAAAGTAGCCTTCTGCTACTGGGATGAAGCAGGTGCTGACTGTTCTGTTAAGGACTGGGAAGTTGAAGACTGAAAATTATCCCTGGGCAGTCAGAGGGAGGGGAACAAGTCGGGTGCTGCTTTCTCTGCTTTGTTAGGCAGGTTGTGAGTGTTAGAACAGTAAAAAATCTGTTCTCGATACAAACTTCCTCACTGGACACATATGTGCCTGAAGCAATTGCCATCTGGGAAGTACATTTCTCTCGGAGAGCAACATGGGTGAATCTGAAATTAATATTTTGCCAGGATCATGAAATCAGATGGAGGCTCGTAGCAATGTAACAGCTGGTTGTGTTCTTAGATGTTCTTGTTGCCCATGTTTGGACATGATATAGAAAAGCACAATGTGGTTGGAAGTCCTTGCATGGTGCCTGGTCTATAAGGTCGAGCTTGCTGCCTTTTTCTCTGGACAGCTTTTCAGGATGTATGTGCTACACAAACATCTGATTTTTTTTTTCCCCTCTTTCTGTTGCCTGAAGTCCTGTACTTAAAGTCTATTTATTATGTCCATATGCCACCCATGTGTTTAGACATTAAAGATAACGTTAATCATAATGTTAAGCACGTTAAAGCTTAGGTAAAGGTTTGCTGAACCTCGTAAGCGTGAGAGCTGCCCTTCATTCAGGAAAAGAAACTGTGTTGAAGACCTATTTTGGAACGAGCCTTTACAACAATAAAAGCCATCATCCAAAACGTGGTTGATGGTTCCATTGTTATACAGGTAAAAACCTCAAAGCTCTAAGTGTTTCTGACTGAAGGTCAAAACCAGACCCCTTGCCATCCACTCAGAGATATAAGTATTCTGGAAAGAAGGCAGGAACATCCCCTGACAGGGCTTTGCTCTTGCACTGGTGAGTCAGCAAACCTCTGCCACTGGGTTTCTGGCTGGCCCTGAGCTGTGGAGGTGAGTGCCCTGGCTTGGGCTCTCCCCCCGGCCCCCAGCTTCACAGGCCTGGGAGCAGCACAGCTGGTACGTGGAGAACCGTTGGAAATACATTACAGTAATTGAATCAATGTCACATTATGGCTTCAGGATCTTCCTTTTTTTTTTTTTTTTTTTGGAGAGTTGAGGAATTTTTTAGCTACTCTCTATTTATTTAATCTTTTCTCTTTTGGTCTGTTTTTTTGTTGTTGTTGTTTTGGTTCGGGTGGGGTTTTATTGTTTGTTTGTTTTTAATACCAACTGTAAATAATTTGCTTTCCTCTTGCTTGGAAAAAAGGTAGTGGATTGTTCACTTTCAGCTGTCATCTCCTGCTTGGATGGGATAACTCACAAGGTACCAGGTTTAGACGGAGATTTAACAGGTTCAACCAAAAATTAAGTTGCTTAAAGGTATGCAGATTTGTCTAGAAATTACAAATACTGTCAAATTCCTAGAACCTCATATCTTGGCCTGTGGGACTGTGACACTGAAGAGTGGTCCCATGGCTGCCTCCAATACTCAATGGTGTGTTTGGAAAAATTGCATTTGCTAATATTCCTTCTTGGTTAAAAATAGTAGTTGATGAACAGCGATCAGGAGCCCATCCTGTTCTCCTACCAATTCTGAGGCAAACTACTGTGTTAGATTGTGAAGCACAGTAGAATTGAGCTCAGTTTAGCTTTTGGCATTTTGGGTTCACACAGAAGTTAAATGTTACATGAAAGCCAACAAGCCTGAACAGAACAGATGGAAAAATTAATGAAGTTGTTGCTCTGCTCTGAATTTAATGTAAAATCTTGTTGAAGATAGCAGATTGTGCCTAATAGTGTAAGCTTTTGTCTGAAGAAAGGACTGCGATGCTAAAAGATAAACAATTAAATCAATGTCCAAAAAATTGATTTTTGGCAAAGGGAAGCAAAATAATCACAGCGTGCTTTAACAGTGAAGGCTACCCCCGACAGCTGCAGGTTGTCCAGCCTGTGTTTTTCCATCCTATTCCCTGCCCGCCTACAGGTATCCAGCTGCGTGGGGCACTTGCCGTGAAGTGGGGTAAGAGTTTGCTTGGAAGCTTACGTGTGTGAGATGAGCAGGGGGCAGCCCGTTGCCTTTCCCGGGCAGAAATACATGTGCTGCGTCACGGCCTGCAGCCAGCTTAACGCGTCGGAACTGTGCACCCACCGGGGGAACGGCCAAAGACCAATATGCTTTAGCAGAAACATTTTCTCCTCTCTTCCCTAATATTGAGACCACTCGGGGAATTAGCCACTTTCAAAGCATGCGTGTAAATCATGCTACCAGGGTAACTTGGAACCATAATGCTTGGTGAGGTGAGGCTGAAATAACGTGGGGGTGGCCTCTGCGGCCCCTGGGTGCGTGTGTCCTTGTAGGTTTGAACTCACCTCTGTGTAGCTGCCGACCTTTCAGCCTCGGGAGAGACGGCAGTGACTCATGGGCCACACAGTTCATAGTCTACAGATAGCACATGGAACTCTGTTGCTTTTAAAAGGTTATTAATAAAAGTTTAGCAAGGGAGCATAGCTGCGTGAAAACCTGAAGATAGGTGGAGACCCAGAAAAGTTTGGTTGATACTAGATTGTTACGAAGTAGCCAATATAATTAGTAAAGTAACAAGAAGAAGAGACTACATTCTACTGTAATTTTTTCCCCCTAACTGATTCAACGGTGAGCTCCTTTTCAGCTGCGTGCTGGGGGCTGGTACATATTTCACTGTTTGCTCTAGTAGCACAGGCACGTTTGAGCCTTGGCTCTGAACTGGTATGGATTTTGTAAGACCCTATCTGGTATGACCTGCACAGAGTGCTAGCATGAGAGACAGATTTTTTTATTTTTCCTGCTGGAGATGTCAGCATTACAGGATGGCTTGAATCACTGATTGAAACGTGTGGACAGCTTAAACTGAGCTATCCTAATCTGCAGACATGTCACACCTGACTAATCAAGTAGAGTTAGAAGTGGTTTGCAGCACTGCTGGTCTGTAGTCATCCTAGAGCAAGTATATTTTTGTTAGTGCTGCTTTTTAGAAGGACTTGTATTGAATTTTTCCAGAAAACGTACAGGGTTTATAGCTGGGCAAAATACTACTTGCTGCACCTTTTCGATGTGCGATGAAACAGCTAAAAGAGCAGTGAATGAGCCTCAGATCTCTTCTTGTTCCCATGGGCACTGTCTGCATGGAAGGCCAGCTGCTGAGACCCCACCTGTTTGTCCAAGGGCAGAAGACAGGCTGTAAGGAGAGGCACCAACAACCAGCCGGGCCGGCAGTCAAAGGGCCAAGCTGGGACTATGAGCTGCTGAGGAGCTGGTGGTTTCAAGCAATGCTGCCTCTCTAGTTAGGTTCAAAGTGTGACCTTCCCGTAGAGGTTGTTGTGATCTGTCCTCCAAACTCCAGGTATTTACGTGCTGTGCTGAGGAGAAAAAGAGCCCAGGTGGATCGAGCGCCGTGGCATGAGCAGTGCCTGCAGCATGAGAGGACATAACTTCTCATTTCTGACTTGCTCCTGCTCCCCTGCAGAAGGAAGAGGTGAATGGAGATGACACCCTTTTTATGATGGCACCAAACCCAACAATGGAACTGTACTCCATTTTTGTCACTGTAAAAGAAGAAAATCGGAGAGTTAACTTGTTACAGAAACTTAACAGAGTGTATATTTTGTCCTTTAGAAAAGGAGGATTTTATCACAGACTCTTTGAAGCTAAAACTGTTTGCAGAGTGTTTTTTCACTGGAGGACACACAGGTCTGGAAAGAGAGATTGCCATCAGAGCTAATCCTCCCAACTGTCCTTGTGTAACAGACACTTTGCTCAGGCAGGTCTACTTTGTGCTGTTTCCTCTGTGGATGAGCCGTCAGCCACAAAAGAGATTTTAACTTCTATTGGAGAACTAATAATTTGCTTGCAAAAATGCAACAAACAAATTTGCGCTTTGTCACAGGTGTGAAAGCATATGACAACGTCTGGGGTTCTCTGCAATAGCAAACAATTTTAAGTGAAATGCCCAGGTGACAGGAGGAAGTTGGCCACCTGAAATGCAGTACCTTGGTAGTCCCTGGCAATCTAATCAGAGCAGAAAAATCCTTGCCAGCTTCCAAGCAGTGTACAAACACGAGCAAGACACCCTGGACCTTTCATTTGATTGCAAGCACCGGTTTGGCATCCTAGAGCAAGGAGTGGTTAGAGGCAGTTTCCAAGAAAGGCAAAAATGCCCGAGGAGCAGAGCAGAGGAGCAGACTGCTGCAGCCTTTGCAGAATGGGGCATCCGGTATGTTTATGGCAAACAGATCTTTACTCAGTTCTGTTTTCTGATTTTTGGCCCATCAAAGGTTAAGTCGAGCCAAGTACGCCGTGATTGCTCTTTTTATAATTTGGCTAAAATGAAAAAGGTGTTTGTGCTGAAATTTTAGCACATAAATGTTCTGCTGTTCCTTCCTTTCCTTTGGGAATAACTGAAGTCGCTTTACTTTGTACTTACCAGAGGTGCTAGTCGTGGGTTGACATAATGCTTTTGAGCACAGATGCACAAACTGATGGCTGCACCTTCCCGACTGAAGTGATTGTTTAAGCGACTTAATAATCTAAGAACCTCCTTCTGGCTATGGGATATGAATGATTTTTTTCTTGAGTGTGCATGAATAGAGCCCTCATAGCTGTGGAAAATGAGATGGCTTTGGTAATTGCATGTGATCTAACAAGACTGCAGGATAGAGAGTCCCATTACTGTATATGTTACTTTTCACAGAATCACAGAAAGGTTGAGGTTGGAAGGGACATCTGGAGGTCATCTTGTCCAAGCCCTCTGTTCAAGCAGTGCCACCTACAGCTGGTTGCCCAGGACCTTCTCTAGACAGATAACAAGTAGTCTGTGAAAGGACGATTGCAGTCCAAATGGAAATAGTCTCATAAGCTGCAGGAAATTAATCGAGAGGTCTCTGCTCCCTGTGTCAGTCTTTGTTGCTGTGGGACTGTGCAAAACTACAGGTATAAACACAAAAGACTATTTTCTGAAAGACAATTTTAACTGAAAAGATAACACATGAGCGGAGCATTTCCAAGGCGAGATCCATCTTAATCAGTAGACTGAATGCAGGTTATACAAATTAAATTGTTCCCTGTGTTTAAGTATCTGAAACCCACGAAGCGACAGGTTCTCATAGTAGGCCAGTTGCATCTGAATGAAAAATATCCTTTGTCCTAGTGAAGTAATGTTTATAAATAAGACTGGGTTTTTTTTTTTATGAGATTATATATTTGGTAATGTGTGACATAATGTACTCTAAGCAGAGCTTGAAAATAACTTGGAATTAAGTTGAACAGAATAAACAGGACATCTGTTTTAGTCAGATTTCTGCAATGTGTTAATATTAGACACAATTGTCTTCCTTGCTAATAGAAATATATATTAAAAATACGTATTATTTGAAATACTGCTTGCACATTGCAGTTGACAGTTCCCATGTCCCTACAAGGAGCAAAGAATACTTTTACACCTTCTCCCTTCAATCTCACAAAGAAATGGAATAATTTGCTTTTGCAAATTTGATCCCAGTGAAATAAGTTGTTACTCTGCTGTGTGCGGATCAAATGTGGGTGCTAATGCCCTGCAGGATCTCAGCTTTGGTTGAAGGACGATGTTGTCTTCTGAGACAAGTATCAGTACTTAATGCTAACAGATAAGCCCTGCCACACGTTGGCTGCAATTCCAAGCTTTGGAAGGATTGCAGGAGCAGGCCAGCTACAGAGGAAATAGTAGTACGGATTCCTAACTTCCCAGTGAGTGGAATATTTTAATTGCTGGCTTTACCTTTGGCAAACCTCGAGAGGGCAGTAGATGCATGAGGCTTCTGGCCTGATTCTGGTTCCAATTATGCTCGTTACTGGTGTAATCAGATGTTGATTATTCCTCTTTTACAATGGTATAAGTGCAGGCCCAATCAGTGTAGAATTTGAGTTAAATTCACCTTCAATTAGAAAAACACAGCAATATTTTTTCTTTTTTCAGTTTAAACTTTTATGATAAAAATGACAGCTCCCTAAAGTAAACAACCTGTCATAAACATTTTTGATGTTTTAAGAAATAATCTAGAAAGAAGAGCTACAAATAATTGATTTAAATTATTTTAATGGAATAAGCTGAAACTTCCCTAAGTGTAAAAAGACAAAGTGAACTTGTAAGGTAAAATGTGAACAAATAAACACAAAAGTGGGAATTCAGCAGAATGATCATCTTTGCATCCTCATCTTCTAAAAAGAATAAAAAATAAAAAAATAAGCAGAAACTAAATACACAGGCACTGGTTTGCATGCCTTTTTTATTATTTTTTTTAATTTTATCTGTAAGAAGAGAAAAGCAGGGTGTGATTGACTAAAGGCAATAAGATGTGTTGTATCTACATGGCTGGACAAAAACCTGCCCAAAACATTCACCCAACTGGAACTAATGTAAGAAGACAATTATCTTGGAGGTGAAAAATGTCCAGAAGAAATCCTGTTAAGTTAGGAATTTCAGTGTTGAATGAAAACTTCTGATAAATCCAGATTAATTTACTAATTGGGAAACATCACCACCAGCACCCCACCTCCCCATCCCGGAATATACAAGGAATTATTAGTTCACAGAACAAGAGGATCATCACCTCCAATCGCTGTCCTTGGTGTTGCACAAATGAATTAAGCAGCTCTGTAGAACACTCAGCTGGGAAATGTTCCATGAGATGAAACAGCTAAAACAGGCAAACCTGAGTGAGGAGGTCCAAGTATTGGGAAAGAGAAGCAAATTATCTTGGGAGGCTGGAGCAGACACAAGTGTCTTTGCAGCTGAAGAAAGGTACTTGTCACTAGCTCATGGGAGAATTTTTTACAATGATAAAACTGGTGGCTTTGATGTGTGGAATCACTGAGGGATGTTTATTATATTCACTGCTTCCCTCCTGACCACATAGCAGGTCATTTCATTAGAGAAAGCAATTGGTCAGAGCTGATCTGCCCTATTTAAATGCATACTTCTTCTCTGCCACCTTGTCCTTCATTTCTTTGGAAATGGATCCCAAGGAGATGTGCTGCATGGTCCTTCTAGGGACTGAGTTGAAGCTGGCCAGTATTAAGTTCCTCAGATCTACCTCTGCACCCTTCTTAAAGATGACTTTAATGTTTAGCCTTTTTCCACGGACATCCCTGATCATCACATATTTTGAGGATGATATGGCTTCAAAATCACATAACCCAGTTATTTCATTGTCCTTCTGTGGGTCCCATGGATACACACGGTTTCTCTAAACAGTCCTTAACTTTTGCATTTTCTCCTTTCTCAAGCTGTGCAGGTGTGTATGAAGGTCTGGGAACTTTTTGAAGACCAAGGCAAAACAATCATTGAGTGTTTCAGCCTTCATGGTATTGTCTGCTACCAGGTTGTCTCCCCCATCCAAGTACAGCTTCACGGTTCCTTTGAACCTCAGTTTGCTACTAGCACGCTTACAGAACTGTTTTGCTTTTACCCTTTATGCCCCTCAGTAGCTTGAGCTCCAGCTGGGCTCTGTCTTTCCTGATACCATCCCAAAGCAATAGCTTCATACTCTTCCTTTGTTGCCTGTCCTTGTTTCTGCTTCTTGTATGTTTTCTTTTTACACATTTTAGTTCATTAACAGCTCCTTGCTTTGCCAGTTGGGCCTTCTGCTGGAATTTCTGGTTGTATACAAAATCGGCCCAGTCTTTAATTACAGTTAGAGGGTATTTTGTTAGTACATCTATCTTTTTATTAATTTTAGACTAAGCTCTGCCATTGGCCAACTTGTAGATCTTGCAATCCAGTTTTTATGACAATCCTGCCCTTCAGGAACCACTTTAATTCTGAATGATTCCCCTGTTTCTTCTTTCAGTAATTTGGAGTTTTGCCTTAACGCAATGCAGATGTGGCTAAGGCAACATTCACTTGTAACCTTTGCAAGAAGCAAATGTAGCTCAGATCCAGCTGATCTATCTTTATTCAGATCACTAATCCATACTTGTAATATTTCTAACTCTGTAATATCATATACAACAGAATGTATTTATTGTACATGCATATTGCATAAAGGCAGTACCTCTGGTGGACTCAGCTTTTGATAAAACCATGCTTTTCTCTTTGAACTCAATACTTCAGATACAACCAAGTGGGAAAAGGAGGTCTTTGTTCCACAAATCTCAGAATGCCAATTGTCAGTTTGGAAGCCTCAGGTCACAAGAACTTCATTTTGATGGGAGGTTTTATATATGTGATAACTTTAGAGACCTTGTGAAGTTCTTCACATGTCAAACAGTTGAAGATTTTTTTGCGGTGGGAAAGGAGGTACTGAAGGTCAGCATGCTGAGTGGTGTAAAGGCAAGACTCATTCTGTACCATAGGAGTAATGGGGAGAGTGGGCTGAGCAGTGAAAAAAGATGTCCTTTTGACTACAGGAAAAACCAATATGAACAAGTAACTTGTGATTACTGAATGAAATTTCAGATTCATTACTAGTAGTAAGAATATGTTGACTCTTTGTTGTGGGGTGATGGGAGATAGATTGGAAAGCTGCTTGCTTGTTTTGTTTGTTTTTTGTAAGGGATCATTCAAAACAAAGAAAGTGATGTAATAAAAAGACCCCAAACCAGGGAATGTAAAAGTACCTTCTACTACAGCATCATCCGATGATGACTTCAGTGAGGGCAGGATTCAATTTCACTTCCCAAGCAGTTGTTCCACGCAAAGGTTAAACGGCAGAAGTCGCTGCAGCTGTGAAGCAGCAGCTCTCACCGTGGGGCTGAATTAGGTAATTTCATGAGCTGTGGCTGCAGAGGTAGTGGCTCAGGCTTGACTTACAGCGTGAAACATCTGTTGGAGGGAGTGAGCGGTGAACAACCAACAGAGCCATGGGAGCAGGCAGAAAGAGAGTTGCTTGGTATAATACCCAATTTCTGTTTATCATATTGCATCAAGAGCTCAGTCTGAAATCAAGCTCTTTATATGTTTTTGTTCCTTAGTAAAGCTTCATTTGTCAGAGAAGGCAAGCCTTCCGCAAGCTTATGGTGAATGGCAATTTCAAGACAATTGCAAGAATTTTTCTGCATCAAGTAAGGGCAACTTCGGCGAGTGACAACTGGAGATTTAGTGTGTTTTTAACAACAAACAAAATAAATAAAAGGATTGTGAATTTCAGATACTGTGCCATTTGCCACTGGCCTGCCTGCTAGCTCGAGCAGGCAGTGGAACCATTGGACAGTTGTGTTCATCAGCATCAGGCCGTGGTCACTGCAATCACCTTGTCGCCGTCACAGCTGCTGTTTTGGTCTCCCAGCTTGGGCCTTTGTGCACCGACATCCCCGTGTGCCGCCACCCTCTGAGACATCAGCCCCACAGCGGCCGCCCTCTGGCCTTCGTCCCCCTGGCTTGTGCCCCATGCCCCCTGCTCCTCCTCAGGCCAGCCGGTCCCAACTGCCCTGTGTGTGGCCTGGCCAATAATACTCCCTCCTGTGAGGCCGCTCTACCTTCAGTTTCAGGCGGAAGAAGCATTTTTTGGGGCATCCTGGCAGAAAGGGAGAGATTTGGCTTCTTCGGTCTCTCACGAAATGCAGGAAATCCCAGTGCCGCAGCACAGCCTGCGTCCGACATGCACCGGCTCCTGCCCCTGCTGTGAGGCCGAGTCCTGGGCTGCACTGTGGATACTGCAAACAGAAAAACACCCTTCCTCTTGGAAAGCTATTGCTGTGACAGGGGCTAAGTGCCGTGTCCCCTGTTTACTGTAGGAGGACATCTCCAAACACAGGGCTCCTCGCTGGTGAGGTGCTGTGGCAGCCATTTTGTCCATCAGGTGCAGTCACCATACAGTCTTCCCTGGGCTTCGGGTGCCACTTGGGTGGTGACAGGAGGAATGTCAAATACATGAGGAGATGCGGCATGGCTGTACATTTCTGGTGAACCCAGACTCCCCTAAATGTACCTGCAGGACCTGAAAGTTTTATTTAAAGCTGCTGGTGGGGGTGGGGTGGGGTTGGAAAGCCTGTCTGCAAGGTCTGCATACAGTCCCGCTCTCATGCTGACGCTGCCATTACTCACCCGAGGCACTGGGCAAAGCCCAGCTCTGCTCTTCACTGTAATTTTTTTATCACGGAGCTCAGAAAAGAGCACTCGACTTGTTATTTGCTGGAAATAAGAGCAGTGGTGGACATTATCTTATACCCTGAGAAGTAAGTGATTGGGAAAGAATTTCATGCTTCCTAAAGTACCGACAGTTTAACTCCTTTCTAGTTTTTGTACTACTGTGAAATACCTCACAAGCGTGGCCTGAAGCAGTACAGCAGATTTCCGTGCTCTTCCTTCAGTGTGGCTCCCTTATTCAGTGTGACTGCATCTTCAAACAGGATTAGGTGACAGTGTGTTTGAAGTGCAATGCTGATTAAAATCAAACCTATCTATTTCCTTGTATATTGAGCATAAGGCTTTAGGAACATAGCCTGACCTGACTTTTAAATCAAATAAATCAAATAAAAAGCGGAGTCATCCAACGGAGGACTGAATTGCCATTGTCTAGAGTTCTCACCAGTCATAAATGACAGGAATTAAGGTGCTTTTGAAATAAATGGGGCAAAACTTATAAAAACCAAGTAAAAGCATCTAGGATTACAAACTTCTTGCTTGTCTAGAGCTACTAGTCTAAGCAGGCTATAAGCTAGAAATAGAGATGGTAAAAAATGTAATAGAGGTAAAGGATGTTATGTTGCCTCTGCACTCTTTCATGGTAGAAGTCACAGAAAACCCACGAGCTCTCATATACAGATGGGTCAGGTCAACTGATAGGTTGCTCCTTGATTACCTTTCTTCCTTCAAGCAATTCAGCTAATTGGGGCCACATGGTCAAGGCAGTGATTCATTATTCCCTTTGCATTTCCAGGTGTGTGAGTACCCGAGGCAGCTGGAAAGTCTGTGGAGCCATTGTCAGCTTTGTTGGGCGGCACTGTGCAGGTAAATTTTCAGCAGAATTCTGTAATTCTGTGTTTGGCAAAGCTGGCAGCACGTTTGTTTATGTGATTTGACAAGATGCAAGACTAGAAAAAGTTTATGTGAGTTTGACTTCTTATTTCCTAACAGGCTAAAGCCTGTTATCTTGAGAACTCTGGCTTGAAGGTGCTGAATGTCTCGGTAGATTGGCATTGTAGTCTCTGGGCCTAATCTGGATATTTATTTGTTGTGGTGGTATAATGCTTTACTGAAATGGTTAAAGGACTGCAGCCCTGCAATATAGGATTGGTTTGTTGGTTGTATAGTCACAACTTGGTCTTAAATGTTGGTCTTAAATGTTTTGGGAGAAAGGGCTAGTGAATGTTCTTTGTTAGAAGAGAAAGTTTGAATAGAGTTTCTGATTTGGGGAGCCACACTAGTTCTTTAATTAAGACTAGTTGAATAACCAAGGGTACTACATTGTCATTGGGGATCTGTTAATACTCTAATGACCCAGTTTTTGCTTTAGTAAGGAGTGAATGCCAACTTCAGAAGTGTTGTACTGTTTTTTTAATGAAATCTGTTTTTCAGTCCAGACTCAAGTTGTTAAATGTTGTAAAGCACTTTCACACTGGAATAACTGCTCAAGGGATGGATTTTTTTTTTGTTGTTTTTGTTGTTGTGTTCCACTGAGTTGAAACAGTCTAAATCTTTAAAATGTGTATGACGTATTTATTAAATAAATTCTTTTATTGGCTTGTAGGTAGAAGTATTTTATAGGTTTAAACAAGGGAACACTAGAGCTTACAATGTTGCTCTCTGTGTTGCATCAGCCTTCTCTTTTTTTTTTTCCCCCCAGTAAACACACGTGCTAGCTAACGTGCCAACACAAACCTTTGTTAAATGCATCACTGTTATTTTATGTAATAAAAGCTGTTGTAGAAGGAAAAAAAAAACAACTAAATTTGATTAGGGCAAAAAGCTGATTATATAAAGGCCTAATTTACATTTTATTTTTCCCAACAGGTTGTGCAAAATGGCAGTAGCTCAGCCACTTTTGTAATGCAGTAATCCTGTGCTTGACCAGCAAAAGCCTTAAGTTTAGGTGAAGCTAAGTGAAATTATGAAAGTGTTGAGATATTAGGAAAAACTATAGTTGTTTTCTGAGTAGTTTCTACTTCTTTCTGTCTAGCTGAGTGGTCACAGAAGCAGCTATTTGCAAGAGACCAAGGTCTAGATTGTTTGCACTGTGACCATTTTCACCTAAGGAATCCTTTTGAGTTAAATGAAGTTACAGGATTATAAAATTAGCAAAAGGACTGGGAGAATAGACACCTAAAATAGCAGATTAGGTGCTGTTATCATTCAGTACTTTTCTATTTGCTGTTCTTTTTTCATTTGCAAATGCCACTTAGTCACAGTGCTCTGGGAATTTCTGTCTTAGTCACGAAGTGACAGGAGAAAGATGGAAGAGAGTCCTGTGCTGTCTCACTGGTTCAACACCCGGCTGAAGGAAGTAGTTAGACTACAGCTTTCAGTTATGATCCGGGGGACTGAACAGAAAATAAAGAAGTTGTCAATGTTTGAAAATATTACAAATATCAATTAATGTGTTGTAACTTTCCTCTGATGCTAGGAAGTGTTATCATTCTTTTAGAGACAGTGATAATGAGAAGTTAACAAGCTTAACCAGGAGTCTATGTCAAGTCATGCTGTCACCAGACATGGCATTCTCCTCTCGTGAATGTTAATATGGCACATAAAGAGAATTGTTCCTTCTTTATGCTCTTGTGACCCAGTTGAAAGGTTGCAAGCAATCTAATGCAATGTATCGATATGGCAAGTCATTACCTTGTAGTGTAAAAAGTGCAATGCCTCAGCTTAATTCTGAGTTACCACTGATGCTCTGGCCATGTTCAGTTTAAGTAGAACTAATCATTTCTGCAGATACATCATCTCTTGGGAATATGGCTCTTGCTATGCTACCTTATTTTCAGGTTAAAACAGAGTTATAATCTCATCTCTAAATAGTGGTAAGGGAAGGCAAATATTTCAAAATCTTTCTTCAGACCACTGAATGTTTGCCTCTAAAAACCTTCAGGATACTGACTTCTCAAGAGTATGCTGGGCTCTTTTGCAGTCAGTGGAAGGTGAAAGTGGATGCTGCCTTCTGTGAGGCCTTTGGGTTTCAGTGATTTCAGCATGAGCTAGGCCAGAGCCTCTGTTAATGACTGCAGTCCACACACAGTAATATCCTGAGGTGAGCAGTCTCATGGCACAATCAGATAAAAATACAGCCAGATAACTGAGATTCTTAGTCTGAAACAAAATATATAGGTCTCTTTGCATAAAGTTTTTTTAAGAAAGATTACCTCATTTATAAACAGAAGTAGGTGTACAAACCTCTGACTTAATTATCTTAGTCACATTACACAAGTATTTTTCATGGTGACTTCTTAGACTAAATCTTTATTAACTATGTAATAAGCAACTTTTGTGAACCACCTTGAATATGTGTTCCTTTGATCCTCTGTTAACAATAATTTGTGCCAAATTTATTAAGAGACTATTGACTGTGTATACTAACCTGAAAGAACCTGTCATAGTTTTCCATTAAGTCATGAAATAAAAAATTGTGAAAGTTACTGTAAATGAAATGTGAAAAAACAAGGTTGTAGCTATACAGTTAGATTGTCTTTCAAAGTATTTTGTAAATGATAGTAAATGACTTACATGAATACAAAAATAACATTCTCACCATTATAACTTTCAAAAGGTATGTTTTTATCAGACTTTTTTTTCCTGGGGTATTACAAATATTGTAAACTAGACAGTGATACTTTTCTTTTTGATGATGTGATAACTTAGTTACTGTATTAGTATTAGCTAATCCAATGATCTTGATACTGGAGGATAGAAACAAGCTCAAATAAATGGCCTGTTCATATGAACTAGCTCAAAGGGTTTATAATGTATTTCCATTAAAAAAAAAGCTTTTTGGAAGCTTTCTGGACAAAAGATACCTTTGCTAATAGGTGTGATGCTAAAAACAGACAACAAAAAGACAGTGATGTAAAAGGTAAGAGCTTGCATCTGCTGACACTAGCAGGAGATGTACTGACCCCAAATTCTTTTACATTACTCGGAGATTGAAGAGTGAACTTGACTTTGGCTTTCTTGAGTACCTGACCACTTCAGGAGTTTAAGAAGCCACTAACTGTAGTGGCTTCTCCTTACACCTTTGGACAATGAGTCTAAAGAATATAGCAACTACTCGTGGTGTAAGCGTATGTTTTCAAACTGTGTAGTCAGCAGTCTTGCTGTACATCTGCTCAGACCATCTCTGGCAGCTCAGGCGCATGTATCCTCTTTTAAAATCTGTGTTTTACACTCCTTAAGGGCATCCAATTAACTACGAAGGGTAAGAGACAGCACCTCTTTCAGCTTCTGTCCACTTAAAATGCACGGAGGAACCTTTAGCAAATAGCAAAATGTGATAAGAAGCTTCAAGCAATCAACTTGTGTGGAGGAACTGGGAAGAAGAGGTAGCCTGTCAAACAAAGAGAGCTTTGAATAATAATAGTGATGGTGATATATAACGCATTTCCTTGGGCTTTTTTGAAACACGCTAAGAGATCTATTTACAGAAGTAGTGAAGTACTACAAATCCTGCTGGATTTGTGAGGTCGAGGGTTTGTCAACATCCAAGCACAGCTTACTCGAGGTGAAAATCTATTGTCACATCAAGTCATGTATCTGAAATGAGCAAGCTTGAAGATGCAAAATCAGTAGATATAGGCTTTACTTTCTGTTTTCAAATAGTTGTTCCCTTGTTTCTTCTTGGACTGTGGATGCTATTATTACTGTTTGCCAAATGTTGTCAGCTTCTCATACATTTAAAAAAATAAATCGTTAAGTGCGTACTGCCTCTTTATGCTGATGTGATCTTATGTTGAATTTAAATATTTCATGTGTCACTAAAGAGCACAGTTGGCAAAATTAGAATGAATACTGAGCCTTTAGCTTTGTGGTTGCTACAGAGCCTTTAGTTGTGGGTGCTATGTGCATCATAGCTGTGCCTGAAATATCATTGCTCCTAAACTGGTTGATCTGTAATTACATATGACCATGTGTCCCCTAAGCCCTACCCCACTGTGAGTGGGGTGTTGATGTTATGCCAGGAAGCACTGGAGAAAGTCTTTTGTAAAGCTGCAGCTCAGTTTATCATGAGCCTGGATCTCTTACACTGATCTGCTGCTATATATCAAGCCCTTTATTTCTTTTGTCACTAAGAGTTCCAGTAGTCTATCAAACCAAGCAGAATTAGTGCAGAATCTTGTTGCTGCTGTTGTTGAAGAGGTGTCCCACTACTGTTTTTATCTTCACACAGTGGTCCATCTCAGCAATGTCTGAACCCTGATTGTTAGGTAGGCTATGGCACATAGCTACAGTTAATGATGAATACAGTCACTGATGTGGCTGACGAGTGCCCTTTTTGAAGTTCTGGTTTTCTGAAGTTGGACAGTGATAAGCAGCAGCTACTCCTTTCCTGAGAAAAGTCAGGATATATTTTAATTTATCCCTGAGTTCTTAGTTGAAAACTTACCCAAGAGTCTGTGCAAGAATACTGTAATTTTGCCAAGACCCTTTGGCTTTTTCACTTGGTAAAGTTGGCATTTATCATATGAAGAGAGGGTTTTGATGAACCAGAGAAAATGATAAAATGAGAGAGGTGGTAAGAAGTTTGTTCAGGTGCAAATCCCTGCACTGACAGAAGGCACTGTTCAAAGTAGCATCAAAACTCTGTGACTATAACATAGAAATGCTCAGCCAATGCTCTTCATCTGTTTTCTTGTTATCTACTTTAGATGCTACCTGAAAGTTACAGAAATCCTTGACTATTGGCCAAATACACATATTGTAGACATGCAGGAAGGTGGAAAAAATTCATAAGGCTCTGCAGAATTTGAGTACAATGGATTTTTTTCCCCTCCGGCATCAAAGAGGACAACAAAAGCTGTGGGTTCACACGTGAACTACTGCAACAGCAAGGAGTGAGGCTGAGGTAGTGAGAGAACAAAAGTGTCTGTGAACTTAGGGAAATATGCATGAATATATGGGAAATGTGAATCAAATTGCTTCATCTATCCAGGCAGCCTGGGAGGCTTGACAATTTAAATAACTTCAGTGTTCAGAATCAGAAAACTGTCTATTTTAACATTAGCAACTAATTGTCATAGATGTCTTTTTGTTTAATAACTTTATGACTGTAGGTTACCTCAAAAGGGGCTGAGATGAAAGGCATTTTATTAGCTACGAGTTTGAAAATACCATGTCATACCTGTATAGGCATTTCTGATAAAGGGAAAATATTATAGTTCCAAAGAACTCAGTAGTTCTGGAGTAGTTCTGGGTTTTTGGTGTGCTTGGAGATACATAAGGCCTGGAGTGGAAAATGGATAAAATAAAAAAGTTGATGTCCAGAACACACCAACATAAAAACATTTAGTTTCCTTAAAAACACTTATTACAAATACAGCTGTACAACAGCAGACTTGGTGGCTGTGAAATGGTTTTTAAAATATATGGGGTTTTAAGCTACCTCGAAGAGTAACAGATTTTTCTATTCAAATATCTTTTGATCTTCAGCATTCTAATTTCATCTTTCCAGATGAATTTTCTAGGGTGTGTGTTGGAGTCCAGGTTTGTTAATGTACACTGTGGGCAAGGATCGTGAACTGGAATTCCATCCACTGCTGCTAGTTAAAATAATCCTAAAATTTCTTTAACTTGCGCTGGGTTTCTCACAACTTTGGGGCCTTGGCTTATAGAAACTGTTGTTCGAAGCTGTATAAACAACCTGAGTCTTCAGGGCAGCTGATCTGGATGTGGAAGCATGGTGGAGTTTTGTTGGATTTTTTTCATGCTTTGGAAAATGAGAATGGTATCAGGAGAAAATGATGAAAAACCAAAATCAAGACAGAAAGCAAAAGCATGACAAATACTGAGAGGCAGAGCCCAGGTGCACCTCCTTTTTCCTAGCTGTCAGACATAAGATAAGGGGACGTAAAATGTGTATTATCATTCATACCAGCAAATCCTGCAGGACCACTGCCATATTCTTGAACCACATGTTTGTGCCATGTTCTTGAAGACCTGTTCTCAGTCTATTATGCAAGGGTTTCATTAATGCTGATAAAATGAAGAGTTGCAATTGCTGTGTTCAAATACAGCCCACTTTTCTTAAGCTCACCAGGAAACTTTTTTCCTACCCAGGCTTTCATTTGCTATTTAACATTTTTGTTACTGCTCAGCAACCACAAAGGATTTTCAGTGACATGACATATGAATAGATATCTGTGTGTGATTCCCAAATCTTACACCAAACTTCAGGCTATGGCTTAAAACATTCAAATAAGTTCTGAAGCTGCTTATAATAGTAACGCTAAATGATTCATGACCACAGCTCTGTCATATAAGCTGTTCTGGGAAGTTTTCAGTCTAAAGCTTTAGTGAGTGAAGCAGAGCTGTTTATTAGCTAATGCTATGATGAACTGCTGCAAAGATAGGAAATATTCATGACAGAGTAAAATTTTCATGTAAATGCGATGAAACCTCCATTATAAAAAATGCATCTAGATCTAGGACAATCTTGTTACAATAAATAACAGTAAATTATTTCTGCCCTTGTTAAGTATTTCAGCTAAGTCCCTGTAAAAGTTACTGTTTGCTTTTTCATCTGCTTGTCTTATGCAGGACAGATTTCTGACCATCTCACTAGGTTGAACTGATTCCCTCACATGGGGAATATGGGTTACTTTTTTTCTTAGATGATGGCAGTAAATTAGTATTACCCAAAGACATATCGCTTCTACAGTAGTTGCCCATGTCCAAGTTCCTATAGGAAAAAAAGCCAGCAATCTTCCCTGTGTGCTGATCAGACTGAGGTCTAATAGATTAGGTCTTAAGTTTACTATATTGACTGAACTGCTTTAATAATGTTGTTTTCATTTTTTCCCCTCTTCCTATCAGCTCTTCTTTGTATCCTTAGAAATGGGACCATACTTCTAGTCACAAAGAACACAGTCAGATGTTTCTAAAGTATAATTTTGAATGGAAGCTGGTACATTTGACTGGGAACTAATTATAATGGTTGGGAGACAGCCCAGTGACAAACCCAGCACTAGAGAAGTTATTTTGTCAAGTAGATTGGTGTTGAAAGTGATGGCATATCTCTGTTAATTAATTTACAAATGATGTAAATTAGAATGACTTGCATTCTGGTAATGGGAAGGATTTCAATTCTCCAATTAATTTCCTTTTGGCTAACACAATGGTGTGTTTCGTCTGGCACTGGTTAAGGACATATTCACAAAGAATTAAATAGAAACACTAATTTTATTCTTGTAAGTGTTCTGTGATGCTTATGAATCTTCCATTGGCTTTTATTTTAATACATTGATTTCAGATTTAATGGAGTGGTATAGCAGGCTAGATCCTCAAAAGAGGTACACTGGTTTTCCATCAGTTTTCAATGAATAAACACACAAAATATTACACAGCTTTCTAAAGAGCAAGCCTTGCAGCTATGTTATCCTTGATATAACTGGTATCTGTGTGTTTTGGTGGCTGACTGCTCTTTTGGATTTTTCTGGACAGACCTCTCTGAACTGATTCAGAAGCTGGAAGACTTCCAGATGGTGAGGTCAGACTTGGCACCTCCACCAGCATCTTCAACTTATTTGTACATGGTGTGTTGTTCACCTTGGGTTTTTAAATTAGTGCTTCCTCATCCACCTCATCAAAGGATGCCAGTTGGCCTTGTTTATCTGCATGACTGGTTTCTCCCTGTCCCCTCTTCCCAGTTCCAGTACTTCCTGTTAAGAAGGAAAATGACCTTTTTATTCTTACCCTCTCTTCTTCTATTAGAATTAACCTTCTCATCATCTTTGACACAAGGTTACAGTAAATATATTTACAAAGCAATAAAGATAATCACAGTTTTCATGGTGACTTGGGATCAGTCACTTGAAACACATCTACCCCTGAGTATTTGTTTACCACTGTGCAGCTTCACTTAAGAGCAATGAAAACCAGGCAGCACTAATTCCATGCATGTCTGTTTTGCCGTTTTGAGATGGAAAATGGAATTCTGTATTTATTTCACTCACATAACTATGCAAAGTATAAACGGGTTATTTCTAGCTTAGTAACCTTCCAGACAGTTACAGATTCTGTTTTCTGCCAGGATGGGTTTGAACTTAGCTCTGCAAAGTGGCAGCAGTAAGTAGCAAGGGGGGAGTGTAAAGAGAGTGGAAATAATCTCTGTGTGCAGGTTCAGCTTCAAAATAGCTTTTAAGGTAGCTGGCACTAGAAGAGACAAAGCTCTTGAACTGGATTGAAGGAAAGGAAGATGGAAGTGTTTCATTTTTCTGTCCATTCATATAAACCTTTTGAAACTACGTTACCTATATTTTAACTTTAATGAATTTTTATTTACTTTTAAGCATAACTTCTCTTTAAGAGTGATTTTTTTCAAGGTAGCTGCAAAGTATTGATGCAATTTATTTTTATTTTGTTGTTTTTCTGGGAGGATGGAAGTGACAGTATGGGATTTGACAGCAGAAGAATCTCCATGGATGAGAGATGTCCTCTAACAGACAGGTGACACCAGGCAAAATGGCAAGCAGAAGGACAGTGGAGAGGAATGCTTCAACTTTGAGAGTGACGGGAGGAAAATTTAATAGGAAATATTATGAGAATCCATGAGGAAATGTGGGTTGTGGTATGTTCAATGAGCTACTTATCCCATCTTGATACAGATGGTGGTGGGATGGAAAAGCAATTGGAGAATATTGTAAGGCTTACTTGTTGAATGGGTGTATCTTCTGTCTGTTTTAATCAAATCTAAATGGCCACCCACTTGTTGCTGAGTTAATACACCCCTCAACAGCAGAAAAGATCATCTGATAAAATTGCTTAAGCAAGCTATTCAAAAATGTGCTAACGTTCTTGACTTCATAGTGACGTGTTTTTTTGCTTTCATGCTCTACTCATTATTCATTGTAATTTGCAATTTTTATCTGCATATGTCATTGCCAGGATTCATGAATGCTGGTCTAAATATTAGAGTCCTTTGTTGATCTGCATTTTATGCTTTACCATAGATTAGTAAGAAAGCTAATGCAGAAAGCTGCAGCTTCCCAGATAACACAACCAATCTTCAACAGCCTCCACCGGCTAGCTGGGAATTTCAAATGAAGTACAGGGAGGAGCTCTAAAGGAATTTCGCTTTGTCGACACTCTCACTGGAATATTTAGGTTTCTCTCTAGAAAATCTGAAATAATATGTTTAATTGAACCACTGACTTTAGGTAGATGCAATGTAGTGTTTTAATAACACAAAGGTCCATGGTTTGTCCAGGAAGTTGTAACTTGTGTCCCTATGTTCTTTACTAATGCCTTGTGTACTCCCTTAGACTGATGAGTTTTGTCCTTTGTCACCTGTTGCAAAGCCACGTGCTTTGGTGCGTTATGGGGGACCGGGCCTGTTTAAAAGGTTTGACCCATAGAAGTGACTGAGGATGTGAAGTATTTGAAAGACAAACACTATCAGATGTGATGGACAACATACAAGAGACAGACCTTTCGAACTGTCTCCCTTTCGAGCTGTCTCCCCTTCATTGTAATGATCTCTTGATCAGACATACCTACCTTAATTCCTTGAGACTTTCTGAACAGGAGTATGACTCCTGAGCAAAGGAAGCCAACTGATGAAACTTGTGCATCCAAGCCTTTTTGATTAGAGCAATTACGGCAGAAATCTTCATGGAAACGGAAGAGGCAAATCACTGAAAAGTTAATTCCTTGGGGTTTCTGAGGCCAATGGAAAACCTAGGCATAGAGTTAGAGGGGAAAAAAAGCTTACCCAATATCCCTTCCCCGTCACCAGCAGAAGAGCAATTTTATTGTAATTCGAAGATTTTTCTGTATGGGGTGTCAAGAGACAGGAAAGCCAGACACTAATGTTCTAGTTCTTGCCAGATTGGATTGCAATTTAACATTTAAATGGGTTATTCTGTCTATAAATCTATTTGTAGCTATTTCTGATCTTCCCCCAAGAAAAGCAAGGAAAAGTGATTTATAAATCATGCTGTTACAAATGTCTTTTATTTTCCTGGTTGGTTTTAGGAAGAGAAAAGGTATATTTGTTTCTTCATTTTCTTTCACTTATGCTTAAAAACCAGCTTCGGTTTTATCTTTGTTAAACAGAAATGACCTTTCTGTTGGTAACTAGGCTGATAATGTTGTGTAAGCATTTGGCAATGACTGTGCACTGTGCAGATTGTCAGAAGCGGGTAGGTCTGTTCTGTCAAAGCACCCGTAGAAATGTAAGTGCCCATTCGTGTGGCACTGTGTAACAGCAAGCACGTGGGCTTACCTGCTCTGCCTGCCCTGGGGAGCTCCAAGGGTGGAGTTTCTGGGGTGCTAGGCAGGAGTGGCATTTTTCTCCCTTTCCAGCTGCCCTTCGCACTAAAATGGGTTGTTTCATGTTTTCTGTACATCCCTCTTCCTCTCCTTCTGGCGTTTAGTAGCACATTATTCCTTCTGCCTTTTACAGTGATCAGTGTTAAGAACCGGTATTATTATGGCATAGTGTTATAAAAGCGCTTAACGTAGAAAGCTGAGCTGTGTACTTTGCAGAACCTAGGGAAACAAGCCCTTAAAATGGAGCTGTGAAAAATTGAATAAAATCAATATTAATCTGTTTATATTTAGTCAGTGCCCCAGTAATGCCAAACTCTGGCAGGTTCAGTCAGATGTGCTACAAGAGGTGGAGTGAGTACATCTTCCCCACTTCCACTGTGACCAGAGATAGCTGTCTGGAGTCAGGAAATCTTACATCATTAGCTGGTGCTAAGTGGAGCAGAGCTTGTCAGGGACTTCTTTTTCAAAGCTAACACTGAAGAGGTTTTCAGCAAAATTTTAAGTTTCAAGCTTTATTTATGTTGTTTGAAGATGGATGGCAGGTTTTCTTTCTATGAGTGTTTGGAGTTGCCCCCTTTTTTTCAGAACAGAAAGTTTTCAAGTACTGGTTGGAGGAAAAAAGAAACTATTTATCTTAAAAACTCCTACTAAAATGAGGAAGTACTCTTAGCTTTTATGCACTTTCCATGCTGGCATTTTAAATATCAGCTTGCCAGTGACTGTGTTTAATCTCAGAAGCTTGTAACTGGAGCTTACTATGTTTTTTTCCTTTGATACAATAGATTCTTTTGTTTTGGCAGTGTTTTTGCTTGTTTTGCAGGTGGTGAATCTGTTTTCTTATAGGCAGATTTCTTATGTATTCTGAGATTGTGACTTAAAGCTTTTAATTCAGTTTGTTATATGTGTTTTTAGGAGTGCTTCAACAGCTAAAAACCCAATTGATGGAGAAAAAGACAAAACAAACATATGGGTTTGTTCTTTTAGGGGATGAATAGCTGATCTGATAACCGCAGTAAAGGTAATTGCATTGGTCAGTGTAAAACTGCAACAGTTTGCCTGAGATCTGGCGAAGAAATTCACAACACGTGTGAAGCAGGAAGAAATATGAGCAACAACAGAACATACAGTCTGTCATCCTTCATGTGTCTCCAGGGTGTATGTGAAAACTGGTTGTGGGGAATGAGGGCAGCATCTCTGAAAGAGGGGCAAGTCTTGCTGAGTTGTTTGCCTTTATTTTGCAAGGCTGAAGAAATCTAAGCCTATGCCCGTGCCAGGTGAAATGGAGCCAGGAACTGTCCTAGGGAACTGAGGCCAAGTCCCACAGTATAGAAGTATTTGGATGATGTAGTATTTGCCATAAATCTCTTGCAAGCTCCATGCAGAACCTCTCAGCCACTAAAATGTAATCTGGGGCAGAAGTGCTGAGTTCAAGACTCTGAAATGGCACTTCTTTGTAGCGTGAAAACCTGGGATTGGTATTAGGACATGCAGGTTTGCTTTAGGGCTCAAAGCTGTTTGGGATAGCCTTAGGGGATAGGAGGAAGCCAAACCCAGCGCAGCCTGTCGACACTGGGAATGGATCTCAGAATAGATATGCCAGTTCTGAGATATGTCAGTGCATTCTACTGGGGAGCACAGTGCCCAGAACTGTGCCTGGTTGACAGCAAAACACTAGGGGCAAGCTGCAGTCCTCTACGAGAGTTTGTCCTATGGACTTCTTTAGGACTCTATAACTCTGCTGCTGAAACAGACTTGCAGAACATCCTCTGCAAGGATAGGCCATTGTAAATGTTCTACAACTTCTAAGGCATTCATTTAGTCTATGAAGTAGCAAGCAGCTCTACTGTGTTGCAGAAGAAATGCTGTGTGGTTGTTGAAAAAATAACGCTGTGTTCAGTGACACAGGCTTTGATTAGTTTTTTGGGGAGTGCTGCTTTTATGTATTTCTTTATAGAAGGAAACACTTGCCATACCTAGAAAGGATTTGGTAAAATATCAATGAATATGAAGTGGCAGAGACAGGGAAAAGTGGTCTGTGATGTCAGTGGGAGTGTCATCTTCTCACAGGTGTGATTTGGCTTTTGCTCTGTACAAATTCAGTCACAAATACTACAATATATAGCATACTTCATAGCAGAGATGTGTTACACTGTCTTGTTATGTATTTTTTCTAGAACTTCTATGAAATTACAGTGTTTTTCTTCTAAATTATTCCACCATGAAATCTGGTGACTTTTTTTTTTAAGAAAAATGTCAGTGTTCTGTATTGCTTCCTTTGTATAGAGTTTCTAGACACAGCTGCAACTTGAAAATACAGCCGCTTTCTATAAACAAAAGTGCAATGAAGCAGAAGCAACTCAATGAGACACTGTGAGGGTTTCAGTTTACAACAGATGTTAAAAGAACTTATTGGTACAAGATTTTTTAATAAGCTGATAACTTCCTAATAGTTCTCTTACAATCTTCTTGGGAACAAGTGCGTTCTGATTTCACTGCCAATGTTTCCTAGGTAGAAATTCAAATAGTTAATGAACATGATGTATTTCTTACCTGAGGCAGAAGTGTTCTGAAAACATGGTGGGAAGGAGTCCGTTCCCTAGCCAGAGTCCCAAAAGGCTGACTGTTTTGTGTTGACTTAACAATTAGTTTCTATCCCACTTGGCTTTCCTATCTTTTTCCTTCAGTTAGTATTTAGCTGTGGTTGTGGTTTTGTTTGTATGGTGGTGAAAAATTACTGTTGCAGCTAGATTTTTTTTTCCCAATATGATGAATAGACAAGTAAGTAGTCTGTAAGATTAAATTCATAGCATAATTCATAGCATAAGTATCCATTGCCCAGGGGCCTGTGAAAAATTTGAAAATCCTGCTGAATGAGTCAGAAAATATGAAACTAGGGAATCATCATTTCTATGGTCTAGATTTTCTGCAGATAGAGGCACTGATTTTGAGTGCCTGTATCTTTAATCAATTTTCTTTCATTGGGAAAAAAATAGTTGTTTGGTTTTTTTTAAAAAAGTAAAAGCAAACCTGTATGAGATTGTACAACTTTGGGGATATGCAATGAGGCCCGTGATGAAAAATATATGCAAAACCAGAGACGTTTACAATAAATTAAATTGCCTGAAATTGCTTTCCAATTTTGCATTCCAACAGAACTTCTGAAACTGTATCTGTGATAGTATTTGGTATTTAAGGAACAGACATTCTAGCGGAGTTTTGATTTATTACTTCCAGACTTTTCTTCCACAGTTTTGTTGCTTCTCTAACTCTGGAAAGATTAGTGAATGCATGACTTGGACTACTTCATTCTATGACATGATGACTCATCTGTCAAATAGTTTGCATTATGGCAAGTCATGTCATTCTAATTTCATTTTAGGCAAGAACTAGTTTGCAAGGTTGAACAACTGCAGCATACACTTACTGTGTATTGTTCTCTTCTCAGGTCTCCTAAAATTGATTTAGATTTCCTTCCAAAAGGTTAATAACTGAAAGTCTGGGAGGAGAACTGAATGTAAGATTTTATCATTGAAAAGGATATTTTGACTTGGTATTGGTTTGAACTGATATCTTGTGAACATACTCAGATTGCATGTCTACTATTTTTTCTTGAATGGAGTGTTGCTTAAAAAATATTTACATCTACTTTTTTTTTTGTGTGTGGAAAGAGTGCTTGCCAATAATCTCAAATAGCCTAAGGGTTAGTCTGTTGTCATATGCTTTCCCTAAACTCAAAGTCATACATTCACAACACTTGATCTTATGCATTCTCAGCACCTAATGGTTGGATAGAAAAGGACAAGGGAGTCCTGGATGACATTGGTAAACATCAAGGAACTGTAGTTTAATAACTGGCAAATTGACTTGCAGTTTAATGAGTAAAACATCCATTATTGCTCTAAAGCTGATAAATGGTAATTTATAGCTATTTTGCTAATGGTTGCAATAATACAGGAAACCATAAATATTTTTCAAGTGACTTCAAGGTATTTTGCTTAAAGAAACTCTTACATAGATCTTTAATAGCTTTAAACAGCAAGAAACTTGGTGGTACCAAACACAGAATACATGTCTTTTTAAAAAGTTGCATTATGGTTCTAGAATGCTGTATTTGGCTAACACATACTTCTCAACATCAATCTTGTAGTCCTTGAACCAGGAACCTTAATGGTCCTTTTAGCCAACCTTACAAAATATTTTTACGGTTCTTTCAGTGAGTGAGTGCAGCAGTTATGTTCCCATTGCTTCATGGTGGCAACTAATGGTCCATGCTACTACCACAATGCAAGCAGTAAGACTTATTATAAGCTTTTCCGTGCTGATGGAATGATGGCTAAATCATGAGCTGCTTCCTAGAGTAACTGGCAGAGGATACAACTGAATTTATCTTCCCATACTTGTGCTGTTTTATGCCTTGTCTGAAGAGCTTTATCCTCACTTGTAAATCTAATGTGGACGTTCCAACCAACATTAGTCTCTGTTTGTTTGTTTTGGGCAAAAGATGTTAAAGTCAGCATGTGCGAATGGTATCTTTTGCCTAGATGGTAAGGAAAGCCTATTTTTCATTAATCAGCAGCAAGCTCCAACTTAAGTTACACGTGCCACCACTCAGCTGTGGTATGGTCAGATGATTCAGAAAGTGAGACTTTATAGACAGAGGCACTTTGCTTTAGAGGTGTAAGAAAGTGTGGGTAAGAGTCAGATGGGTAACAAAGATAACAAAGGAAAAGAGAAAATTTAAAGAAACCAGAAGCTCTGAGAGAAATTTTGGGTTTTAATGTTGAGGATTAGGTACTGACTAATGGAAAAAAGCTGAAGATGCGAGAAAAGACTTTTTGTTTCCTTTTCGTTCCTCCTGCACTATGAAGAAACAGGATTTTATATGTTCCTTGTAAATAAAGATACTAGACTCCATTATGAATGGAATCTTAGGTAAAATTAACCCATATGTCTTTGTTACTTTGGTCAGCTGCTTGGATCAGACGGGTTAAAATAATTGTGGGTATTTGCTCAGAAGACCTCCTTTGCTTGGAGCTGTACTACTATTTCAATGTCTCCCCTTGTTATTCTGGAGGCATAAACAGAAACCATTAGTGACTTCTAGCAGATCTGTCACTTCATTCTCTAAACATGAAATAAACAGTGATACCCACAGTGAGAAACCTAAACAATTAATACCTAAAATTCAAGTCAACTACATCACAAAATATTGATGTAAATGTATTATCTCAGAGGAAAATATGAATAAAAGGCTAATTTTTCATCTATATTAAAAGAAAAACTGGATTAGGACAAAGGAGGATCTGCTGCCATCAGCAGATGTAATCAGGAGTCTGTTTTGTGGTGAGTTTCTCATATAAAACAGGAATATGCAGTTACTACCTGGAAAAAAATTAATGAATTACAGAAAAAAGTAGTTTTATGGCATAGTGAAAGAGATAGCTATGTAAAGGAGGCCTTAGGATGACAGAGGAAGAATATATAAAGGAAGGGAAAAGCAAATGTCACAGAGAAGAAGAAAGTCAGCACATACAAATTACACCACGACAACAGATTGAACGTCTAAATGTATTGACTGTGTTGAAAGATGAAGGCCATAAAAGGGGCTGGAAAGCTGGCGTGCAATGCGGGTACCAGGCTGCCTGATTTTGTCTTCGGGGATCTATTGTCTAGTGCAGACAATCTTATCTCTGCTAAGAAACAGAAAGTTTGGGAATTATGTGGTCATTTTGCAGTGGTTGTGAAAAGATTTTCTTCATGTTCTGACCTTCCAACAGTCTTTGAAAGTATGCAGTAATACTTGGTCATAATTTTTACTTTGAGGAAGACTTCCATTTTTAAGAATGGTTTCTGATAGTTTTTCTAGAAAGAAAAAATACTATAGCAGTATGTTAGGGCCTCCTAAATAGTCTCTTCTTTACATTAATGCTCGTTTATAAATAGCATGCCCTGTAGGAGGCTTTTAAAAGGAAACTGTAAATACAGAATAAGCCTAGAGGTGAAAGTTCAGTTTTTAAAGATGATTTTTTCCCCCTGTGTCTGCATGTCATCAGATAATCAAAATATCAGCTCGGTGCTTCTTTAGGTTTGTATTTAATATGTTTAGTTTTCTTACTTACCATGTATTTAATACACCTAGCTTTCCTACTTTGTAAAAACTATTGTTACTAGCTGCATCACTTTGCCATTCTCCCTTCCAGATCTGAACCAGAGGAGGTTGAGATTGGATATTAGGAAAACATTCTTCACTGAAAGAGTTATAAACATTGGAACAGGCTCCCCAGAGAAATGGTTGAGTCACCATCCCTTGAGGTATTTAAAATGTGTAGTTGAGGTGCCTAGGGACATGGGTTAGTGGTGGACTTCGCAGTGTCATGTTTATGCTTGGACTTGATGATCTTAAAAGTCTTTTCCAATCTAAACGATTCTATGAAAAATCCTTGGTTAAGAAAGCAAGTGGTTCTTGGCAAAACTGCAAGTGTCTGAAGTATTTGAGTCAGACAGTGTTCGCAAGTGAAACCCCTCTTCCAGTACTCATCTATGAACATGCTGCTCCAGCAGGGCAAGCTCAGGGCTGAGGGTGGGAAGACCTAGTTTCTGTTTTGAACTTTACAAATAACAATGATCCTGGACTTGTGAGCCTGAGCTCCCTGTGACTCGGAACATACATCTGTAATATTAAACAGGGATATTGTTCAGCTTCAGGACTGTGTGCATGGGAAACTGCTGCCCTTGCTGCAACCTGTATCTTTTTTTTTTTAAATATGTGAGGGAAGCAATGATTTCAGCTAATAAAAGAAACAAGCTTAAATAGTTCTCTATATATTCATCATACTATATCTTTCCTAGGGTGGTGCAATGACAGTGTTTTGATAATGCAGTAGTTTGTACTACGAGATGTTAAGATAAGAGCTTTGTCTCCTGCATTTTCCATGTGCTGTTTAACTTACCATTCTTGGAGAAGCTCATACACATACCATTTCAGGCTTCTGGAATACTTCTTTAATCCTCTGCAAAAAGTTTTACTGGATGATCTGCATAATGTCAGCAAAAAGAAGCGTCAGGAATTGTACTTTTCAGCAGTTTTTTTTCTTTTCTTTTTTTTTTTTTTTTCTCCTGGAAGGATAGTGGAATCTGAAGAATACTTTTTTTTTCAGTGACATAAAGAATGGGCCAAAGTTGCTTGTGATGCATGCAAGTCATGGAAATTACTGAGACTGAACACGTGGCTGCAGAATTAATCCCTCTCTTGAGTGTAAGTAGTTTAATATGGAACATATTGGAAACGAGCAGTGAAATTAGTAAGTAGGAAAGGATGACATGATATGAACATTCTCAGTGTTAATAAGTCCAAGCCAAGAACTTGTGTCTTGCAAACATGTGAAAACTCTTTTGCTCAGTCCCAAGACAGTAAGATGGTTTGAGATTTGTCCACTAATTTTTTAGCCCTACTGAAAATATGAATGTCAATGTAATCTTTGTGGTGGGATCCTAGTGCAAGGGAGAAAACTGAAATGAAAACAATAAAAAAAATCAGTGCTACACTAAGGAAGCTGAAATTTGTTTTGGAAATATTCACAGGCTGAAGAAAAACGTTAGATGATAAAAAGGTATTGTGAGCCATTGAAAGAAGCAAAATTGTATAAGCTACTGTACTGTGGATCTTGGAGATAGATTGTTCTTGTCCCTGACCTACTAGATCATCCTGAAATGTTTCAAGCCGGTGATGCTTACACTGGCTTAATAGGAACTCTTTCATTGTTGTAATGGCAAATGAAGAGAAGGCACTGACAAATACATGAAGATGTTGCTCTTTCTCCCTCTTTGGGGCTCTATCCTGCACGTTTTGCCTACCTGAGTATGAGTATAGTGAAAATGATGCCTTGGAAAGCAGCCAATTTCAAAATATATATGTTGACAAGAATGGAGAAAGTAAGGGGCAGTACAGAAAGTTGGTTTTCTTCTGAGTTCCTGTTTGAGAGGGCATAGTGGTCTCCATTTTATTTGCTCTCTTTGAGCATGAGTGCTTTCTCCTCATCCATGCCCTGCTCCCCAGATTACTCTGCTGAGTAGGTAGGGTATGTTCTATTGATGTGCTTCTGGGGGAAGACATGAGTCAAGGAAAGAGGGTGCAGTCCTGTGGACAAAGGCATTCTGGGCAGGTTGCAGGAAATGTTCCCTGTTCCAGGTGAAATCAGAGGCACTCATAAGTAATACAGAGAAACTATTGTCTTCTATCCAAATGAGTGACTGGAAGAAGCCTCTGACACAATGCTGACCTCCTCTAATTTTCTTCTACCACCCCATGCCATGTTGTTCCCTGGTTGGTACTTCACATGTGAAACTTTTTTTACCTGTCTTTGACGTTCTCAATGTCTGCACAGTTCAGAAACATCTATGTGCTTTTTAAACATCTAGTACAACTTAATTTACTGATTCTGTCGACTCAACTGTACAATTTTCTTAAAGACAGAACCTTTGTGAAAGTGAATTATGTTGTTTATCTGTTCATTCAGTTTGCAAAATGGACTGGAGAGGCAGGTATATTTTTAGATCAATCATCCAGTAAAATTGAACTTGTGAATAACCCTTTCATATAACATAAGAAAAGAAGTAATTGAACTGAATAAATCAATCTGCAGTGAACAGCTGAAGCAAGCTGTCATTTATAGATATTCAAAAGTTTAAAAAAGCAACAAAGAAGTTAATCTAGTTTAAAGAAAACAAAATAACACCCACGTAAATCCCATCAGGAGACCATAGCTTGCAATCTTTAGACATCACAAGCTTTCTTAGCATTTCTGATGTGTTGGAATGTGTGAAACATCGTTTCCAGGATGTCTGTGTTTAGACAATACGTCTAAAGGCATAATCTAATATGCATTAGAATGCCATTTTTATGTAAGTGTCTTCAGTTTAACTGCATTCTTAGGCTGGAAAATAACTAATTACTATCTGAGTCATATTTTAATACCATAGCATCTATGAAACCTTAGATACTGCTTTAAAATACTAGGGAAATGCTGTCTTAAATGCTGTTTCATGCCCTAGCTCTCACAGGTGCAGAGGCTGGAGCAGGCTACTGTCAAATATACACCATTGGCATATTGACATCAAAGCTGTGTGGGAGGAAATACCATCATGTATCAACCTTTCTAAGATGCAATTTCTTGCCATTCTGCTCGTAGCTGGAGCATAATTGCATTTCCAGAATGGTCCTCTGAATGTTCCCTCAGTGCACTCTTCATTATGCTTACAAGCTTTCTGCAGAAGGGGTGGGATGGTGGTTCTCATCCTGAACTTCACCACTCATCTACCATTCAGCAAGGTTAGGTCACAGACATTGTAGTGCTTAAGTTAGGTGACTGGCGGCAGGTAAAGCCTTGGTCTTCCTGTGCTTCTGTTCTTGGTTGGATTCCACTTAGTCCTGAGATGGGCAAGATGGGAAAATGATGAGTGGTTCTGGGGGAAGAGATAGTCTCGCGCCAGAAGGGATATCATAGAATCATAGATTCATAGAATCATCTGAGCCAGAAGGGACCTTCAAAGGTCAGCTAGTCCGATGCCCCTGCAGTCGGCAGGGACACCCTCAACTAGACCCGGTTGCCTAGGGCCTTGTCAAGCCTCACCTTGAATGTCCCCAGGGAGGGGGCATCAACAACCTCCCTGGGAAACCTGTTCCAGTGCTCCACCACACTCATTGTAAAGAACTTGTTCCTAATATTCAATCTAAATCTGCTTTTTTCCAGTT
>JAOXJM010000041.1:39666988-39679945 GCA_026413425.1 Tringa solitaria | reverse complement strand
AGAGCTTGTTTGGAGATCTTGAGCTATATGTTAGTGTGCAATGTAGGTAAACCATTAAAGATTTATTCTAGTTATTTTTTTGCTAACTCTTTGGAAAGGTTCGTAAATCTGTAAGTATAGGTTATGGTTAGGACTGCCCTGGATCATGTGTCTGTCAAGATTATTTTGCTGATGTTTCCACTGCCCGTCTTTCTAGAATAGAAGGAAGTTGTATTGGAAAAAATTACTAGTAATATAAACTAGCAAGGTACACATGTTTTTATGATGGTAGAACTGCTTTTACCATTTAATATAAAGCTAGGATAAAAATCACCAATGAAGTACTGGCAAAAACCTTCCATTTTTCCTCTGCCCCATTGAAATTTTTAAATAAACACTCATACAGGAGAGGCTAAGAGACAGAAGCTCAGTCCTCAAGCCGTTGTTCAGTGTTCTCTGTCCTGCAAACTTTTAAGACGTTTTTAACACATCAGATTTATCGTGCTAAACACAAGTCAGTGGAGCTTATGCAAAGTGAGGTGAAAGGAATCAGATCGCAGGTATGAGCTCACCAAGTCTGGTGTACTTTTCCCATGCCAGAATCTACGTGAAGCAGTAGAAACTTCACAGTAAAGCCTTAGGGAGATCATAGCGTTTCTGCACGTGGGGATGCAGTGTGTGCTCAAGCTGAACAAGAGAGGCTTGTAACCAGACATAGAGTGTTGAGCGTGATAGTTTACGATTGCAAAAGGGAATGCTAATGCAATTGGACTCTTGTGACCATCTCCACATGGTGTGTGCTGTGCCATGTAGGCATATGAGCTCTTTTAGGGGAAGACTGGAGTTTTCCAGCATTTTTCCATGTGGTACCCTGTTGACATAGGTCAGCAGAGGAATAATGAGATTGTTGAAGAACAAAAGCTGAAAGAGCTGATCTACCTATTTGGACACCCTCTAGCAGGAAACTTTTAAATGGAAACATTGCCATGAAAGACAGTGTCTGTTTGGATCATATGTGGTACAGAGAAATTATTTGCACAGTATCCTCCAGAGAGGGGATGTAGACCTCTTCAGAGCTGATCATATTTTCTAAGAATAGCTTGTTTTTTTCTTGCTCCATGAAACTCCATGTGAGGGGGGTGGGGGGGGAAGAATAATCTTTGTAGGTAATTTTTAATTCCTTTTGCTTTTTTTCTTCCTCATGAAATTAAATAGACAAAGTCCAGAATCTTCACATTTTCTCTTTTTTCATTTTTGTTTTTTTTTTTACCTTTGCACTTTTAAAACTTTGACAATAATGTCAATGCACTAGAATGGAACTGCTGAGAAAGCTGTGAAGTTACATAACTGGTTTCTGTATTTTTTCCTTTCCTAGTTCTCCAATATGTAGAATAACCATAGTGACAGCAAAATACACTCCAGTGTTTGGTGGAAAACAACCATACAACTTGGTAATAGAAAATTTCTAGCCGTAAAAACCTGAATCAACTGACTCAGGATGAAAGGTTTAATTCTAAGTAAATTGAATGCTGTAGTTTTATTAAAATTTTTCTGTAATTTAAGATAGTTTAATAAAACTTTCTTGGGGGAAAGAAAGGGTGAGAAATGTATTTATTTTATCAGTTTCAACCTTTAGGGAACATGCCTTTAAGATCGTGGTTCTGCTTTTCTCCTTGACTTCCATCTTGGTGTTACCGGAGGTTATTATACCTTGACCTCGCTTTTGTTTCTTGGAGTACCTAGTGGAAATAATGAAGAAATAAAATCCATGAAGAGTTACTTGATAGTACCTGCTGGCATTTGTTATTTGTTCTGTGTGAGTCTTTGCACAGAGTACAGTGGTGTCAAAAATTTCCAGTGCAAATACAGCAAAGAATTTGTTTATGGAAAGTGGCAGGCTTTTATATATTTGAATCTATTTAAGTTTCCTGCTTAAGACCAGGTTTGAGATGCTGGCTCCTGTTGTCCTTTGATCTGCTTCATGCTGGATTTTAAGAAGCAGGAGTCAAACTAAGTCATCAATAGGAGATAATAGGAGATGAGGGAATAAGGAGCTAATGCTCAGGCAGATATGGGGTAGAACTTATCCCCGGCACATGCACTAAGGAGCACATGAACTTGTGGAAGTTAATTGAAAGATTTTTTTTTTAGAGTAGTAGAAGGGCATTTGAAACCAGTTCTTAAGTGCCTTTTTTCATTCATCATCAAACCAACAACTTTGTTATACAACTGAAACAAAGCAATTTATTTTATTTTTTTTTGTATTGTGGTCTGCTGCAGGTTGCTTAGCCCTGTCTCCAGCTGAGAGAAAGAAATATCTTTGTGATTCACATGAGTTACCAGCAAACTTCATGAGATTCAGTGACATTTTATTTCTCTTCAAAGGCAATCAGTAGAACTGAAAAAGGTCACATTTTGTTTTCAGCAGAAGTACCTTTGTTTCGTAATTTAAGATGAACAACCATTTCTAGCTCCGTGCAGAAAGACATAAAAGTTATATCTAGTTTCAAGGCAAAATGTTAATTTCAAGTGCACTAGAGTTTAGAAATTCAATGTGCGTGTTTCTTAATGATTACTCTTAAACAATTTTTTATATATTTTTTTAATAGTTGTGCTTCTGTATGATTACTTTCTGGCATTGAATCACTCCTACCATATTTTTCACAAACTTAAAACAATTGACTATTGATCTCATGAAAAAAATGATGTAATTTGACTGAAAAAGTAAAAGCACAGAATATTTAGTTATTGGAACCATGTAACATGATAAACCAAAATATGTTTCTTTCCTGGATGCAGACTGTAAATTTTGTTAAATAGGACTTTCTACAGTTTCACTGTTCTGGCAACAGAATCATCTACTGAGTGAAATACCAGGAAAAGAAAATGGCAGATTTTGTTAAATTATCTTGCTGTAGTCACCCTAGCCTTCAGTGAACATTTTTATTTTCAGAAACTATATTGACTACTTTAGAATCTTTAAATCTAAAGTTTTTTACTTGTTTTCCTCATTTACGGGACTAGTTGCTCTTAGTTTAGGACATGATTTTACAAACGCTTGAATGTAAGAGTGACTTCACAAATTCATAACTATTACCTCGAAATTATTCATGTACAGGGATTAATATTTCTGGATGAGGAACATCTTCATTAACTTCAAGATTACTAATCAGTACAAAACTTGGAGAAACTACTGGTGACCTCCACATGTATTTTATTTTAGAAAAAAACATCTTCTACAAAACCAAACTTCATGCTGAATGTTTATTACAAAATGACATGGTCTGCATTGAGACGTAGCTTTGTTCTTCTTTGTTGTAGTAGGGCCACATTTCTGACCAAGTCTGCTGTAGATCTGAGAGGTTTTAAGAATAAAATAAGTTTGGTTTTTTTTGTTATTTACTGATAACCTAATTTGTAATCATCAAGACAGATGAGATGTTCAAGCTGACTCTTATTGCATCTTGTGGAATTCAAGCTAGGGCTAGACCGAGACTTTATATGTATGCTCCGAGAATGAGACAGCAGGTAAATACTCCACTTTGAGAGGAATTCAGGGAACAAACAGTAGTTATGAATGGATCCTGTGCACTCTTGGGGAACAGTTTGCTGGATACTGTTCAGCCTTCCTGCAAAATCTCCACTCTGTTGCAGAATGCTGTGCAGATGCAAATCTTTGAATGATTCAGGTGAGAAATAGGAGAAGGAAAAGGCAAAGAACAAAGTATATTTGCCAATGAGAGTTGGAGAGAAGCGAGGAAAATGAGGTAACAACATTACAGTTAGGATGTTCCAAATGGGAAAAGACATGGAGCAAATGAGCCTTGACAAAACTGAGAGAAACAGAAAAAGCTTTTTATTGCTTCACGGGCACTAGTGCAGAGCAACTGGCTTTCCTCCTACTTAGTGCTTTTTATGCTGGCATGCAGTTGGTTATCTAAAGTGCAGAAACATGGCAAATCTGGTCCGATGTGTGGAAGGATTTGAGCACCCACTGAGAAAAAGAACTTAGTTGCACTGTGGTGGTAGCAAGAGCATAAGGCAAATAATTTGTTCCTTCTTCTGGAACTGCATTTATTGGTAGGACAGGAGAAATGTTGTTAGGTCTTAATGAAGGATACTTACTATCTGTCCTGGTCTGAGGTAAAACAGAACCAATTTTCTGTTCAGTAATTCTACCTTGCAGCTAAGGCTCTTCTAACTAACTGAACTCTCTGAAATTAACAGCATATTGTGGAGACACTGTTTGCTCTCAGAGATAAGACCTGATTATTTATAATTTATGCCAAAGAATGGTATGCAGAGAGGCTCTTGCTTATACTTATTGCTATAACAACCAAGGTCAGCTCGCTTTGTTGTGTGCCCTGTTGGAGGGTTGGAAGCAGAAAAGTGTAAAGGGGTCACACTTGCAGGGAGCAGTGGACAGTACATGTGACCCCAAACTGACCAACAGGGTATTCCATCCCATCAGCCCCATGCTCAGTATAAAAGCTGAGGGATCAAAGGGTCAGCTCTTTTTCTTTAGTGACGGGTGCCTGAGGAAGACTCTGTCTATTCGTCTGCCTCTAATCCTGACCTATGTGTTTCTGAATCCAGATTTGGAATTCAGTTCCCCTCTGTCACTGAGTCCAGTCTGGGACTTTCCCAGTGCCTCTTGGTGACATGATCATCATCCCGGAAGCTTGATATGGTTTTGTATACATTGTGTGTGTGTATATATATATCATTATTTCCTTTTAATTATTTTATTATTAATATTTCATTAAAGTACTTTAGTTCTAAACTCATAAGTCTCTCTCTCTCTCCTCTTCTTGGAGAGAGAGGTAGGGGAGAGCACCTGTCATTCATCTTGGTGGCCAGTCTGGCCCAAATCATGACACTCACCCACTGCATTCCTTGCATTCAACTGCATTCTTTTTCTTTTTTTTTTTTTTCCTCTCTAGGTGTCTGGCCAATAAATTTGGTTCCTTCATTATGCACAGTCTGAAAGTTGTACACATATGATGTTCACTTTCAGTTCTAACTGTACTTCACTGATGACTCCTCTGAAATCTTCACATTTTCATAAACACTATTTCTGTAGAGATAAACATATTTTGTTTGAGCTGCTTGTCTAGGTTAAAAATAATCACTTTCAGCCATTGCAGAAGAAAAGAGAGTTTGAAGGGCTGTTTAAAAATCACAGTGAGAAAGAATTCTGTTACTGAGATGTATATAGTTGATAAGTTTGTGATATTCTTTGTAGCCTGATAGTTTGGTAAATAAAACACCAGACAACTTAGCCACTTTGCAAAAAGATCTGCCTTTCTCAGTCTGTCTCACTGCCTTATTTCCCTGGTAAAGGCAATAATAATATATTTGCTCTGCTTGTATTTCTATAGCATAATTCTCCACATCTTTCTTGTGGACTGACCCATTCTTTTGTATTCTCAGTCTAAAGCTTGTTTTTTTCTCTCACAATTAGACTCGTGTTGAGGAATGAGAAGGGAGGGGATGTTTGAAACTTTTAAATTGTTTTGCTAAAGAATGAGTGCATGTAAGTATGAGAGCTGAAGAATTTGCCCACGGTATGAGGGGTGCATAATTACTTTCTTTGCAAGAAAAGATTAAAATCAAACCCTCTTGATAAGAAGAATCTCCCTTATATGGCTTCTTTTTCTCTGGATTGCAGAGGGATTTAGTGGTTGCAGAGTGTAGTATTAGGACATAGGGCAGGCCAGGTTTCCAAGTAAAATAGCGAAAGTTGAGCAGGATAAAACTAGGCCTAGAGTTCAAATAAGAAAGTTGGGCAGTTTTATTTTCAATATATTAGTGCATCCTTCCTCTAAATGCTTTCACAGCAGGTTATATGAGTTTATTGACCTATTCATCAGTACACTTAGGAGTATGTTTCTTGTCATCTGCCCCTGCTGTGCAGTTTACAACATTGAGCACTTGATGTTGCACAGCCTCATAGGCGAAAACAGCCGTTTTCAAGCATTGTTCTAGGGTAATGGCTAAGGGGTTCAGCACTGCAGTGTAGCAATGATGCAGACCTGCAAAGATGGAAAGGGTCTCAAGGGAAACAAGTTTCAAATGGAAAAAAGCTGTTTAGGGAAAATGCCATGATCTTGTGGACTACCATGTTTTGAGCAGGCGCTACCTAGAACAGCACTATACTGGCATGTAATGCACCTTCTCCTCTAACTATGGATTTGCATTATGCAGTTTCCCATATTGTTTACATGTCAAAAGCCATCCTTAACTCTTGTTCCTTCTGAATTTGAGTACAAGGAGCTCTTCAACAATCACTTACAATAGAGTGTTAAGATGTGCTAGTTATCTGCAGTTCCCTTAAAAACAGAAGGATCAGATCCTCAACACCACTCTGGATTTTATTTCTGAGCAAAGAAGAATTTGGTGATTTCAGAGGGCTAATATCTCAGACTTTTTCTCCTTTGGGCTTGAATCAGTAGTAAACAGTTCTATTTTGCCACTTTGCCCATGCTGAAAATCCTTTAACCTCATAATACAAGGCCAGATGTAAGATTTCTATGTGAACGCTACCACAGGCACTGGGAAAATACAACTACTTCTATTTATTTAACTTCTTTAATTTGCAGTCTGACATTTCTCAACTGCACTCAGAGCCAAGATTCATTTGCAGTCATGATGTACTTTTTTTTTTTCTTTTTTTTATGAGTAAAGAGATTTTATGGAATGACTTGAGGTTTTACAGATTTTTTTTTTTTATATTAAAGAAATTATTCAGAAAGGAGGATTTACAATAAAAATTCCCACTGGAGGGAAAACTTATTGGACTTCAAATATCTGCTAATTTTGCTTGAGACTTTGGGTTGTCTTTTATTTGTCCTGAAGTTGTTTTTTCCTGTAGATGCTGAAAAAAACACCCTAGTACTTTATTTGGCACAAGAAAAAACCCCTCTGTGCAATCCCCTAAACCCATTCTCAAAAATCAGAGACTTAAATGGGTCTCTACCATCTGTTCCTCTTCACTTTGGCAGCTCTGACTTGACATCTGGTAGTTACAGAACTAAGTGTGAGCTTGTAATTGGAATTCAGGGATCATGACAGAGATCTCATGTTCCTTGTTTTAATAAAACTTCCCTATACTATGTGGTATTGCAGAGATGCTATCTAAATACTGCTGTATCCAACATGCTTGTACATTTTTGATGACTCATCTGGAGTACATAGAAAGAAGCAGCTTTATAATGATTTTTGATTTACTTCTTTTGGTTGTGAATAGAGCATGCTTTAATGATGATACCAGAGCTGCTTTTGTTGTTGTTATAGCCTCAATATTTCTACAATCTTTCTCTGGATAAACAGGCAATATGACTTCTTCCACTGGGAGACTTCTCAGCCAAAGGATAGCAGAATTAATCCCCGAGGAGGTACTGTGTTCATTTGTAGTAGATAAAAGGGCTGAAAGCCTCTAAAGAGTAAAGTGCAAAGTATATGGGGACTTGGCAGTGTTATGAACTATGAAATTGAACCCAATTGCCAGTGGAGAAGGGAGAGGAGAGAAAAACGGGAAGGCCAGACAGATGTTGATTCAAAGATGAAGTTAGCTGGTAGGAGGGGGAGAAAATAGAAGAGAAACTAGAGAATCAGTTACGGATTTGTACTTCATTTCTTCTTTTCTCTATAGGTATGGCTCTCCACTTGAGATTTCTGCCCACTTTCTCATGGACCCATTTTATTTGTTTGCCTTTGTTTTTCTTTGCTTCACCAGTGGAAATCATTTGGGGAGTATATCCTTACTTCAGTGAAGAGGTAGCGTTTTGGCTTTTTGCTTTAGTTAGCAGCTTGAGCTCAGTTCTGCAGGGGATCCTGAGACTGAACTCGAGCAGTTGAATTTGACTGAAAACCCAGGTTAGTCTGCTTCTGCTGCCGTTTAAGACTATGCTGTTAAACATGGTTAATAATTTCCAAGAAATTCTCCTCACTCCCTTATCCCTCACTCCTCATGTCCCTGTACCCCTCTTCAGTGGGTGAAACTGAATTAAAATGCCCGCTTAGAAGCAAGGTACATTATGTTTTTTGGAGGATGATGTTTATTTTCTCCTGATTTATCATGAAAATGGTGCCCTTTCTTTTTGTAACAGCTTTTAATTTAATCCAGACTTGGATTTGTTTATATCTATTACAGTCTGTTTCCCTGTACGTTTCTTATGCAGCTCTAAATTTGAAAGAGAGCCATTATCTCGACATTTTATTTGGGCTATATTTTGAATAAATGTAATTAGGCTCTGTCACACTTCTTTTAGACAGTCAATACAAAGTTATTTCTTTCCTCTTTGATATAAAAAGCTCTTTTTAAATGGTTCCTTTTTAATTACTCCTGAAGATGTTCATGTTTGAATAAGGCTGTAAATGTCAAGTCTTGATGAGTCAGACCTAAAATGTTAGAAAGCAAACTATCTCATAATGTTCTTACTCTGGCCCAATCCTTGTGAAGTGCCAAGAACTTCCTTGTAGGTGCCATGTGCTTTTTTTTTTCCAGCATCAAAGACAGGGAGCTGAAATTGCCTAGGACCTTGCAACACAATCCCATATCAAACAGCCTGCATTAACCCCAGATGTGCCTGATCTCTATACAAAATAAGCTATGATGCTTTTTAAATAATTATCTTACTACAATTGACATCTTCATTTTTGAAAGGCAGAGCCAAAAGCAGTTTGCATGTCTTGTGTTGATCTGACATCATTATCTATTTGGAGATAAAAATTAAATTAGCAAGAGCTACCCATGTAGGCATATGCCTGCCTAGAGAGAGATCAGTGAGAAGTATATGAAGAGAGAACTGTAGAGCTATAAAGATGTCCTTAGATACATGTACCCATGCTAGATCTGTCCAATACTTTCTGTACCCTCCCATCTTTTCTGCCTTGAGCTGCACTGTGGGATGTTAATTAGAACTCATTTTTACTTGGAAAACAGATATAGCAAACTGTGGTAAGTGGGGAAAATCAGCAGACCATGTGCCCGATTTTATGAACCTCTTCAGTTTCTAATGCTTCAGTATTTCCAGAACATTACAGTATTAGTTAGATTCAGGAGGCAACCTGATCTTTCCACAAAGTCTTTAATTCTTCCCTCTGTCCCATTTCTTTTTCAAGCACCAAGGATCTTGAGGCAGGTCTCCTTTTGCTCCTGCCACCTGCCTGCCAGGTATCCAGAGGGAGAAAACCTATAGAGCCCTTCTTCTTCCTTAAGCGTCTGGTGACAAAAGGAATACTAACTCTCCTAGCTCGAACAATTCTACCAGATTCTATTTTTATATGGAGAAAGGTCTTCAGCCTTATAAACTGCTGGTGCAGTCTTTTATTGTTGCTTTTCCTCGAGGTGTTCCTTTTGGTTTAACAGACAGTGAAGGGATGGGAAGGTGGAATTAAGCTGGAGTTCCTGACAGGGGAAAATAGTCTCTCATTCCACTTGCATCTGTCCTTCTGCATGTCCCTGATATTTTTTCACAGCTGACTAGCAACCTCAGAAGATTGAGGTCATGCAAGATCACTGCAATGTGAAGTAGAGAAATCCAGATTAGTGTTAACCCAATTTGTTTTGTAGCTATGTTTTGTAGCTATATTTGATACTATTCATATCAGAGTTTAGAATTTAGCACTAACTTCCTCTTGTTTCTGCTGTGACTGTACCTCTTCCATGAGCATGCTGAGACGTCTGTCTGGAGTTCTCTCTGCTCTCTGGTCCTGTGCCAGTGGCCTCAGATTGTCAGCTACAGTCTCTGCTACTGATTTCTGATCAGAAGTCTTGTTAATGTTTCTGTAGCAGCATCTTTAGCTTACTGGTGTGCTAGCTATAAGAAGTTTTTATGGCCCAACCTCTTAGTATTGTGGGTGGTAAGAAATTGGGTTTAATGAGTTGACAGTTTTCATAACGTTCCCTTGCCCATATTGAAAGAATAAATTGTTTGCCTTCTCCATGTTTGCTATGCAACTCTGCTTGTCTTTTGTGTTACTGTTTTACAGTGCAAGCTCAGGTTTAATACGCTATTCACAGTAACTCTGGCCAAACATTTTTTTCCAGGTGACAGCCATTAGATAGCTTTGCTTCACGCTATAGCTCTTGCAGTTGTTCCAATGTTCTGTCCAAGGTGACTCTCATGTTACATTGCAAATTGTCTGTCTCGCTTTAGTCTCCAAAGCATTTGCAGCTATTCTTCCCTTTTAGTGGACCTCTGATTGTGATTTAGACTTTCTAATCTGTGCGTTTCGTTTTGTTTATCAATAGCAGCCCAGGAAGCCAATTGTATCCTGGGCTGCATCAAAAGAATTGTGGCCAGCAGGTTGAGGGAGGTGATTCTCCCTCTCTGCTTCGATCTCATGAGGCCCCACCTGGAGTACTACATCCAGCTCTGGGGCCCCCAACATAAGAAGGGCATGGACAGCTTGGAGCAAGTCCAGAGGAGGCCATGAAGGTGATCAGAGGGGTGGAGCACCTCTCCTATGGAGACAGGCTCAGAGTTGGGGTTGTTTAGCCTGGGGAAGAGAAGGCTTTGGGGAGTCCTTTATAGCAGCTTTCCAGTATCTGAAGGGGGCTGACAGTAAGGATAGAGAGGGACTATTTATCAGGTTTATCAGGGAGTGTAGCGATAGGATGATAGGTTTTAAACTGGAAGAGGGTATATTTAGATAATCTATATATTAGGAAGAAATTCTTTACTCTGAGCCCGGAACAGGCTGCCCAGAGAAGTTGATGCCCTATCCGTGGAAGTGCTCAAGGCGGGATGGAACTAAATGACTTTTAAATGCCCCTTCCATGATTAGATACTAATCATTACTAATGATTAGTAAATTAACAGTTTTCCCAGAGTTGTGGGTACCTCCCACCAGTTCAGCTCAGCATCTGTTTACTGTTTCATTCACTTTGTTAATCCTTCTGACTGTATCTATTATCAAGTTCATTTAAATTAGTTTTGTGACTAGGGGAGTCAGAATATAGTAAATATTGCTCAAAACGGTGATGTTTGCCACTTCTTATTGCTGCGGTAGGTTTCAAAAGAAGGAAAGGTAACAAGTCTGAATTAGAATGGGAATTGTAAAGACAAAAGCATCTAAAAAATTTGAATCAGCATTTTTTATACAGCCATTGAAGAATACAATAAAGTGAGTGGGGTTGGTGGAAACATTAGAGCTCAGATTGTTAAACGGTTTGGACACTCTGACCCAGCAGATGCAGACAATATCCAAGAAATCCTGGGATGATGGGCAAAATACCACTCACATTCAATAGACCTGAGACAATACCAGAAAAATTTTGTTAACTTTGTCTAGCGCTTCCAGATGTACTCCCTATTTTCAGTTTTTTACAATTCCAGCACAGGAATTTCAGCCACCTTGTGGTTGAAACTTCAAGTTTTTTTCTTGTCTAATCTTGAATTTTGATTTTTTTTAAAAAATCAAAACACTTCTTACACAGAAAAAAATAATTAATTTTTTAAGATGAAGGAATTAAAAATAGGTAGTGTTACTGATGTTGAAAACTCCTGTTGTCTGTTTTTTCCATCTGATGCAATTTGGTTTAACTACTTCAGTACCTCACTTTGTGTTTATCACTGTTATATTTCATCAGGGCATATGTTTGTTACCCTAAGGGCTTTCCTTGGCAGTCAGCCCTCACCTTTCATAGCCTGGATTATTTGTTTCATCAGCAAACTGTCTCGCATGAGGCTTCATATTCTTTTCCAGATTCTTTATGAACATACAACAGAGAGAGTGAAATCTCACAGAGATCCGTACTGAGCCTATTAATGACTACGTTAGTTAGAAAACCTGACCAATGATTTCTGTATTGTTTCCTAATTTTTAAGAGCTTTTCCTAACTATCTATTTTTTTAACGCATGTGAGAACTGTCTTGTTGCTTACCTTCTTCAGGAATGTACGAAGAGGAGGACCTTAACAAACAGACTGCAAATTCAAACAATCTGTATGGCCAATTCAAATGCTGATTCAAGCTGTTTAATTGTTTAATCTGCCTATAGGACAGTTTTCACATCAGATTGTGTTCTCTGAATTATTATTTTGTAAAAATGTGACTCTCTGGACAGATGAGTTACTGTGTGTAAAATCTCCCTGTGATTCTCTGAACCAGGTCTCTGTCCTAGTTATCTAGCCCTGCCAGAATTAGGGCTTAACATTGCTACAGCTTTGCCACTTTCCCAAATGGGAGGTCTGTTAGGAGTTCTGAAACTGCTGCTAAATCTTGGTTTTGTGTGTGGTTGGACTCCGTGTGTGAACAAGACCGAACAAAGATTTTTCTGCTTGAAAATGTTTGAGACCATGCAACCTTGGTGCTGGTCTGGATCTCCTTGCTCTGTGTATGTACACACACATGTAAGTATATATCATAGCAAAGGGTGATAGGGGTGACTTTACTTAAGGGCCAATTTATTCTCTGACTGGAGTGTGATGCTGGGTTAGAGCAGCTTCCCACAGTGGGACCTGTTGCAGATATATAAATGCGGGTCCTGAAAGGTGATCCCTCAAGCGCACATGGCAATGAACTAACAGGGTTTGCTGCTTCAGTGATGCTACAAAAACATGCTGAGGATGCTTCTGGTTCTGAAAGAACCTTAGTCCTTCCTAGGCTGGGGTTCTCTACATAGCACTCAATTTTATTGTGTAGATGTGCACTAGGGCTCCTGGAACAGCTCCCAAAAGCATTACATTACATTACATTACATTACATTTCATTTCTGTCCCAGAAAAAGGTAATTTTTTCTTCTGTATGTTTTTTCTAAGGTTGAAACTGTGCCTCTAGAGAATTCATACAGCTCTGTGATGCTAAATTTCATCCACATCTCACAGCATATCTTGCATTAATCTTCCATTCATACAACATATTTTATTATTATAACAACAATTTAGTGCGCTATTATGTGATTTTTCGGCTGTGTTTTATCCTAATGTCAGTGTTTTCTCTGACATACTCCCTTTCTGCTAATTGCCTG
>JAOXJM010000041.1:39613698-39666888 GCA_026413425.1 Tringa solitaria | reverse complement strand
TCATACACATCTCGCAGCATATCTTGCATTAATCTTCCATTCATACAACATATTTTATTGTTATAACAACAATTTAGTGCGCTATTATGTGATTTTTTGGCTGTGTTTTATCCTAATGTCAGTGTTTTCTCTGACATACTCTCTTTCTGCTAATTGCCTGAATAAAGTCATTCTGAAGATTTTTAATACACATAGAAGTATATATAGAATACAGCCACTTGAGGAACTTTGAGTGCAGTAACTCCCTGTTTTCCTGCTCATTCTCCATACATTTTAATGCCAGTATAATGAAGATGAAAGACAAGGTGATTTTTCACTGTCAGAGACCTTATAAGTAAATTAATAGAAGGAATTCTTCAGAGAAAGTTAACAATACATCTTAGGGTCAGCTGTGGGACAGCTCTGTAAAAAGATAGTTGGCAGTAGATGTAAACATAGAATGACAGACCTCTGAAAATGAAAACAAAAGTAGGAATTCAGATCATTTATATGGTAGAGCAAAGGATTTACTTCAGTTGGGTTTCAAGAACTGACCTTCACAGGAACACAGCACAGTCTCACATTTCTCTTTAGGGCTCAAATCCTGATTATCTTTTACATGTGTAGAATGCAACATGGAGAACCAAAGCTCTGGTCTAGACTCTAATCCAGGTATTCCTGAAGGACAAGAACTTGGGTTCTGGAATTCAATTTTTAAGTGTGATAGAGACTGTTAGTGGTGAGTAAATAACATATTAAAACATTTCTTGAGATGATACTAGGTTAAGCTGTGCCTGCAGACACAGCGAATGGGAAAGCATTTTTCAGTGTTTTTTCCGAATGATGCAGTATCAGTCATTTTCCTAGCCAAACTCTGGTAAAATACTTGAAAAAATAACCTTTTTTGGGAATACTGAATCAGCATGAATTCTGGACAACCTGAATAAAGTAAATTCCATAGTGACTAAGCAGACAAAGATCCTTTTTTCATAAAGAGGATATGTTGGGAGACACTGATTCTTCTAAAGGATGTTGGTTTGTGCAGAGTTGTGCAGTTACTCACCCAGAAAAGACTGCTGCCTTTAAAAAACGTGTACTCTTCTGAACTGGGAAATGATCAAAAAAGATTCTTTACAATTAAAAGTTGGCTTGATTTGTTATTGCACCATACAGCTAGACCTAGCTTTTCAGCTTTCCAGATATATGTGTTTCTGATGGTTTTCTCCTTCGTATTTTAATATGTGGTATATATGAAGTTCACAAAGGTATATTTGTGTTAGAAATACATCAGTTGTCAGTCTTTATTTTTTAAAAAAGCAGAAGCATTTTTTTTTTTCAAATTTCTCACTGTAAAACATTTTTCCCAATTTGCCATCCTTTCATAGTTCTCCAATTTTTCAGCATCTGGTTCTAAATTATGGGCAACAGAACTGCCACTCAGTGTAGTTCATTGATGCTGGACATGAACACATAACTATTTTACTGCTCGCTATTCTGTTGTTTGTAAGACACTCACCTTCACAGCAGAAACTCCTGTTAAGGAGTTCCTGACTCATTATTTGGAAAAAGTAATTTTTGTATCCTTTCTATTCTAGGCATGATTGCCATTTTTATGAGAATGTCTGACATAAATGTTTCCTAAACATGTAGTTGCTTTTGTTTTGCAAGTGTTTGAACACTAAATAAGTTTGGTGACGTTGTAGGTTATTGATATTTTGTGGTTTACCAAACACTAGAGCATCTACACTTGGATTAAAAGTAGTTGTATATCTACTTTTAAATCTTAATTATTGAGTTGAGTAACATCAAGCCTGAATGCAAACCCTGAAGAATGCAACTAGCATACTGAGTTATTCCAGGAACGACAAAAGCAGCTACTTTCTGGTACCTAACTATTGAACAGTTCTCAGTTTATTTCACCTTCATTCAGTAGGACAGATTGTTCTTTTGTAGTGCTAATTCCTAAACAAGGTCCCTACTAGTTAGTGGAGGTTCAAATATCTTTCCAGATTATTGTATCAGCTCAGTTATGTTTATCACGCTTGTAGTCTTATACAAAATTTATCAACTAGTTTGATGAGACCTATCTTCTGTAAAATCATTTTGGCTGTCATAAATTATTATTCTGTATTTATTAATTGAATCTCCTGTCAACTTTTCTTTATTTTTTCCCTGGTTTAATGGCAGGCTGGCAAGCCTATAATTAGCTGGCTGTGTGCCATTACTCCTGTTGAGTGTCAGCAAAGCACTAACGTCCTTCCAGCCTTCTTGAATATCCCTGCAATTCTGAAACCAGAAACATGCTCATCCAACTGTTTTGGGGTGTAAATTACCAAGGCCTCAATTTTAAAAACTTCATAGGGCTGTTTGACACTTCCAATTACTAGTGAATTGTAAATCACAGCATCTTCTTTTGAATACCTCATTCTGCTTCCCTTTTAAGCACATAAGAGAAAATTAAACAAACAGTTCTACTTTTCCACATTATTATGAATATTGAAAATCTATTTAATGGTGAGGCTATATCATTATTACAATATATTTTGCTATAAGTATACTTTAAAAAGCTTTCATTCTTATTTGCTTTAGCTTTGATAGCTATGAGATTTCTCAGAGGTTAACATCCTTAAACATTTTACTCCTTTTCCATTTGATATATAAAAATATATATAATTTAAAATATTTTTAAAACTCCTACCTTTGGATCTCTCTCTTAAGCAGCTACGTACATGTAGTCACATCTTTGCTTGGTTATTTTCCTTCAAATTAATGGCCTTCAGATTTAGAAAACTAGCTCTGCTGAAGAACTGGCATCTGTCTTCTGTTAGGAAATTTCAATCATATTGTGATTACTGATTCTTAGATAGCCACAAAGTTTCAGTCCAGTGATTAATTCATCTTTTTGTATTGTGTGATTCTAATGAAAATTTCATCATGCCTGGTACAATGCCATTTGCATGAGAAAATTGTCATCTGTATTATTTAGCTAAAACAGTTTCAGATTTTGGATTCAATTACAGAACATGGTGAAATTAGTCATGCAGAAATGTTTTTGATAGAAAAAACAGGCTGGAGGCCTGAGCCAGCCTGAGATGGAAATCTGAGTTCTACACCATAAATCCTTCTCAGATTTTGAGGTAACAAACTGGATATAACTTTTGGTTATGCCTAAAAGTGTCTGAACTCAATAAATTGTTATTTTATTGTGTTATGAATATATGATATGGATGTTTTTGATTAATTAAAATGATATGAAAGCAACTGTGTATAACTGCTCTTGAAAGGTGCAAAAGTCACAAAGGGGAAAACAAAGTATAAGTATCATGGAAGGGATTAATGTTAAAAGTACATTAAAAGTATTTGTTAATTTTTACATGTTCCATTAGAACAATTGATTTGGATGCTCATGGTTGCCATAACAACTAGATGCATGTTAGAAGTTTTTTAATTCTCTTAGACCGCTGAGGTCAGTTATGTTCATTGTTTATGACCTCTGCATGTGGCCTTGTCCCAGGTCTTGATCACCAGTCGCTCATTTTCCATTGTCAGTCTGTGAAGCCAAGAAAGGTGAGGATAAACAGAGATTACTGCCAAGTTACTCAGAGATGTTGCTGACACTGGGTATGGATGACAGCTTTTTAAGGCATTGTCTGTATAGGTGGATTTATTGAAGCATGCAATACATCTAAAGAGTGGGAATTTTGGACAGCATACCGATACTTTCAAGTCCCCAAACCTGTAGTGTGCTTAACATCTCAATTATGTACAAAGTGAACAGTGAAATAAGCCATAATGTTGTCTTGGTCTTTTATGTAATTGAAACAAAAAAATGTAATGGCGGAGTCTAAAAAAAGTGCGTAGGCAGGGGTGAGTTGCCCATCCATAGTAAACTTCATTGGTTTGGATAGGGTGTTCCAAAAGAAATCTTTGTAATAATGAATCCACTGAATTTACTAAATCAAATAATCTAACAAACAATTCTAGATTCCATTGGCATGAAAAATGTTATCTGTATAAAATGCCTTCACAACAACAACAACTCATTTAAGTCTGTTTCTTCAGTGTCTGGTTTTTCCTATGGAATAATTTTTTATTTGTCACTGGGGTCCTCTGCTTAATATAAACTAAATATTAGATTGAGTTGAAACATTTGGCTCAAAACTCTGTCAAATGACTATTGACACTTAAGAATTGTTAAGCAACAACCTTGAGTGCTCTTTGTCTGCTGAACTATTGTCCAAAGCAGCCACTGATGTAAATATAATGAGCGGTGCTTGGTTTTACCTTGATCTCCTTCATAGATCTGGTTTAACTTTAGAAAGACCAAAGTCAATGATAAAAAAAGAACTGTGACAGAATTAGAGAAAAGGCCACTCTTTCATTGATATGGAGACAATTCAGCTGAAACCTGGCCAAGATAAGAATGTCTCCAGACTTATTCAAGTGGACTTCATCTGTAGTAACAGCTTTAGATAAGAGAACCATACACACAGGCTTGTTTTTGAAATCCTTTTTGTCTATTATACCTGTTTTTAAAATAATACTAAAAAAATCAACTTATGTAAGAAGAAAGTTTTTCTTGCCTATCATTGTTTATGTTCTGAATAGAAAAACCAGTAGGGGCAGTATGCAGTGAATCCTAGGGAGAGATTTAAGATTATCAGAACCCCAGAATGGTAAAAGCATAAGGCCCAACTCCTGAGTGAGTGAAACCAGGGACACCAGACAGAATTTCAATAGCTTTGAAAGATATGCACTGTACCATATGCTACACCCCAAATTGTGATGGAATTTGGATTACTCCACATGTCTATTGCAGCCACAGGAACAGTGCTTACAGTGAAGCCTTGCTGTGATGCCTAGTTTTTAAAACCTGTCAATATCCCCTTATGGCATCATAAAATGTCAGGACAGAAAGCTATATTCTGCTGCCCTGGAAGGTTTGTTTTTGGCACAAATCTTACTCTTTACTTCTTTAGCCAAATCAAGGATACTTAAGATGGCAGCTGTTTCCACTTATCAACAATTAACACACAAGTGTACCTAGGGGAAGCCTGGGGTTATTCATACTGCCAACCTCTGGCATGAAAGATGATGGAGTATTGTTATTGTAAAAGGAGACATCTAAGTTTCTCCAGGAAATTTGTCAGAGCATTTAAACCAGCCTCCTATTTTAATGTGCCCTTCAGAGGAATCCACATCTTCTATACTGAAGACCTAAATACAAGGAAACCTTGAAACTTACTGCACCCCATTGTTGGGTAATTATCAAATGATTTTCACTTTTAGTGCTGACTTCAAAGAGCTACTCTCATTATACAGCTAGTGCCATAGAAATAGGGCTTTCCAATCATGCAAACTTTTTTCTCACAGGTAAATTAGTACTTTATATTATTGAGTTGGGCTTTTGAAATCCTTTGGGCTTTTAAATTCATTTTTTTTTTAAGTTGGGCTTTTTTTTTTTATTCAGATTTGCTGAAGAGGAATACTTTAATTTGAACATTTTGGTGCAAATTTATTAGAGCTGTATTCTTAGAGGCATTACCTTAAAAGGGGTTATAAACATTTACAGTACATAGCTCAGAATTAGCATAGCTGAAGTGGGAGTAATTTTTCATTTTTATCACTCTCTGCCATGCCTCACTTACCTACTAAGTGCAGTCTGTTCAGTGCAGCCTTGATGGATGAAGCAACATGCTTGTAAATAACAGATATATTTATATTGCTTGCTGATCAGGAAAGAAACACATCATTGCCACAGCCATGTATCCATAGCAGCTTTAAGATTCTGCCAGAATTCTCTCAGATCAGTTTTCAGTTTGTGTCCAGAAAGTTTTCAATTTTCATGTATTTACAACATGATGGAAAATAACAGGACTATAAAATGACATCAAAGTTAACTTTAACTATTGACATTTCTGCATTTTTTTTACTGGTCTGTATTAAAACTAATGTTCTATACAACAATGTGGGAAAGCTTGATTAAATCCAACTCCTAACTTTGCATTTCAGGCTCATCAATATGTATTTACATGTCAGTAACCTCTGTCAGTTGTCTTAGCCCATTGAGAGAGAAATCCAGAGGTCACTGAATCAGAAAACCTCAATCCATTTGCAAAGGCCGAGATCTTCAAGGCTGTGTGAGTAATTATAGCTTACTAAAATGTAGATTTAGCAGTCTAAAATAGGAGGGCTATCTTTCAGGCATACTAAAGAACCTTGTATTTTCATTGACTGCTAAATAATGCAAAATTGTTGATTGAAACATTCAAACTGGTAAGCAATTAAGAAGGAACTGCAAAATGTTATACGCAATTCTAACCTTTTCTAAGTTATAAATTAAGAGGTGGAAAACCACAGTAGAAAAATTAATCTTGAAACATGCATACGTGCAATTTGTGTTTAAGAGATTTCTAACTGAAGAAGTTGACTGAGAGAAGGAAAACCAGAATTTTCTCAGTGAGAAGGAAGACTTGTGCTCTATCGTTCATTTTTCTGACACACAACTTTTAAAGAATAATACTACAAAAACAGAGGTTTTTTTATATGTAGTTCACAGACAGCAGGTTTTGACATCTTCAAAATCTTTTGCTGATTTCATGGGAATGAAATTTGTAAGCAAGTTTTTTTAATGTGTACTTGCAAAGAAGTGGCCATTTTCTATCTTAGGAAAAGAAGGAAAAAGAAAACTTTTCTGCTAATGAGAGTAACACAAGCTCACTGAAAAGGTGATGAAGGCTCTGTGTGGGGCAGAGGAATAATGTCTGGATCAAAGAGAGGAGAGCTGTACTGTGCTGTTGGGGATGGGGAACACATACAGCTGTCTGTGAATGCCTGGGCTTGCTAGGAGAGTGCGTCTTACCCTCCACTGGTGACAGATCGAGTTGTAGCACAGCTGGCTGCACTAAGGAAGTATTCTTCAGCCAATATCAGGCTGTTTGAGTTAAGAACAGGTGTTCTATTGCATTAATACATTTTCTTTAAGATTGTGGGCCAATGTCTTTCTCTGATATGTTCCTAGACAAATGTAAGGAAACAGTGACTCTTACCTGACTGGGTCTTCTGAACGGTGGTGGTCTGGCCAACATCTTGCAAAGGAAAGGAAATGCTGAAAGAGTCTTTGAAATAGACTTCTCCCCAAGTTGTCGAAAGACTTTAGGACATTAGGCCTATTGACTTGACAATGAAGACCTATAGAGCAGTGGGTATCAGATTTCTCATGGTTCTAACCACACTGTTTGTAAGAATGAAATAGTCCCTCAGCTTTGCTACACAGTCCTCTTGGAAGAACCTAGCTGGTCTCCCACAGGGAAGGAACAGGGAGCCCATTAGAGGCTGTAGACAGAGCCCTCTCTTTCGACTGGGAGGGGTGGTCAAAGGAAGACGGTGTGTTTGCAAGGTGACAGTGAGCAAAGGACTCTTATTGTTGGCCTGATCTGGAGTACTGAAGGAGGGAGCAGAATGAAGGCCAAATCCGTGTTTATATTTTACCCATTGGGACGGTTGACGTGGCAGTCCCACAGTCTGTTTTCTTCGCACTTTTTTGTGCCTCTTGTCACCTCATGGTGTTATTTCATTGTGTCTTCTTGCTTCCTTCTTCAAGGCATTATGACCTATACCTTATGATCTAAATTCTCCACTGCCGGTCTTGAATGTCTCTGTTCTCTTAGAATGGGGTAGGGAAGACCATCACAGAGACAACATTTCTTCAGAAGATGGCAGTGATATACGACAAGGCAATTTCAGTAGTATTTTGTGCTTCTATACTATTGGAATTTCTGTCTTGGGGAGGGAGTTTGTTACTACTCGCTGGTCTTTAAGAACCTCTCAGAAGTTGAGCAGTTTGTCTGTTTGTTTGTTTTTCCCCCCCCATTTAAAGTTAAATCCTTTTCTTTTCCAGATGAAATTTTATTGATCAGATTGGTTTGATCCTTTGACTCTAAAGAACAGTTGGTGTCCTCAGAGTATTGAGAGATTTTTGCTTTCAGCAGTAACAGGTGTGAAATTTCTCACTTTATTACCGCATTTCAACAAAAAGTCTCCAGACAAAATGTAAAGCTGTTGATCTCTGGAGAATGTCCAATTTATGTTTGGATCAAGAACTTGGTTTGAAGCAAATCTGCTCGTTCCCCATTTATGCTTTGCCTCGCACTTGGAAGCAGGATCAGTTGATCCTTTCAGTAACTTTTTGGCTTTCTTTTGGATGAAACTGAGTTGGGAGATGTACTCCAGGAGCGGCTTTGGATGCAAATTGTCATTCAGTCCAGGGACCAGACTAGAGTTAGCCCAAAGCTTAAAGAGCAGACCCACTGGAATGAGCGTGGTGTGGACTTATCAGCAACTATTTGGCTTTACAGCCCCACTGTGACTTATCTGCATTATTTTCTAGTTGGATGTAGCCCTCATGAGACTCTGTGCTGAATAAACAATACTTGCATGACTGAAAGCAATATCCTGACAATCCAGTCATATTTTATGAGAAGCAGATTCCAGATCAATGTGCAAATATTGGATTGCATAACTGTATTAAAATATAGTTGTACTGTAACATAAAAGCAGTCAGAGGCCATTTAGTATTTTATACGAGGACATATTTAATTGGAGCATGTTTATATGAACATTGATATGTTTTTCTGCATTACTCACTGTAGTCATTTAAATTAGTTGTTCATTGTGATGAGTTTTAAGGTTATGTGTCATATTAACGATGGAGCATCTGAAAATTTTAGGTTCATAAAGGGTTTATAATTAAGCCATGAAAATTAATTTAGCCATTTATAATAGATTGTTAATTAGTTTGCTAATAGGGCTGTCACTTCCAAACTCTCTGCAGAAGGTGAATATTAGGTTAGTTCTGTCTCTTGAGGTTTCGGGGAGGTTTATGACATTCCTTATGAAAGGTATTTCTGTCCAAATTTTTCTTGTGAAGAGAATTACTCTTTCCTGCCAAACGTGTAAGAATTATTATTATGAATGCTGTTGATTTCTATTTTGCCATGTCTGCTTTTTGGCATAATTTCCTGGGTGATCAATGATTTTTTTTTTTTCCCATGTGGCATTGATTACTGCAAATATTTGAAAAAAATGGAAGTAATAGAAAATCCTGTCTAAATGCTGGAATAACCTTACTGTATCCTGAGCTTGGAATATGCCAAATATCTTCTAAAAGAAGATTAATTGATTCTCTGTGGGAAGAGTTTAGTCCAAAAATGAAGTTACTCTTATCACAGAGCTATTTGGTGTAAAATATTATGCCAGCAGTATTAAATACTGAAAATTACAGTGAATATTAATTCAGGTCTATTCTGCAAAAGTTGGAGTGTATACAGTGTAATGCTAATTTTCTATATGTTTCATCTGTAACTAAACCCTTCAAAATTACAAAGTGAGATGTTGCTTCTGAAAAAAAATAAATCATTCTGGTCTTTGTATGATAAAAGTATTCCCCCTTCCCCTCTCCCCTGTTTCTTGGTGAATGCTATCTCTGATGGCATTAATGTAGTGGTATTATAGCTGTCGCTGCTTAGGCTGAACAGAGCTGAGGCAACTGACAGTTTAAAGGTTTCTGATTGATGATCCACGCTTCTTCAGACTTAATCTGCTGTTATGATGATTTTAGGTGCATTTGGATGAATTAATTCTGCCACTGTAGCCTCTAAAATCTTTATAAAAAATACAATTAAATCATAAGCTCTACAGACTCTAGTTTTTCTCTGTAGTTAACTTCATCTTGTTAAATCACATGAACTGGCCTAATCCAGCCCTGGGCTGTGAGATAAACTTGAAGTCCAAGTGCTTCCAAGTATGTTGAGGTACAGCTAGAAGAGGTATTTGCATATTTAATACAGCTGTAAATTGCTTTCCTTTGTGATTTTGTCAAAGTAACAGTTACATATATAATCTGTGACCATAAGGAATTGCTCCAGTCAGATTTCATATCTGGAGTTTCTCTACATGGTTTTAAGCTTGTATTCACTTGGTGTAACATCAAAGAATGAGGCATAAATATATATACTCTATAAAGGAGGTCACTGGAGCAAAATGTGAGATTCTCCAAAGCAGGGAGTCATGCTAAGTAAGAACTATACTATATCCCACAACAACTCAAAATGCCTTATATTTTAAGGCCTTGGATGAAGAGCCTTGCTGAGGATCCAGATGCTGAACATAGCTCCACAGCCATCGTTTCTGTACATGGTCAGTAGAGGGGAAAAAAACCCGTCATGAGTTGAGATAAAGAAAGTTTAATAGGACACTTGTTTACTAATTTTGGATTCTTTCCATAAGGGAAATATTATCATTTTAGAAACTAATTTTCCCATTCTGCCTTTATCTTAAAAATATTATTGATTTTTAAATTGCTTTTCCAAAGATTTCTGTAGTTGTCACAGAAGGTGACAGAAGGTATCCTTGAATTTTTTATTGGTTTCTGAAGACGTAGCCTGGGCAGTAGACACTTCCTTCATTCACTTTGTTAATAATAAATACAATTAAACAATGACATGCGGAGTTGTAGAGCCACAAATCCAGAGAACTAAACTTAGCATAAAGTTCACTTATAAATTAAAACAAATGTAGATTTCAAACACTCTGGTTTTCAAGGATTGTTCTGGGGACAGCTGGAGACAAGGAATATAGTAATAATTCCAATATCACTTGTAATAAAACTAAGCTTATGTGTGGTTTTTTGCTTGTTAGTTCTTAATGAAAGTTTGTTAAAATGTACCGTATACGTTTGCTTTTTTTGTAATTTGACCAAAAACCTTGAAAAAGAGCTGATAGAAAAAGATGCTAATGAACGATTCAGTGTCTCTTTGTCTTACTGTGATTAAGAAATCTCCTGTTTCCAGATTTTGGGCTATTCAGTGACAATAAGCCTGCTGGGTTGTTAAATTATTGACATTCAAGGTGGAACTTTATACCCCTTTATTTTCTGGTTTATGAAATAAATGATGCAGAATCCTAAGGCACACAAATTCAGGTTTGCTAAATTCTTAAGGCTGAACATAGCTCCACAGCTATAATTTCTGTACATGGCCAGCAAAGGGGAAAAGCTCAAATCTTGTTTTCATTAGGCTAAAGCTTATTTGCTATGTGTTTTTTCATAATCACTTAATTTTAATTACATTAAAAATGATCAAATTTAAATCTTAGAGTAGCTACTCATGTCTTATCAGCTGCTGTGTAATTTCTGCAGGAAAAGGACACTGTATTGTCTAAAAGAATTTTAGTTAGTAGGCTATTATAAAGATAGAAAGTAGCTGTTTTCATTGTAACCTAAATACGTAATTATGTAACATTTTAGGCTGGTAAAATGGACATACTTCTATCGCTGAAAAGGTACCATATAGCTTTTAAATCCTTGTGAGTATCAGGCATGAGTTTAGGAGGAAGACTAAGAAAGTGCTTAGAAGACATTAGTCCAGAGACTGAGCTGTCATGGACTTTGGGAAGGTGGTCCCTGTGCTATGAAGCAAGGCATTAAGGAAAGTGAATGGTTTATATTATCTTGTATTCATTCATTCATTCATTACTCTCTGTCACACCACTTCTACACTGGGCATCCAATTGCTTTCTAGTATTTTCAGAACTCCATTGCAGGTCAAAAAACATCCGTTATCTGAATTTTTCCCAGGCCATCTGCTATGAGCTGGGACATAAACAAGTTATTTCTGTCTACTCAGGCCCAGTCTCTTTACAAATCCTCTCTAGTAAGTCTTTCTTATTCACATGCAATTTGACAGAAAGATGCTTTCAGACCTTTTTTCATCTTTCTGCAGCTTGATCCACCACATCTCTCCTGTGACAGATTCTCCGGCTTTGTTGTTTGCATTTGTCCCAGATATTTTCATCCTCTTTTAGAGGAAAGACTGGCAGGGGTTTTTGAACTCTCCATATCATCTCTGAACTTGTTATTAAATCCTTTTAATACCTAATCTTTTTCCTGAGGCACTTGCTTTGGGAGACATTTTAGATATGCCTGCACTATCCTGGACTGTAAAAATCTTATTTCCTATTGTAAAGATTAGCTTTCACTCTGCCATAACAATGAGCTGGGGAACGTTACTCACTAACCTAAACAACCCAGTCTCTACAATTTTCCCACTAACCTACCTCGTCTCAGTGTGTCAGTTGTGCCTGGAGAGGACGGAGTGTGGTGACCTTGGGTTCTGCTCCTGCCATGTACCACTCAGTACAACTGGCAGGGCAAGGGAAGGAGCGAAAGCTGCTCTCATTGTAGCTTTTGCTGGATTGGGTGTAAGTGGAATGAACAAGCATTTATGAAGGATTTCTTTTTTTCCCTTCTCTGAATTATTAATTTCTGAACTCGTTGAATTGTTTAACGTTTCTGTCTTCTAACAAAGGAAACAATAGCTAGAGGCATGTAATGAGGATATTTACAGTAATCCATCTGTAAATACAGCATGTGCATGGTATAATCCATTTGGATTTAGAAGCAAAAGATGGATTATTTTCATGCCTCATTTACACGTGTTTATATATAGCTATATTATTTTTATTTGTCACTGAGAATACAGACATGGGGTCCTTTTTGTATAAACATTTATTAGTAAAACTTTGCTCCTGTAAGTTGAGATACTCATCTGAGGAAGGGCAGATCATGGAGTCTAATGTGAAACATTGGCTTCAACTGAGTTATTTTACTGTGAGAAAATGCATGCTAGAAAAGTTAGTGAAGTTCGAGCTTTGTGAGAAAATGAAGCCACTGTCTGGGATTAGCTTACAACAGGTTTGAAGGACAGCTCTACTACAAGGTCAAATTTAGAGTTAAAAAAAAAAAAAAGAAGAAAACAGTGACCAGTTAGCTCAAATACAGTCTACTTTAAGTTGACTTAAAGTAGCTCATATAGCTTTATATTAAGCTTGACTTTGAGTTCACTTAAAATATCAATTGAAACTCTTGTAGCTGAAATCTCACAATTGCTGAAAATGCAATCTTTGACTGTCAGTGAAATTCCGTCCTTTAAAGCTTTGCTGGCACACAAGAAGACAGTGTTCTGCTCATATTTTGTACTGTGCATTGTTCATATAATGATTGTCCTTTAGAAACTTTTAAGTTACCTTTGTACCTACTCTAATGATCCTAGTAATGTTACTAGAGGCAAAAAGTATGGCAACACTCTCGTTAAATAGCACAAAAATAATTATTTAAGGTTATAATGTGCCATTTCCATAGGGATCTAATTTCAGTCCAGATGGCAAATACTGTTTAAGCTGTTTCATGAATTAAACAGAAGAGGCCAATTTGAGTTGTTACAAACAAGATGTCTCTCAGCACAAAAAGAAAGACAAACATGGTGATATTTTTCTTAATAATTGCTCTGAAATGTTTATTAGGAAATACTTGAAATTTCTAAGAGGAAATGTTTTCTTTCCTACCTTCTGAGAGGCAACACAACTTCTCTATCCATAGAAAGCAAAGAGTTAATATACTCCCTATTGAGATTTACCCTGGAATTGGGCCACCACCAAGGCTACCATAGGAGATCATATTTACTAGCATGCCTTTGTTTCCTGGGCCTAAAAGAGAAGCTTTTTAGATCTGCCTTGAAGACCCTGATGTCTGAGGAAAAGCATGGAAATCCTCTGTTTTTCTTATAACTTTCTTCTAAAAATTGATTTGCCTGCACAGGGCTAACAGGAGTGCCTGACTCCTTCCTGGAACCTTACCTTCCCCTTGTGAACACAGTCCTTGCTCTATCTGACTTTTTATTGCCAAACAGGGACCAGTACTAGTATAAGAGGGTTCATTAAAATTTATGTATGTAGCGAAGTCTATAACCTCTCTGAGATATGCATATTTTGACAGAACAGTCATGAAAATAACAGCTTGTCTGAGCTCATATAGCTTTTTGTTATTCTTTCAAGTAGGTCAAAGCAGAAACTCTTTGAACTACTGGATCAATACTTCTAACACTTATATTTCCATTTTTAGCAAAAAACTCTCTCTAGTAAAGAGCCCTGAAACAACAATAGCCAACGCCAACCAGATAAATGAGAAGTGGTCACATTATCTAAAGTATCTTATATGTGTCTTCTAGAATCAAAAGTATATTGTAAAGGCTGTCAGAATCGTAAGCACTAGAATCCACTTATTTTAACATTATTTTTTTCAACAATGAAATATCATCTAAGAATTGTTCTATTTTGTGCTAGATTGTACTTGCTTGATCATTGCCTTTCTCAATTGGTGCAAGTGCAGATGATGTAAAAAAGGGAATGAAAGTGTTTTAATTGACATAAAATTCCTGCTGAACTTACATGTACAGTACGAATACTTTCATTAAATCCATAGTTATATTTCTGTTTAAAGAAAATGACCAATAATATTGACTTGTCACATACATTAAAAAAATAATTTAATTTAAATGTTCTTTTCCTGACTTGCTAAAATGTTTTTATTGGGAAGATTAGTGACTTTGTAGAGGTTTGCATTTCCATTTTTTTAAAATCAGACTTTCAACACTTCAGTGTTTTCAAACAATAACTCTGGCTACACCAAGCCTGTAGCCTTTTGGTAGTCAACTCTCTCATAAAAAGACGTCAGGCCAGAGGAGGAAAGGTGTGTTCTATCTTTAACAATTAACAGATGCAGAATTGGTGTTCAACAGCTGGTTTCTATTTAGTCTTAGTAGCTGAAAAGAGAGCTAGATAAAAATTGTACAAATAGCTGCTATTCCTATGAAAGCTCAGGTTTTAAAATGTCTGCTCCACTCAGCTATGTCTGATGGGAGGGATGGGAGCAGTTGGATTTTGAGATTTGAGCTCAGGTTATTCCCTCTGGAAATATTCCTAAAGATGATGGTGTCTGGTCTTTTAAATTGAGTTTCTATTTACGTTTTCTGAAGTGTTTGTATTTGTCTATTCATGTTTACTCTGTTTGAAATTAGATATACATACTCTTACTTCTGCCTTGCTATGTTAACTATTCTATGAGTTATTCATGTGTGTTCCTGCAAGTTGTCACCTCAGAAAAATGTAATCCAATTCTTGACAGTGAGTCACAGATTTTCTATTTTCCCTGTCCTGCTACAGTCCAAGATAGATGACCATCAGATTATTTTTTAAAAAATATTGCTAAAACCACAATGTTTTTTAAATTTATGATCTCAGAGAAGCATATCTCAAATTGTCTTAAAGATATTCTCAGAGGACCCATCACTGCTATTGCTCCTGGTGGAAAACTTCCAGCTTTTAAGTATCTTTGGAAATCTAGGTCAAAGGTTTGTAAAGGACTAAATCTTTGACTATCTCTGAATTTCTCATTTATTTCATTTATAGGCTCCTTTTTTTTCATTAATAACTCTTAGTCTGTGATGGAGACACTGACAGTGCTTGGCTTCTGAAGTAGTTTTATATTGATTTTTTGTGTTGTATTGGGAGGCTATGTTCTCATCTTTTTTATATTTACTTTTTTTTTTTCTCTCAGAAGTTCCTGCATTTCACATGCTTTCACAGGTTTTCTTTTAGGATTTTTAAATACTTGCAGGTAGATGGTCTTTTTGGGGTAGTGGTGGTACTTGTGAAATACAAGCTACAGGCAAGCTGCAGTCTTACAGCTTTCACTGTGAATTACTCACAAAACTCACAGTTTCTGCTATAAGGATCTTGAAAGGAGGATCTTGTTCTGTCCCTTAGTGACAAAAGACAAAGATTCAAAATCTAGAAAACATTTCAGGAAACGTAAAGTCTATTAGCATTACTTATTTGTAGTAAATACCATAATAAAAAGAGGAAAACGAAGGTGTATTTCTAGCAACTACAGAATGACCCGATTTCTCAAACTGAAAAGATAATATGATCGTTTCTAATAAGGATGTAATTCTGGTTTAATTAGCCAAATTGAGACAGATTTTTTTTCCATGAAACTGATTCAATCTGGGTTTACAGGTTCAGACTAGAAGTAAGGAAAAAATTTTTTACGATGGGGGTGGTGAAACACTGGCACAGGTTGCCCAGAGAGGGGGTAGATTCCCCATCCCTGGAAACATTCAAGGTCAGGTTGGATGGGGTTCTGAGCAACCTGATCTAATTGAAGATGTTCTCATCTTCATCTCTACAAAGATAATGGGCTAAATAATCAAAGGCGTTATTATGTATGTATAGAGGGGTGGAGTTGGCTTATATTTTGATTTATAGTTTACATTTTTTACTGCCTCCTGCCATGCTGCTTTCCAAACTAGAAACCTCCTTCTGATGTTTCACAAAGTGGTAATATGAGGGTTAGTAGAAGTAAAAAAGGAACAGCAGATTTGCGTATGATATTAAACTACCGGCATGACACTCTGACCTGTGCGATGGGAAGTCAATGGCCCAGAAAATCATTTAGCATATTCCATAAAACAGTCAATGGTAGAAAAGACAATGCTGCTGTACAAAGAAAGAAAAAGCTGAAAGCTGGTTCTGAGTAGTTCTGACTTTGCTTCTGGGGTTGTGAGTGTAACAGCTGCTCAAAAAAATTAACAGGGAGAGAGAAGGAAGGACTTTCATAAATAATTGATGTCACTGTTTCTGTGAAGCATATCTCAGTATTTCTCCTAATAATTCCAGCATTCAACCCAGTGTCTTCTCATTCAACTACAGCATGTCTTTTGGAAGCATGGCTTTTGTTGGTTTATATGACTAAATCTAATGTATCCAATTGCAATGTGAATGTATAATTGTGTAAATACCCTCCCATAATTCAGGTGACAATGCATTGTAAGATTAGAGAAGCAGATGAGGAAATGGTGAAGGGAAGAAGTGGGAAAGATCCCAATCTTAGGACTTCTTTTTTTTTTTTGAGGAGGAGGAAGGAAGAAGTGGTTGGACAGAGAAAAGCTCAGATTTTTGAGATCTAACTAGCAGGTTAGCAGATGATGCATTTGGCTACTATTTTACTTTTGGCTTAAAGAAAAGATTACGTTTGATGGATTTTTGAAAAAGATTCCCTAGAAGTATGTCTCTGTTGAGAAAAAACAATGATTTAAAACCTTTTATACTGAAGTGCTGACCACAGCAGCTGGAGAACAGAAGTTCTAGGAAGAGGCAGTAAATGCCTCTCTTTTATAAGATGGCTTTTGGAATATATTGTGATCATAACAGTATTTTTTATTACCTGAAAGATATGCAAAGAACAAGATATCTTGATTCAAGTTAGAATGTAGAAAGCAAACGCTTGTTGATGGATACAAATCCCAAGTCTATCTGAACAAAGGATGAAATGGACTTCTGGGTTTGTGTCACCTCAGAAAAAGAAGAACTGAAAACTTACTTTCTCTCACTGATGTGTGTTGCTGAATTCCCCAAAACAGCCTTTTCTTGTTGTAATCCATATACAATTGTAGAGGCACATAATCCATTTAATCCATGAGCTACTGGAGTGGCACAGGTGATTTCACAGCACTTGGAGATGTGGAATCACCATTAAACTGAACTGTCAGCAGATGTCTGTTATTCAGCTCATACACCCTTCATGCTTGTGCACTTTGTTTTCCCCTTTATTAAAGGAACAGCTGCAATTTTGTCTGCAAATAAGGCTTCTTTTTGTTAGGCTGTGTACAAACAGTTAACTAAACATGGTCCGTATTCCAAATTATTTGCAGACCCTGTGTAGTACAGGACTAATAAGTTTTTATTCTTCAAAAAGGCTTTAACTGTAAGGATTGCACAGTTTCCCCTAAGCAATCGATTCCAGCATTTTGCTATCCTTACCACTAGGAAGATTACCTTAATAATTAAATTTGCTGAAACTTTTGCTGTTTATTGCTAATATAGACTAGATAAAGAGAAGGTTTCACCTTCCTTTTTGATATCATCTTCTAAACATACACTTTGTGTCATCCAAATGGTTATTAAAAAAATACTTAGGTTTTTCCAAACCCAGAAAAGAAAGCTGCCCTTGAGTCTTTCAGGTTTGAGAGTATTCCATTGATAACTATTGCCTTCCATGTGTCCTGGAGTAATTCAATATATATGGTGCTGCCTTATATAATGAAAACCATGTCAAAGACCCCCTTAAAATCAGTGTATGTCATATCTACACTATAGCCCTGGATAGTTGCTCCTTCACAGGAAGGAACAGGTATTGCAGTGAAAGCTAAAGAGCTGCCTAAAAGGTTTCCTATCCTCTCCTTCCTTTCAGCCCCCTGAAGTGAGATATGTAGTACAAACAATTTTCTTTTTAAATATTTTGTTGCTTCATAATAATTTCTGCTATTTAATGGGCAGTGGGATGGTCCTTTCATAGGCTATCACATTTGTTTACCTGCTAGTACTGGCTCATTTCTTATTTTGTACAGTGAAAAATACTGTACAAATAACTGAAAAGAAATAACTTAGAAAAATCAGTTCATTTTCTTAGTTAAAAACATTCCCTTTTAAAGAACAAATATCTGGCAGTATGTATGAATGGACTATGTTGAGTGGCATGGTTACTTCTTTAGTTACTATGGTTGATTAACATTTTCTTGGAAAAAAGCAGTCACTTCAGCAGAAGAACAGTTAAGACCTATTGTATTATAAAGTGTGCTCTCATAGTTTGTAATAGTTTATAGAGGCAAATTTTATTTTTTTTTTGTACTGTAAGAATTAAAAGGTAACTTCTATTGGAAAAATCTCACATTTCAGATACTGGGACTATGATTACTTTTCACAAGGACGGACATGATTTCTGCAGCAGTGAACAAGTGTGTCATTTCTTGAGGTTTTAAAATCCGTTGAGAAGCAAGAACATACTTTTCTTGAGTACTTGCCTATTTTTATCCTGCATATTTCTGTCAGTCATGACGTTTTTTGCTTTTCTTAGCTCTCTGTCTTAAGCTCTGAAGGCCACTTCTCCCTCTAGGTTAGCCACAGCCAATCCTTGTAACTGAAGAACATTGAACAGAACTTCCAAACAGTCCAACTTCTGGTTCCCTTAATTTTCAAGTATTACATCAATTAGCATGAAATTATTACTATTTTCCCTTCTCTATGATTATACTAATCCAGTGCCTACCACTGTCAATGGAAATCTTCATTTGACTTCATGATATACTGAATGAGCTTCAACTACTAAGTCCTATCAAATTGGTAATGACATGTTATTTACCCAAGTAAGGACAAAGACTGTGGTCTGGGTGTGGCAGTATTTCTTGAGGAGATAGACTGAAGAACAAATAAATGTTACATTGGCAGACATGAGACTGAGCAAAAAAGTATTTGCTGGTACTTGTTCTTGCATTCTCTGGCACTGTGTTTCCGATTAAATGCTAGAAAATCAACTTTGTCAAAAAATGTAATTTACACCAGTCCAGGGTGTGACTAGTTTTTTTTTTTTTTTTCTAGAGCCAAAATAGAAAACTATTGCTAGATCTTTCAGTGGAAGACCTTTGAGTCTGAGAACCTAAGAATAAAAGGTATTATTTAGTTCTGAGAATATGTGAGATATCTTGCCCTGGTTTATTAATGGGCACTGAAGCTCATGACAATTTTAGTTTTGGACACACTAAAAATGCCTGCCCTCTCTGTTGTAAAGTTATGAGCTACTTCAGAGACATTTATCACTATAAATGCCCTTCTTTTGACAGTTATGGAAGAACATCCCCTACATCCTCTCAAGCCAGTGGGTTGTATATCATCTCGTGTCTATGGTTTTGTTCACAGCCCTGGAAACAAACCCTAAACTTCTTGTCTCCAGTTTTCTTTCTGTTGTTTTTCAGTTCATTTAGATATTATATACTGCACATTTATGTGAAAAAAATCAATTATAACCAGCCAGTTAATGACCACTTCATTTAACTGGTGCCTAGTGAATTCAGAACCTTGTGATCTGTCACAGTAAGAGTTGAGAGATGCCAAAGGCTTAAAATAGCTTCTACTAGCATAGCAGTAACAATGTCACACATGAAAGAGGAAAGTAAGAAAAAATAGATAAATATGTTTTTACCAAGTTTTCCTTCTCCTCTAAGTATGATGGTTGAGAACAGTTATTTTCAAAGGGGATGCAACACGTATCTTAATGTGCAGAGTATTTAACCTTATGACTGCAAATACATTACTTGAAATAGGAGTGAATTCCACTTCAGCCAGGGACAATTAAAACAGGAGAGAAGATGAAAGCCTTTAGTGGATGAAAGAGAAACTCTCTGGTATTTCTTTATCAAAGTCCAAGTCTAAAGAATTAAATTACAGAGGAGACATGTTATTAAGCAGAGCCCACAATTCAGAATTGGGTTTTCAGTAAACCTTGGAAGACAGCAGTTTACTGAAAGTTTAATCCTTAAGAAAAGGAAGTTGAGTCTTCTTTTACCAGAAACTGCACTATTTTAGCCTGAATTATGATCACTGGTGCTTAAATTAGATCCCTTCCTTCAAAAGAAATCTTTTTAAAGCATAGATTAGCATTTCAGATCAGAAGCTCAGAGACATCTGGGAATCTGATCAAAGTCTCTGCATGAATATGTACTTAGCTTATTTTATGATACGTAAACTACACAATCATCAAATTCTATAATCTTTAGGAAAAAATTAAAATTGCTAAGTGTCTTACAGTTCAGTTGTCTTATTCCTTTACATCCCAACAATTGACAGGATCAGCCATTACTTAAGGAGTTCTGTTGATCTGGTAGAAGACACCTTTACCTACAAAGCTTGTCTGGCTTGTATCCTTTTAGTATGACAGCTACAACCCAACTGCTATGTCCTGTTATTTCAAGTCTTAACTGGAAAATGAACGGGCATTTTATTTCTGGTCTGACCTCTTTAGCCTTCCTTTTATGAGTTTGCTTTTCAGAGACTGGGTCTGAAATCAGTGAATTGATAAAAAAATGTCTACTTCATGCGTCCTGTTGGAAACAACTTCCTTACTGTGGTTACTGAAGGTAAAGGTTGTGATTATTTAAGGTTAAACTATCATAATATCTTATGGATAGTACCATCAGTACCACAAGAGAATACTAAAGGAATAAAAAAGAAAACATAGTTGTAGCAATTGAATGTTTTGGAAATAAAAGTCTTTGAAAATGCAAAGATTTTCATCTTTTATGAGAAACAATGTAATAATATGAGAAGATTGAACAAAATTATACCACCAAAATTGGAGTTAAAAGGTAAATATGTGTCAGTATTTCAGTATATGAAATTGTAGTAGAAATTTTTCTCCCTGCATTCTAGTGTGTATGTGGTATGTCTTTGTTAATGTTTCCTCAGGAAGTGTGCAAAATATGAAAATAAATTAATTGCATAATGAATCAATGAACAAAGTACCCTAATTTATTTGCAATTACTATTTTGAGAAAAAAATCTACTTAGGCTAAAGAGGATTTAAATCTTCATTGAAAACATGAAATGTTCTGCAATTTTTTGCTAGTAAAAAAAATTCACCTATTAAGAAACAGACAAACAAGAAAAATGACAAAATCCCATCTATATGAAAGACGTTTATCTCTAAAAAGGAATGTCTAGAAAACCAGCAATAATTTAGAACAGTACAATATCATTTCACAGGTTAGAATACTTACTTTGGTGTGGGATTTTCATATGAAACCTACAGGTAGTATAGGATACGAAGAAGACAAGAAAAAGATATCTTTATTTTAGATTTTGTATGTGTGTGCATTTACATCAAGATATATGTATGTATGCCATCAGATATTAAACAGGGAGGGTCAAACTTTAGATTCCTCACCACAGACTTCAACACAGCATGAAGCCTCATGACTCTATGGGCACAGTGAGATATTTCCAAACTCTGAGTTTCTCCACTTCCCTTATTTTGGCAGATGCACTAGTTTCATCTTGACTCTGAACTGGGGTGAGACATAGGTGTGTGTCATCCTGTCCTTCTGTCCTGGATTCTATGGAAGGAAGTCCAAGGCCAGGGCTTGGAGGAGATTTATTGCTGACCTCAGCTGGGTCCCTCATTTGGATGACTGAAGGACTAGGTCTTGCATGTGTTTCATAGACTATAATTTCCCTATCATCCATTGATAAAATTAGCTATAATTTAACTCATGCATGCTGTGCTGCATCATGCTGATGCATAACTTGTCCTGTCTTGAAGCTGTTAGAAAGTGTAGGTCCATAGCATGGATGGAAGAGAGAGGTATGGCAGTGAGATGGAACAGGGCTCTAGCATCGTCTCAGAGCTGCAAAGCTACACTTCAGAAACTCCTGGCACTTCCATGTTTGAGCCATTGTGGCTTAAGCATTTGATTTAAAATATATTAACGTGATATTTAAAACAGTATTCTGCTTTTCTTATTATTTACCTTATGTTGTTTGAACTTTTTGAAATCCTTATTTTCAAGCTTTGTTCTTCAACTACAGAAAACATATCTTTTTCTCTCACTTGAGTCTCCCACATTGTCACAAAACTCTGGGTTTAAGACTCTCAGGAGAAGTTCCAAGTCTCTGAAACTAATGATAAGAGAGTGAGAACTAGCAACTACAGAAAACCTGTGTAGGAAAGGCCAGGCGTGCAATGTATGACAGAGGGAATATGTGCTGCTTTACAAACCATATATATATATTGTTGTATTTCAATCATAGTGTTTGTTGCTATTGTCTCTCTCATTTTGTGTCTGTGAGTTGGATATGCAAGATATGCATTTTTTCTATTCAAGCTTTTGGGTTTTGTAGTGATACAGTAACTTGAAAATTTTCACCTGCACTCTAATTTAGTTGGATGTTTTCAGTCTAAGGATGTGACTCAGGTGTGCTTGAGTCTGTGCTAGTTACTTGTCTATGAAGGGAGCAAATGCAAACCTGAGAATATATACTGCCCTGTCTAGCCATTTTATAGCGCATAAGGTTCAGTGAGTGGATCATAAAGGTTAGAATCTATGTTCTTATTTTATCATGTTTGAAAGGAGACAGATATTTCTTCCCCCTATATCCTGTACCTTACCAGTTCTCTTTTTTCTCGCTATCTCTCAATATACTGAGATCATACAGTTGCAGCAGCTATCATGATGTCAAATTGTTTTTCAGACCTCTGTTAAGGGACACCAAGCTAAATGATGTAGTGGAGAATTGCATTGCTAAGCTAGGTTCAAAAACTAATTAGAATGCAAACAAGAATGGATCCATAATGGTTTCATTCTAGAGCAGAGTAGAATTTTGACTGCAGTAGAGTTAAGCAAATAATTTCCAATGAATAATTGATTTCAATGTCACCTTTTCTGTTTACGAATTATCTACTAGCCTATTACAGATTTCACTGGTTTGTTCATTTTATCTAATCTGTGCATTTTTTAACGATTGGCCATTTCTTGAATGGTGTGAGTGAACATAGGCAGATAATGTGTGCATGTTTCTTTCATCTGATGACTCAGGCACCTGAACAGTTCTGTGAAAACTAGAAATTCTGCTAATAAAAAGTGCAAAATATATGTTTGCCAGACATTTTTGGATTTTAGTTTCCAAACCAAGAAAATGTGAATGGTAAAAGTAGTGGTAATACTGCAGTACTCGTGTTCTTGAGAAACTGTTCACAAGAGGGTCAAAAGCAGAAATGAAAAGGAATTTTGCATCTGGGTACACTTGGCCCAAAAATGTCTTTCTACTTTTTGCTCTATGCTAATTTCATACCTCAAGCCAGCAAAACATTCCCTGGTGGTTTTCTGTTAAAGACTGGAATAACAGAGATGTGTTGCATGAGAAGAGATTATTATAATCTTTCCCTAATATACAAAACATTTTCATCAAGGCACTTCTCACATGCTCTGAAACAGGGCAGCAGGTGGCTCTTTGAATGGATTCATAGGATAAGTAAAGGCTGGGAAAAGGCCTTGCTACTTTGTGCATATCCAGCATCAGGCACCAATCCTTCTCTAATCCTTGCTGCATGTCAGGTCTCTCTCTTTGCCTACATGATGTATACTAAAGGATGATTTCATTAAGAAGGAATTGGGCCACACTGGCCCCAGGAGTGTCGACCTCTTTGCTGTATGCGTTGCCAAAGTCAGACAGCTTTTCAGTGCTCATCAAGACTACTCACAGGGCATCGTGACCCTTAATTAACATAGCAGCTGGTACAGAGTGCTGCCACTGCCCTATTAGCCTTCACAAAGATGTTAAGCCAAATCTGTAAATCAATCCAGACATTTTTACTCCACTCTTCCTTTGACTTCTTATTTATGCGTACGGATCAAGCTGTTGACACTCTTACTTCCCCCTGTAAAATATTAGAAAATATGGGGTGTGTGCAACTGCCTCCTTCACCAGTGGCCTGATTTAAATCTAACTAATCTTGTTTTTAAAACAGTATAACTTCACTGATCCAGGGAGTAATTCAGTTTCACGAGTGGAAAGGTAGAGTCCTTTATATCTTCCAGAAAACTGAAGAGCTATATGTTATTTTACCCAAAACAAATTCTGTGGGTGAAATAACATTTGCCAAGGAAAGTCCTGAATTTGGAACTGAGGTATATCACTACTCCTTTATAAATTGTCGATACTAAAGTTATAAGACACTCAGAACAATTGAGATTTTGGGGCCATGGAATATAGAGCCAGCTGCCAAATTACTGGATGAACTTGCCAAATAAAAATAATTCATGTGGCTTCTAAAACCAGTTAGTTAGATGCTATGGTAGTTTGACTTTTTCCTGTACTGCTTTACGGGCAGCTTTTTGGTTATTTTTAGCTGTTAGTTGATAAGAAATGATTGTCAGACAGCATGTCTATCTCTTTTCTCATTGTTAATGGCTTTAACAAAATGAAAAATGGCCTTGCATTGACTAACAATCTACGCGCTCTAATTCTAAAGCAAGCAGGGACAAGATGCATTAGCATGTTAATAGAACTTTGCACCCTAAGGTTCTGGTTTATCAGATATTAAGAATGCATTAGTGTTTCACAAACACTGATGGACAGGATTTGTTAATACACTAATGCTACCTGAAAATATATGGTTATTGTTGTATCAAGCATCAAACAGTATCAGTGAAAGAATATTTTAAACATGAGCTTCTCATTTTAATAAGCTTTCCCTGTAACCTTGCTTGATAAGACACATTGCAACATTTTTAAAGATAGTTAATGATTTTAAGCATCTTAAAATTGAGATATTGTCTTAAGACTCTTTGAAAGGACCAGATTTTCCGAGTTGCTCATATTTAAATTATGTGCCATACCTAATCTAGTGATTAGGTCTTGGCACATAATTTAGATACCAAGTGATCGGTAATGTGTACCCACAATGAAGACACCTGAAATCACTGGCTGTTTCTGATGACGTGTTAGGCTGATTTAATCTTTTTGTCAACTTATGCAGCCAGGGCTCAGTTTATACTGGTTTCCAGCTCACTGAGAACACTACCCAGCCTACAGTCATACATTGTGGGTTTGATGCATAAACATGTGGATCAGGCTATTGAAAATGAGTCAAGATAGGTGAATTTGAGTAAAATTGTATTTGGGGTTCAAAACTCATTTGAAAGACAACATTTTTGCATAGCTTGGACCTTTTTCAGCTGAGTTTCACGTAGTGTTTTAGTTTGTCTAATTGAGTGAAGGATTTTGAATATACATACATAAAAAGTGGACAACAAATTTAATGAAGCTTGCTGGTCTGAAAATTCTGAGTTTCCCAAGACTGTAATGGATGATAGTTCTATTTGATTCATCTAAGTACCTGATGAGAAATTAACGGCTATCTGAAGTGGAAAATGGCAGATTTATCACTGTGTCTTTAGTATTTGCTCTTCTTTATCCTTTTTCTTTTCTCTACGCTTTTGATTCATAGTGCACCTAAAGCTAGGAGCCGATAGACTGTTACTTGCACAGAGACACACTACTCTGAAATGCTTTTGATAGTTTTACATTAAGGTGATAGGGAAAAATGACAATATGAAAAAGGACAATATGACAATGAGCCCTAGTGTTTTTACCTTGTTGGTAAAAATACAATGGTGGATGTGAATGCCTACCAAGAGAGCTGCAAGGAACACTTTTGCATCTACAGCTGATTGAACATATCTTCCTGTTATGATTTTGTCTAAGAGCAATAACAGCTTTCACATTGTTTATGTAGATTAACAGTTTCACTTGGCAGCTCTCCCATAATTTAAAAGCAGCAAAATGCCCAGTCTTCAAGTGCAGTAATACAATTGAACATGACATTCCCAGTAAGCCATACAGCTTAGATCACAATTTAGCCAATTCTGGATACCTTATAATAAGTCTGTTTTTCAGTTACCATCTTAATATTTTAAAGTATAGGCTTATCCTCATCTTCCTACTTGACTTCCCCCTCCCTCACTTCATACTACCCCTCCAAGTAAAGGCTCTTGGTGTTTTCTGAAGATATAACTTATTATATTGTGCTTCATGTCTATAGAGTTAGGGATCATAGTTCTTAATCTCATTATCTAGGTGGTGGTTTTGGGTAGGCATCAGTCTATGGTCTTCCACCCCTCAGATTGTGCTGACCTGATATGATTGGGTCAACGGGGTTCATAGGATAACAACATGGCACTATCTCAAGGAGATATCCCATTGAGTACACATCAGAGAGAGCTGATCTAGATCCTGGAGTACTAAAGTTGCATTGGATAGAAACAATGACAACACTGTTTCCAGGATCTGTGGGTTTTCAGGATCTGTTTTCACAGCTCTCCGGGCTTATCAGTTCCACCTGTTCTAGATGAGCTACCCCTAATATACTGAGTAGCATAGCAAACCTGTAATTGGAGGGGGTTTTGTGATGTCCTCTTTAATTTTTCTATAAGGCAAATCAAGCAGATTTATTATTGATTTTTCCTTAGTGAGCTAAGAGAGCAATTTAGAGTGGTGGGTGAGGTGAATCTGCATATTATATGACACATGGGGATGGCTCGTCTCTGTAGTATAAGCAACATCTCTGGATCTTAACCAGCACAAAGCCCTTCTACCAGAGCCCAGTAATTCAACATGTTTGTTGCTATGTCTATATCAGCTGGGCTAGCATGGAAAAATCATGAGGAAATGCTATCTCAGGATGTTATTTTATGGCGTACGTATAGATCAGAAATTGCTGTTCTCTAGAGGATAGGGTACTTTATTTAGTCCTCCACAGCTAACTCTAACCATGTCATATATCAGTGAAATTACTGTCCTTTGTGTTTATTACAACAGCGCTATTGGTATTGCACCTGTACTTGGGAATCTCTTCTTGTGATCACTGAGCCTTTTCCTAATAAATTCCTAGTAATAAATTAATGTAAAGGCAAAGGAAAGTAAGACTCAGACAGGGAATACTATATTACATATAATATATATGTAGTATTATCTGAAAGATATTAACATATTTTTTCATTTAACACTCTTATGTTGAATTGCTCAGAATTCATAGTCAGAATAGGAGACCTGTCATTCTACTCACCATAAAAAAATCCTAATTAGAGACTTTTTCTTCCCTCAGGAGGCACTAATAATCATAGTTTGTTCTTACTCAGCATGTCTTATCCGCAGGTCTCAAAGCACTGTACAAAGATGTTTAAAAGTAATTTTGAAAAGATGGATTGGAAACAGGTTGCTGTTTTATGTGATTCAAATTTTCCTTTCCTTCTTTCAGCTGAAAGATTTGACATTTCTTCCGTATGAACAGAAGCTAACTGGAGGTACACAACCCTGAATACTGGGTAACTCAGCAGCTAGGACACTTGGTTAAGGTCTTCAGGGCTTGTTCAAGTACCTTCAGGCTATGACTTTAAACAGAGATTTGTGAATACGTGGTGAGCTCTTTTCAAACAATTCAGTGCTAAATGTAGTGAAACTCCTCGCTGCAAATAATGAATATGATCAGTTTCAATCTTTTCAGTTTGTTTGTGCTTTGTAAATAGACCTTGGATCTCATTAATTTGTTTGCCGTTCATTATTGATGGGATGTATCACAAGAACAAATTTAAGTCTGTGTGAACAGTGTTTATTGGCTGCATCTTCTATTCAGTGTTACTGCTCTTGCTGATGTGTGGAATTGGTCACTTTACAGCTTTGTTTTTCTCCCTTGGCTGGCTTTGTGGTCAAAATGCAAGGTCAATTGTAGCCTTTGGGAAGGAAAAGTAGTATTTGTGGTGCTGCTGCATTAGAATCAAGGAACTCTTGGTGAATAGTAGGAACTGCTAGATGTTCTCTAAATGCAAAGCTAGATTAAGACTCTCCAAATCACTGGCAGCAAAAGTGTACTGCCATTGAATGTGGAGTTGGGCCTCCATTTGCTCCTTTTCACACAGATGTACCCTAAATGGTTGGCTGAAACAAAATACAATAAGCTTGCAAACATAGCATGAAGTCTCTATTGAGTAAGGAAGGGAAAAGAAGGAATAGAAAGAATAAAGCAAGCAGTAAAAAGCAACACAAGAGGAACACTATAAATAAGATGGAGGAAAAATTAGCAGTTTCTTTTGCTTCTTGACACTCTCCTGTGCAATTGCTTTTTTTCTTTGCTTTGTTATCCTGTAGACTTGTTTTAACACTTCTAAGCTGCTCAGGTAAGTAGATTTTGGTTATTCAAGACTTCCAAACTGACTCTTTTAATGCTTGAACAATTAGCTTTCATGCTCCCATTGCACATACAGTGCATCATCATAAATTATATCCTGACTCTAATGTCTCTTATAAACAAGCTAGGGAATAAAGCGGAAGAGGATTTGACTGAGTTTGTTTGTGCAAACATAACCAATGTTATCCAGATGATTTTCCAATTTAATTTGAAGCCATTTTTCTTATACGTATATGCCAAGACTAAGATTGCACCAGGCCTTTTCATCTTTAAAACAAGCAAACAAAACTAGATAATATCCAATTTCTTCTTTCCATGGCATTGCAAAACTACATTAAGTATTTCATATTGGAAATTATGCAAACAGGTTTCTGGAAACTGTTTGTTGATTGGGACTATTTTGGCAGATTTACTATCACCGTTGTTGCACTGTTATATGAACATCCACAGTAGCTAAAGTACTGTTGAACTTACTTATGTTAACCATTTTCCTCTCACTAATAAAAATAATTAATTTACAGAAATTGGACTGGCAGAGTACCTGAGAAATAAAGTTGATAAACTCTTAAAAACATCCATCTTCTAAGAGCAGTTAATTTTGCAGCTGAACTTTCAGTGTGTCTGCTTGCCTGGAGGTGGCCAATGATGCTAGGATTTCTGTGGTTCAACTAAGAATGATTATTTGGTCATGCAGTTGTCATTCTACACCCAGTGCCTAATTACCTCTAGAAAGAGATCATAAGAGACTGGTAACTCTGTCCCAACTGTAATCATACTGCCACTGTACTGTCTTTGGTCCCTTGCCTTCTAGTTGGGTAAGCATGTATCAGTTGGGGTGCATGAGCTAGCCCAGAAAACATAGTTATTGATCATAAGGATTTGTTATGAAAATTTCTTTTTCTTGTTCCTATTGTGTTTTCTGACATTACATAATTTCCTTCTTTAAGAGGAAAAAATTGTTAGGTTAGAGATGATATGCTGGCTGATGTACCCTTGTGCCAAGCAAAAAATGACTAATATAAAGGTAAAGGTGGTTCAAATAAGCAGAAAGGAGTTGCTTGTAGCTTTTATGGTAGCTTGTCTTCCAGTACCGCCTCCATGTGACATTTCTGGCTCAATTTTCTGAGCTACTCTGAGTCATCAGTGACAATCTTTTCCTTAACTACTTTCAGCCGCAAAAGGCATCTTGGCTAAGGAAAAGAACAGAATGTCAGAGGAAAAAAATCACGAGTTATCAAGAGAAACACTTGGAAAATGCTATTTATTTGTAAGCATACTTTCTAAAGTCTTCAAAGATTAGGTCCTCATCTGCCATAAAGTAAAGTAGCTGTTGGTTTAAGGAGCATTGTGTTGATTTACCCCAGCCAGAGGTGGCCCTATGTTCTAGAAAGAAAGGGCGCTCCCAAATCTTGGTAGAAAGTATTTCAGCAAGCACTGCAATTCCATTAACTACATGCTTTGCAGTTTTGCAGATGTTCAGTCATGCTAAAATGATGTTGGGCTGGCTGTGTCCTGAGGAATGGCACTATTCAGTTTGAGGGGGGGAAAAAATAAATTTAAAGAATAAGAGTTTTCAATACTTACAAGTGTTGTTCACTTCTAGCAGATAAATCTAAATGTCTCAGTTGTTCAGCAAAAGGGCTAATATACTAGAAGGATGAAGAGATTATCATAAGGGAACATGTTATCATAATTATTTTATGTATTTAAATGTACCTCAGCAGGAAAACCGTGGCAACTGGCAATATTTAGAAAAAACCTTAAACTGATGTAAAGCAGCATGCTTACAGCTGCTTTTCCATAATGAACAGAAAATGCATGTTTTTTGAAAGCTGACTATTGTGGTTTAACCCCAGCTGGTAGCTCAGCACCATGCAGCCGCTCGCTCACTCCCCTGTGGTGGGATGGGGGAGGGAATCAGAAGGGTGAAAAAACTCATGGGTTGAGATAAAGACAGTTTAGTAGGTAAAGCCAAAGTTGTGCCTGCAAGCAAAGCAGAACAAAGAATTCATAAACTACTTCCCTTAGCTGTTAGCTGACTCAGCTGTGTCCCTCCCAGCTTCTCGTACACCCCCATCCTACTTGCTGATGAAGCAGTATGAGGAGCAGAAAAGGCCTTGACTCTGTATAAGCACTTCCTAGCCATAACTAAAATATCCCTGTAATATCAACACTATTTTCAGCACAAACCCAAAAACGTAGCACCATACATGCTATTATGAAGAAAATTAATCCTATCCCAGCCAAAACCAGCACACCAACTCAATGAAATTCCTTGGTTCAGAGTGTGAAGGTCCAAAGAGAAGGTAGTTTGTTCTAATGTATTCTGAAAATGTTATAATTTTTGTGGAAAATGGGCTTCCTGGCAAATTATATTACTTGCCCTTTTTTTGAAAGTTTATTGTCTATTTCTCTTATTGCACTTATTTTTTGGGGGTTACTGTGCTACAGTTTCTTTTACATTCTTTTCTTTTCAAAACTAGGGATTACACAGACCATTTGTCTGTTTAGTTATTCTTGGCTGATACTCCATCTGCCTATTTCTGTTGAGAAATCAGCTGTCACACTTTATGCTTCATTTATCAATAGTTATTATTATGATGGTTAGGTTTGTCCTAATTTTGTAGCAGTGTCTTCATTGCAGTTAATCTTGTTCTTTCAAAGGACTAAGATTCTGAATGAGTATAGTACAGTAACGTTTGTGCACAGCACTCCAATAGTCAGCATGTCATAACCGTGCAAATAAACCTGTAGCCAACATTATATTTCTATCCAACACACATGCCTAACATTAAAAAAATGGAATTTCTTTACTTTAATAGGGACTTCTGAGTCTGTAATAGAAGCATTCAATAATTTAAAAAATGAACATCTGTGAACCATCCAAAGCTTGGTCTCTTTGAGCTGTAGAGGGAATGAATTTCTTGAAAGGTTGTTGAAAACTACCCTGAAGTGCTCAAATATTGATGATTTTTTTTCAATGGAAATTAGGTAATTCCCTCCTGTGAATTCTATTTCCAAGATCTTTCCTTTTTCTGTATTGATTAGACAATCTCTCTAGATACAGTGAGATCCCAAACCAGGGAACTAAGCACTTATTTGGATAAACTCCTAGTAATGAGATAACAGTCTTCTCATAAAATAGAGCCTCATGTTCAAGAAATGGATAAAACCAGCTCGTCTTTCAGCATTTCCTCTATTTTGTTCCAACACAAGACAAGAATATCAAAATAATTGTTAAATCAGCTAGAATTTGATGCAGCATAAAATGTGGTATCTAATTCATCCTTGAATCCAAGTAACTCATTGCCACCTTGGTCCATTCCTCATTAGTATAGGGATTGAAAAAACAATTAGTTTTTGCCACTAATTTTTGTGTCCATGTTATTACAGCATGTCAAAATAAGGAAAGCCTTAGTGTACCCTGGTTTATATTTCTTGACACTTGTGGGGTCTTTGCCAACAAAAATATGAATCAAAGGTGTGAGTTCATTACCGTCATTGAAAGTTCTGCCAGATTTTGGGTTTGCCCTGTTTCATTTCCTTCCTTTCCCCCCGCCCTTCTTTGCCTCTATGACCTTTGAAACAAGAATGGGAACTGACAGTCTGACTAGCTACAGAGGAGAAAATAATTAAGCTGACCACCTGCAGCTCTATCAAATGTAGAGATAACAAACTGAAAGGGGAAAAAAAAGGAGAAAAATAACATTCCCCCCCCCCTTTGATCTTTTCCCATCATAGCTCTTCTGGGCTATATATCACTCTTACAAAAGATTTTTAAATAAAAAGGTCTTTAAGCATTTTGTTTCCATTATAAATGGCATGTTATATATTCTTAAAAATAGAATGGATATAATAAAATTCTGAATTGTTTTGATGCATTGCCAAAAAGAATCTGCAGTGCCCGTTTACACATTCACTTTAGAGAGTGTTGATAAAGAATTCAGTGTATTGTGCTGTCCTGTCATGCATTTTAAACATCTGCATAACCTATTTAAATAATCAGGTACCTGTGCAATTAACAATAGCTGCTACATTATGCATGATTCTTGGCTACTAGTAGTAAAAATTAACTTCAGTGTTCCATTAGTGATTTTCAATTTGCTGCTAAGTTTTCTGCAATCGATTGACACTACTGAGTTAGTCTACGAAGCTGCAAAGATAAAACTGGTGTGTGTCTCAGCTCAAAGAAAACCCTTCCCCAAGGAAAGGAACCTTTCCTTCACAAGTAGAATCAGAGTAGGCTATGGAGATTGAGGAGACGTATTCTCACATTCCCCATTGTGTGTCATGATAAAAAGCTATTTTCTGGCTGCCCAGCCGGCAGTGACGTTCAGCTGCTCCAGCCAGTTCTGTTTGCAGCCCAGGAACTTGCTCGGCATAACATAAAGTGATCAGGATGAAGTTGATTGTACTTACTGCCCATCTTGAAGGGAGCAGCTTCAATATGGACTATAGGATTCCACCACTTAATCTGAGAAAGCATTTCACACCACACACACAGTGTGACACAAAAAAGTGTGACACCCACACCCTGAGGAAATGGCAGGCAGAGCTGGAAGTTTAACTTGTGCTCAGGGGCGCTTCTATCGGTTGTGTGAATATGGCAGCAGGAGGTTTATGGATAGCAGGTGTGAGCATGGATCATGGCTAGTTTTATAGCTGGTATCCTGGGGGACCTGTGGAGCTTCCTTGTACCCAGCTCTGTCAGGCTGTGTTTGTGCCTCTACAAAACACCACTAAATCTGGCTCTACTCTTAGTAAAGTCGTGATGCAAATTTGGGAAGCAGAAGGTAACAACTTCTCCATGTTAAGCCATGTTCAAGAACCAATCCTGCTGACTCTGAAGATGTGACTGGACACCATGCCAACCTGGGCTGTGCGTGGCACCTGCTTGAAGCATGGCTGCTTAACATAAGCGACTGAGGGGACACATGGGGATGTGTGTTGGTAAATCCTCTTAAGAAATCCTTAAATGCCACTCTCGCAGGACTTGCAATAGAAGTATTGAGCCTTATTTATTTCTTGCACCTGAAGAAACTGCAAGCTCCTTCCAGGCATGTCCCAATAAGAAGAGCAGCTGGGGATTCCTGTGTGGGTCTGCTTGCAGAGCTGGGCTGTTCCCCAGATGTGAGACAACATATACCCAAGCGTGCTGCCGGATACATAAAGGGGGAGAAGCAGATGGAGAACATAGAGAGGGAGGAGGAATCCAGGAGCAAATGTGTGTAAAAGTGTTATCTGGAACAGGTCCTTTTCAAAATAGGCATTGCACAAGACTCTTCCCCCCTGGGAAACTGGCTTATAATTGATGGTTTCTGAAGCAGAATCTCTGTCAGCAATTGAACAACTCTCTTGGGTCCAAGCTAGGGTAAAAGGTTTCTTGTCTGCCTCTAAGAAGCTTGCCTAGTAGTCAGCACATATGATAATGCTGTATTTGGCATGCTGGTGATATGTGATCTTTCACAAACAATTATAGCTGATAGAATTTCCACTGAATCACTGTCATTTTAAGTCAGATTTTAATTCTGTGGACAAAGTCTTTTGCACATGCAAATTTTTCTTTGATGTCAACTCTGTGTTGCTGTAGCATTTGGGAGCATGGAACCAATGCATCTGTTACCTTTGCATGCTTAGTGTAACAAAACAGTCTCTGCCCAGGAAAGGAGTGCTGGTATGTAGAGCACAGAATTCCTCAAGCCTGAAATCCTCACAGCATGAATCAAAGGTTGCAGCTACATGTAAGCCATCAAGAATGAGAATCTGATTTCTCAGGAACAAGGCTCAGTCTAAGACCAGTAAATGGCAAGCTTCTAAAGCCATTAGGCAGTAAGGTGGACTGCTGAGAGAGCAGCCTGGGACCATTTCCGTGTTATTACAGAAATGTTTCCAGTATATTGCTTCCATCCATACTTGAAACCACAACATCCGGCTCAGTTATTTCACATATTTTATGGTATAGTGGAGCATTAAGGTATACGGTAGTAAAATACCCAATTGTTCTACCCATTTTGCTTCTTTTGCTCGGCATTCAGTGTAATTTGCAATGTGTTCTGTAGATCCATGGAAGTAATGTGTTTTCCTCTTTTTTTTTTTTTTCTCTTCCTTTTTTTTTTTCCTCCAGAACTGTGTTTTTTACATATCAGGCTTAAACCCCATATGAAATGGTTGCACAGCTTGAACAGTGTTTGCTGTAGCCTGGTTTATCATTTTCTACTTCTGCCATGGGTGACTTAGTTATGGTCTCCTGTATTGTCATCCACAAACTTGCTGAGGGTACAGTCTGTCCCTTCATCCAGGTCATTGATGAATATATTGAACAAGATTGGGCTTAGTACTGATCCCTGGGGAACACCACTAGTTACAGGTCTCTGCGCCGCTGGTCACAACCCTCTGAGCTCTGCCATTCAGCCAGTTCTCAATCCACCCCACTGTCCACTCATCTAACCCACACTTCCTAAGCTTACCTATGAGCATGATATGGGAGACTGTGTCAAAAGTCTTGCTGAAGTTGAGGTAGATGACATTCACTGCTCTCCCTTCTACTCTTGATCTTGGTGCTGGGGAAAAGAGGAGCATTTTCATAGCCCGGAGCTGTTCAGAATGGAGATAGTGTTCTGCATAGCACTGACTTATGCTGGGAGCATCACGGAATCTGACAGCTTAGAGCTGTTGCATCTGTAAGATCCTGAATCTTGGACACTTTGCAACAAGTTTGAATCTTGGACAATTTACAAAAAAATCTGTAAAAAGTATTTAATCATATTGAAATATTCTGTTTTAGTTTTCAGAAAACCATTTATAGATTAGATGATTATAAAGCCAGGCAGTGCTTCATACTGCATCCCTGCTGCTGGATAGTGATGTTGCTTAGCAACAATTGAACACAAAGCATCCTCCTGGATTGGCTTGTGCGGAATGTCTGTGCAGGTTATAATGTGTGACCAGAGAAAATGCATGCTGGGCTCATGAGTCATCTCTTACCTATTTCCTTGAAATCTCATTTTCTTTTTAAATAGGTATTTTGATTTCTTGCTTTATTTAACTACTCGTCCATGGTAGACGCTTCTGTATTTCATATACATGAGGAACTTTCACTGATCAGAACATAGTGAAGTTTTGAAGCTACAGAGGTAATGGTCTATATTTTCTGAAGGCTTTACTACCTCTTTCTATGGTATTTGCAAATATATCCACTCAGTAATGCAACATTGTCCTTCTCTGTTTACACCACCCATACCACACAAGTATTAGCTGGTTTAGTGGGATGAAAGGTTACCCTTTTAACCTACTTATTAGCTAGGCAGTCAATTTCTGTTCTCTTTATTTTTTCCTTGAGTTGTATTTGACCCTTCCGATTCACACGTGAAACTTGTTCAAGGTGCTAATCTAAGAGTAAAAAATAGGTTCTCAGAAACCGCTGTGCCTTTTCTAACCTATTGTGGCAGTTAAGGTGAACTGGAAAGTCTTGTCGTTGGTCCCCAAGTACTAGTGCTTTGTTCAATTCAGTAGCAGTTTGCGCTTGTAATTTATACCTCTGCAAAATGGATGTAGAAAACTACTATTCTGGCTTTGTGTCTCCTTCTACCTATTTTTATAATTTACACCTTGCAGAGTGTCTGCTGAGTGCTATCAAACCAAAAGTCACGTTTTATGTCCATTTTGCAGAGGCATAAATTTCCACAAAAATTGTAGGGCAGTGCTGGATTGGACATGAAATATCTTTATGGGGACTTATATGAAACAAAGATATCAACCCTGAAATCTTTAAACGGATAAAACTCCTACCAAAATTATGGTTACTTAAGGACTGTAGGGTATAGCATCCATTACCTGTGAAACGCTTTGGAAGTTTTAATGTCATTTGCTACATTGAAGACTTGCACAGATCTACCAGTGTAGTCCAGACCTATTGACTGTAATCCAAATTAAATTGAAAACTGGGCTGATTGTCTGACAGAGTTCTGCTGTAGATGTCTAGCCACAAACACAGAATATCTAAACCAGAACTCTTAAAACCTCTCTGCTTCCCACTTTCTCACTACTATTGATAATAACAGCAGTCTATTTGTGGTGCAGTTCCATTATCTGAGACTTACTTCATTCTTGTTCCCTTTGTCCATCTTACATCTAAGCCTTTTATCTCTGAAATGCAGAGGTATTTCAACTTTTACACTCTCCATCCTAAAACTTTTGTCCAAAATATTTATGTTCTGATTATTGCAGCATCTGTTTTGAGGTTTGACAAGTGCTGTCTAGTCCTCTCCCATCCACTCAGAAAGTTATTGTACAGATCATCTCCTCATGACCCTTCACTGACTGTGCCTCTCTCACATCAAACATAAGATCCTTCTCTCCACACTGACTCGTAGCTCATGTTCACTCCTGCATTGTTGATTTCCAGCTCCATTTGACTGTCACTTAATGAATTCCTCTAAGGCTTACTATTTTAGTATTTTATTTCAGGGAAGGAACCCTAGTAACTGTGAAGTTTCTAAACTTGTCAGATTGGCTCATTCATATTAGAGTTACTCAAAAAACGGCTAATCCTGTGGTTGCTCTCTGTGTCTGCTGTCTTCAAAGCTGACACTGAGGAACAAAACAAAGCTGTTGCACTATGTGGTGTAGGTGGTGGTACAGGAATCCCTGCTCTTGTTTCTCTCTTTCCCTCAACTCAGAAAATTAATGTCAGCTGCTTCTATGTTTTCATGGTTTCTGACCTGATGACTAAGGGATTGAAGCATCTGACATTTGAGGGGAGGCTGACACGTGAGGAGAGAGCTGGGATTATTTACTCTTGAGAAGAGAGGGATCTGAGGGGATCTTATAAATTTATATAAATACCTAGTGGGGGAAAATAAAGAAAACAGAGCCAGCCTCTCCTCAGTGGTATCCAGTTAAAGAACAAGAAGCAAAGGATGGGGTGGGGAAAGTACAAGATACTCCCTTTAAACAGAAGAAATAAACTTTTTTTACTGTAAAGGTGATTAAGGTGATTATCAGTGGAACAGGTTGCCCAGAGAGGCTCTGGAATCTATGTTTCTGGAGAGCAACTTCGTCTAGAGGACCTACTTTCATGAGGGAGTTGGAGTAGTTGATCTCCAGAGATGCCTCAGTGACTCTGTGTCTTTCTAGTCAGCCATGACTGGAGGCATTTCTGATGTAGATTTGTGTAATTAGCAGGCTGAGACCTCTGAGCTCCTGCTCACAACTGCAGCCTCCAAATATTTAATAAAAAACCCCAAAACAAAACCCAACCCCCCCCAAAGAACCCTGAGTGGAGGATGGCTCTGGGAAGGAACCCTTTCTTAAAGAGACTTTTACCCGTAGTCCCTCTCTGTGAGCAGACATGAATGCAGAAACCGTGGTTCATTTTGGGACCAGAAAGGTATCTTCCAGGAGGCATGACAGAACAGTTGATATGTTGAGTTACATATCTGAAATACCCCATATGAAGACACGGGGTGGGGGAAGCCTTTTGGGGCAAGGCAGCCTTTCTGTTATCAATGGGACACTGAGGTGTCTAAGCTTTCAGGTGAGTGTTGAACTAGCTGCTGACCTCCACTGGGACCTGGGAGCAGAAGAGAGTCTCATCCTAGTACGAGGCTGGGAGGAAAGGGTCATCAGACTCAGAGTGAAGTACTTGTTACAAGGTGAATGAATTGCAGGTTGAACTTACCAGTTGTGGGGCTTTGACCCTGCGTACTTCTCACAGTTTCTGAGGCACTCTGGCAGTGCTGCAGCTACTTATGTTAGCTAGCCAAAGTTATCCCACTGAAAGGGCAATGACAGAGATTCGGTTTTGTACTAATCACTTCTTTGAGAGACTCTGTTCAAGTGACTGCATCTGTAGGTTGTTTTTAGAACTTAACTGCAACCACAAATTCTCCTGCAGTGTTTTCTTTGGAGTTGCTGCTTTTATTGTTTATTTCCTAAACTGAATACACTGCATATGGCTAGCAGCAGGACTTTGTTCTTCTTCTACAGCAGCAAAATTTATGCATATTTCTTCCCATGAATCAGTCTTTAATTTTCTTCAGTTTCCTGTTGTAGTGCCTCACACAGATTCACCGAATTATGCAGAAAATATTTGATTTTTTTCAAAGCTCTCAATGTTATTTCTTGAAAGATAAAGCAGAAAGTTTCATGATATTTTTGCCTTCAGTTTCTTTAAAAAAAATCAGTTCAATGTTTTCACCTAGACTTTGACAGCACTTAAACAGGGATGCCAGCATTGCATTTTCTTGTATCTTAAACTCTTAAAATGTTGTAAAACTGTTGAGGAGAGAATACTATTATAATTTCCAAGATCACAACGCCTGCTGCAAAGACTTCTGCTACATCTATGTGTTTGCTTATAGAGTTCAGTACAACTTCAGTCTTTAAATTTTCTTTGCCCAGATTGAGTGGGTAGAGAAAAACAGACTATGTTATATTTATAGAATAGAGTGAAGTCTTTTGAAAATGTTGGCCTGAAGGTATATGGAGTGCTTATTTTCTTTGCTCTCTTTATACAAGTAACTGATAACCATCCCAAAGGTACACTTTCTCAGAAGGTGGGAATTATCATACCTTGGGCATGTGTTGGAGATGGATGAAAAGGAATGTGTAAAACAATTAAACAGAGCAAAGAAAAAAGAAGTTATTGTATGGTTTTGGATTCTTCTAGGGGTGTTTAAGAACTCACAGTTTCATAGCTGCTAAGTATACCCACTGTCGTCATTACTGTCCAACCATGTTATTTACATAAAGCCACAAGGCAAGAGGTGAATGAGTTTTTAGGATGATTTAAAAGTTGTTATTTTTTCCCTTTCCCTTTCAAATAAATACTGTGATGTAGCTTTTAAATCACTAAGCTGTACAAAACAAAGGGAAGCTATAATCCCATAGAGAATTAGAGGAAGGATTGTTATGCGTGGGGTTAATGGTTAGTATCTCTGGCACTGGGTTCTCTTTTATTGCACTGTAAAATACCTCAATTATAGCAAAAATCTCCAGTTTTTCAATGCTATATGTCTTGTGTTTATTTCTCTGCCACACTGCGTGAGACGCTGTTTCTAAGCCTAGGAAATTTGTTTTTCACAGCTTAGGGGAAAATTCTTTTCATATCTGTTTTCCCAAGAAGCCTCATTGAGAAAAGATGCAGTGTGATTCAGTTTGGAAGTTTAGTTGTTAGAACAAAGTTTACTAACATGTTTTAGATATGTTTATAGATTTAACTAATAAATTATTGGATAAGAAATCTGCAAGTACTGTTAGCTGGAAGCCTGGGCATCTTCGGAAGGATTTTGATTCATTTGATTCAGTCCTCCTATGTATTGAAACCTTTCAACTTTATTTTCTAAATGGGTAATGATACATTTTTACACTTTTATATATAATATATATAATCCCTAAAACTTCTGTTTTCTCAGAGGGAATCTCAGTTTATACTTAAAGAAATGAAGATAACAGTCATATAAAGTATTTTCTTTACCAGGCCTGTACTTCTCAGTTTCAGCAGCATTACTCGCCAAATGACACTACAAAGGTATTGTAACATGGTTGCTGAGTATGAGGGTGAAAGTAAGCTGTGGGTTAAACACTTTCAGAGAAACTGGGGCTATACCCTACAAATACTCTCAGTCGTAGGCTTTGCCTCTGTGAGTAAAGGCAGCTAGGCTTGTAAGCATTAGCAGAATAAGTATTCTGTTTAAAAGTCTAACTTGCCTTTCAGAGGATCTATGGCTTCAAATTCACATGGCATTACCATTTATGATCACTCTTGAATATATAATAAGCTAAAAAATGGCTCAAACTGGCAATTATTCAACAGATGTATACTGTGTATTATGCTTGAAGGAAGAATTTATGAAACCCCTCAGCAGTGGCCTATCTTTACTCCAATTGAAGCCAGTGGGCACTTTGCCATTCATTTCAATAGAACATCTGGGTAAATACTATGCAATTCTAAAACTCTTATATTGATGTCTAAAAAGAATCAAAATTCTGAAGCCTCTATTACCATATGCTGTCATATTCAGAAATAAGACCATTTTAATCATGGACAGAAGATAGTCAAAATGTCAGTGAACATCCTTGTAGATTCAGATCCAAATAATAGTTCTGCTAGAGAAATATATGACCTCCAAGGTCTTCTGTGAAAATATGCTATATAATTAAGAGTAAAAAAAATAATAACAAACCCCCCCAGATTCAATCAGGTTACTAAAGCTGGAATGAAAGCAGAATACAGAATTGTAGTGGTCAGCAATAAGATCAGAGGCAAAACACTGATTCCAATAAAAGCTGATTTATATTTATTGCAGTTTCTCTACATGCATATTAATGCTTCTCATCATCTGACCTTCAAGAATACTTAAATGATCATATAAGAAATACTTTTGCTTATTCACATCATTATCGATAGCTCTTACTATGGCCTTGAGAAACTCACTCAGTGTTCTGGGACATTTGCCATATCTATTCCGAGTAGGATCTGTAAATCTTGGAGTCTGACTTTGTTCTACATTTCTTCTGCTTTCAGCAGTTCTTACTGGATACTTTGATTCATTTTTAAAAACTGGACAAAAAATTGGGGTGAAAAACCCCATGCTTTTTCCTTTAGCAGGCTTGACAATTTAATTCTGATAATGCAGTGAAGTTTTATCATTTTCTCATCAAATAGATTTTGACTACAATCTGTTAGATACTTTAAAAGAAGAAGCAAAGATGACCCCAGTCTGAAATTAGGTATATGGGTCAGTTTTCATTTATACATTGTGCCTGGCAGGGGGAATTTGGCTGTTATCTGGTAGTATATAATCTAAGGATAAAAATGCAATTTCCAGGTTATTAAAATGTAAAAAGGTCATACTTCAATAACTGCATATCTATTAAAATATTTCTGAGAGGACACTGTACATCAGTGCTGTTGACAACAAGAGGGACAGAACTATTTATAAGAGGAATGCTCTTTGCCCTCCTAAAACCAGGGCTGCTGCCTTCTTTAATCTTGCCTTACACCAATTCAGTTTTGTACTTGTAATTCAGTTTTGTAATTCTACTGCTGTATTTCCTTAGGAATGAAACTACTGATGCAATGAATTTTTTTAATTTTTAAATTTTTAAAATCCATAATTGTTTTGTTAAGTTCAGAGATGTATGTTTTCAGCTTCTTAATGATTTCTTTAAATGTAAAGCCTATAGCAGCAAAGGCAAATTTTCAAATTAATAATAGCCATCCGAGTTTATTTACTCAAGTAACTTCCGTTAAATCATATTGATATTTCTAAAGAAGGCAGTTTAATTTCGTGGCTAGTAAAATGAAATGAAAATATTAAATAGAATATGAACTGTTTTAATAGAAGTTATCAGAAATGACATTGAAAGCCAAGGACACATTGCTATATTCTGTATCTATTACAATTAATGCATTCATTTTCTTAAAGCAAATATTGTGAGGCATTAGATAAGAATATTTTATGAAGATGGCCTCTGAAATGTAGAGAAGATGTACATATAATCTAGGGTTTGTTTTAGGATTTGATAAAGTGTTGCTTTGAGATTTTGGCTGTAACTGATCAGAATGTGAAAACGCTCCCTCTCTGTCAGGTGTAGAGCAGTAAACCAGTGCAGAGGTTAGATGGGGAACCTGGATATCCCAGTTAGCCTCATCTTTTTCAGTCAAGAAAAGTCATGGAATGGCAGCTCCTTTTCTGCTTAGGGGACTAACAAGAGGCTGTGGAGAGGACTGTGTCTGTGTTCACACAAACATCCTATAATGACATGCCATTTTCCAAGCACTCAGCCCATGCATCTGAATCATGCAGGCTGGAAGTCATGTGTCAGGTCATCTTCTAGTGGTAACAGCGATGTGTTCAGTGCTCTATTAAACTGAGATCAGTGGCACTGTTGCTGTTTTAGGTAATATGTGTTACATGAGCCCTGTTTTGTGCAAAAGCATGGGGACCTTGAGACTTTCTTGTTCCCATTGGTTAATGATAGAGACTAATTTTTAGGGGATTATGTGAGGAACCTTGGAGAAATACTGCCAAATCCCACACCCAGATCTCAACAGCTAGATCTCCTCCCACTGGCAGCTTCCCTTTGAAGAGGTGAAATTTTTCTAGAAAACTTACTGAAGGTGTGAGTTTAAGTACACGGACTACAAATTTCCCCATTGGAAGAAATATCTCATTATGGAATATAGCTGTAGTTCTGAGATGCTAAACCCCAGCAGAAGCTGAGTAAATAAGGGATTAGCTAAAACAAGGGACAGTGAGGCAGTGAAACTGCACTAACAAAGAAGAGGCATTGTTACCCCATTAGTTTCAGGCATCTACAGGAAGGTTGTGGGTACAGATTGTCCCAGATAATCATGGGTTTCAATCAATGAGATTTTGGGTACAGATTTAGTACAGAGGTGCAGACAGGAACCTGCATTTGGAAAGGTAAAAGAGAAGGTAGAAGTGTAGAAGGTGTTTGTGGGGCACTCTAGCACAGTTTGCAATTGCAGTCAGGTTGACAATAGAGGAATGAAAGATTGAAAAAAGAGTTTATATCTTAGCGCTTATTTTGCCTGGGGGAGTTAAGGCTTGCCCGGCATGGCAAGGTTGTGATGGGTACAAATTTTCTCACGTGAAAATTTGCAGAAGATAATATGTTGCATCTCCTATTTTCCTGCTTTCTTTCTCTCCCCTTTTATATGATTATGTATTTCTTTAAAGGAAGAGACCAATAGCAACAGTATGAGCTACTTTAATATTTTTCTTTTTCCCCCAGAGGGACAGATACTGTTTTTTCCCTATTAAAGGTACTTAAATTGGAAGTATTCTCAATGAAAATTTCCATGTAATCAAAGTGAAAGTGCAATATTGTTAAAATGAAATAATATTTTACAGTTCACAGATTTATACATTTTAAAAGGTTAAGATATTTAAAATGATACTGCAGTTGAAGCTAAGCCAGAAATAATTTGAAACAGGTTCCTAAAGCATTTAACATGGTAATGGAATCCTTCTTTATGTCTAATTCTTTTGCTTATGGCATGTCTCAATGCAAATAACAAGGTTAATCACTTTCCCTGTGTTTTGATAGTTCAGAGGTCTAATATATGTTGTAGTCATGCCTGTACCAGCTTTGATTGCTTTTGTCATCAACTTCTTTTGCATTAAAACATTCTAGCGCCTACCATGTTGTAAGCCTTCTTCATCTTAAAGCCGAACCACAAATAACAAGGATTTTTACACAGAAATATTAGAATATTATAAAAAGTACAATTGAGAAGTAATTCTCTCCATGGATGCAGGAGAAACTTCTATACATTTATGCTGTTGTGAAGGCATTGGCAGCTTTAATCCTTTTAGAGTGAATTTGCTGTTCCTATATATGTGAGCCATTGACCTTAATGATAAAACTTAACTATAGTGCTGCCTCTGGGCTATGAAATAATATATCACCAGAGTGGTATTATAAAGAACTTTCAGTTCTGTGTGTTAATAAGGTTCAGTTGTAATGCCATTTTGCATTTAACATATAATCCAGCATCTCTTACTTTTTTTTATTCAACATGTGGAATACTTAATCTGCCTTGATCTGGTTGGATCCTGACCTCGCTGTGTAGGCTAAGTAATGCAGCAGTGTTCCTCAGAGGGACAGCATACATTAGCTTAAATACAGCCATATTTTATCATGATTGTATGGTTTCTTTTTAGCTAGGAGAGAGAATCATTCAGCTCTTTGTATTCCAACCTATGTATTAATAGCTCATGGTACAGAGTAGTAATGAGAGAAACATTGCCTCAGTCCACAACACCAATTTTGGTGAGAGATCCTTAGGAGAAAGGTGCTAATTCCCTTTTAGGGGGCTTCTCATGGGCTTTCCTTGCTGTATAGGAAATTTCTTATTAGGCAGGTATGACAGATTTATCCTACTAAAGTATACCCTATTTAATGGAGATTTAACTCTCATATATATAACTTTATTGAATCTTGCTAAGCTTTTGTCTCAATGATGCTTGTTCACAGGATGTTCCATTTATGAGTGTGATTTCATTCTATTATTAATAGTTGTGCTATCATATTTTAAAACTTCAGTAGTTTTCTTGTACAGTAGAAGAAAGTTAAAGCCTTCTTGAACAATACAGTGCTTTGTGAGCTGGCTCCAGAGGGCCACTGCACTAAAGGACTGTGCTGTGTGTGTAAAAGACTGTACTTCTGTGATTTGTCACAAAACAAAAACCCTAAGGCTTCTTGACAATGCCTGTACATTATCAAAGCAAAAAAAGTCTGGTCCATTCTGTATGTGAGGGCTGTAGTCACATGGGGGTCCTACTCAATGTCAAAGAAAGAGACTGGAATATTGGCTGTGTCCTAGAAGGTGTTTAAAAACTTTCCACAGGTGGGTCCAGCTCTCTAATGACTAGCAACTTTAATAGCTGACATAGCAATCTCTTCCTTTAGTTGATTAGGAGCTTTAAAACAACTTCAAAGAAAAGTTACAATCATAAGGTAAATGCAATGGAGCAATGTGGGAGCAGCAAACCTGCAGAAAGGTTTTATGTAAGCCAGACAAACCTGATGTTTTGTTGAGAAGATAAATTACTTCTTTTTTTCCTAACCTAAAGTATCGACCTCCATCTCTCTAAAATTTCCAGCCATATGTTGCCATTCACGAATTACATTTCTTAGGGAGATCAGAGCTGTAAGGTTGATAAGAACTGTCTCAAGGGAGAATTACTACCTGGAGGGAAGTTATCCTTAAAGCTCTGTCAGATCAATATAAGAATAGACTTTTGGTGGGGTTTTTTTTGGTTGTGGTTTGGGTTTTTGTTGTTGTTTTGTTTTGACTTGTTCGTTTTGGGTTTTTTTTGTACTTCTCAAAATATTCAAGAATTATACTCATGTTTTAAATACTAACCTTTGGTATGGTCCTCCCTGAGATGAAGGAAGGGTTGCAGATTTAACTCATTTATTGCAGAGTAGTGAAACATAGCATTTCAAAACTACATTTTGTAAATTGTTATCTGTTATCCAAACTAAAAGCAAAGATGTTATAGGGAGTGACTGATTCATGCAGTAGAAGACAAGAAGACTTGTATATGGATTAAACCTCAGGGTTATGAACTCTCACTTTCCTGGTTCATATTAATAAGTAATATGAATTATATTCATATTTCACACCTACATACGTACACGTAACGCATGTATGCATTCAATTACATTTGTAAGTGATAAGAATAATGTAATAACAGTTTTTACTCTGTAAAAGGCATAGCACAACAGAGTCCTGATCTGTAAGTGGGACTCTCCCAGTACTAGCACAGATCACTGGGAGGTCTCTAGGTTTTCTTCCTTCTCAAGACCCAATTATGACTTAGTTGTCCATTCTTGGCAATAGCTTCTGCTGGTGTTGACCAGCTCAAGGTTCCTTATGATGAAGATTGTATGAAAACTGGATAAGGCAGGCCCTGAGGTTAAAGTTCTAGTCTGAAGTTTGCATTTTGATCTACACAAGTGCAAGAGGTTGTCCCATCACACACATTTAGAGCTTAGGAAAGCAATAAGCAGTAGTTCTTATTATCATGTTTCGATTATACATTGTTACTTTAGGACATCTGAATCTCATCCCATGTTCATACATATTTAATTATTGCAAAGGACAACCCATCATTAAGCATTTATTTCTGAATTTTTGAAATTTCAATAGCCTCTATACAAAGACTGTCCTTCATTAAACTGTAAAACTAATGAGATTATCTGAGTGAGGTTATATGTTTTTAGGACTTTACAGGATTAGGTTGAAATATTTGGGAGAAACTTATGTTAAAATCTCAAACTTTAAAGTAGCTGTAGCTGTCAGTCAGACATGTGAAGAATACAGCCTTTAAATGAGTCTCCAGCCGCTGGCTTTAAAACAACTGGATTTTGCAGTTCAAAAGATGCAACGGTAACAAAACAAACAACAGAAATAAGAGAGGACAAAGTTTGCTCCTTTGTGTGAACACAAACACGGGGTTGCAATGTGATTGGTGTCACTTTGCTCAGAACACATGCTTTAGAAAGCAGAGCACTTCTGAAGGAACAAAGCTTTACTAAAGGGATAGCTCATCACGTGGGTAAATATACATGTGGGTAAATATACATGTTCTGTGTCTGCCTCCTGGGATAAACTGTCTCTTAGCTTTCTTTCAGCTGTAGTCATTTATCATCCACTGTTGTTGCTATAAGAAAAGATGGAGAAGCCTTACATAAAAATATATGTGTTTTATAGCATTGGAATGCTTTGCTGCATTGTAAAATCTGGCATAAATATAAAGGGATTTCTGTTACTATTATTCTAATCAGATCCTTTTGGAATGACAACATTAGGTACTTACATACTGGTATATCAAAGGCTTCATTTATCAGGAAACAGAAGGGAAAACCCAATTTTTATTTAAATGCAAAAAAAATGTTAATAAAAAGTGCTTAGTGAAACTCTATTGCTATAAAGGTATAATGACTAGCTTGACTTTTTTTTAATCTTACTGTACTGTTTGCAATGTATTACTTGGGAGATTCTGACAAGTATTAGGTGTTAAAATCTGATTAACGCTAGCTGGACAAACAGAATTTTTGTTCTAATATGGAATAAAAATGAAAGCTGTCACTGGGATGCAGTAAAGCGGTCGAGAATATATGGGGATTTTTAACTGTATAAAGCAGAACTGCTGAAGAATAATCATGTATTTCAATTTGTGAGTCAGAATGGGGCAAGGACAAGAGATGTTCAGAACAGCAGTTCCTTGAATCTAAATCACAAAAGACTTGTGCTCTGTGTCAGGCAAAGCAGGAATATGAACTTGAATCTCTAAGCAGTATGTTGTTGGCTATTATGGTGTATTTTCTACCTCATTTTTTTATTTTGGAACAGAACAAATTATTGTTTTCTAACTAGTTTCTATATCACTAGTCGTTTTTTTCTCTAGTGATGTCTTCAACAGTACAGTAAGGATCGTTATGTCATGTATTACATCCTAATTATTTTTGTTCTCAGCAAGCATGCTTTTAGCCTCTGGTTCAAACAGCCCATCAAGGACAGTGATAATATTCCAATATGGGGGGACAGAATCTAATGCTATTCAGGCAGATGAAAAGCAAGCTATCATTCTACCACTGTTTCAACATGGATGTTAAAAGTGCTTGATTTCCCAATTGCTGCTCAAGAAAAGAGATGAAGAGCGGAGTTCATGAAATGGATAGTATTTATGATAATGTCATAAAAATTCCTAAACTGCAAAAGAACCAGACAGTGGAACCTTTCCTCACTAGACATGTCACTTAACTGCTGTGAAAAGAATGTGTCAGTAATGTTTTACATGGTTCCTACACCTTGTCCCTGGTTATTCTGATTTTACTTTCAAATCATTTAAGTACCACCTGCTTATGGATCCTTTAGCCTCCTTTGGCAGAGAAGATGATATTCCAAGTATTTACAGTTTAACACCCTGACTCTGAAGATCCAAGTACCTTTCATATGGTGATTACTGGGAGAGCCTGGAGTAACTGGTGGTGTTTGCACTCAGAGCTCAGTGAAGGTCAGAATGGCTGCTTCTCACGAAGCTGCCGTTGCTGTCTTTCCCAGCCTAGAAAGAAAACAAAAGTATTTTACTTTTCATCTCTCATGAAGCAATCAACAAAATATGAATTCTGAAAACATTTTAGGAAACAAGTTTAAATAGAAATTTTTGAAAATGTGTGCCTTTTAAAAAACATGTTACCAATGGTATAGTCATCCAGTAGGGCATACTGACACTGATGCGTTGTGTTATTAGTAGTTGCATTGTAGTTGCAATATTCTTGCTGTTGTTTATAATATCATTCAAGCCATGCCAGAGATAATTGTGTACAATATGACATGAAATATAATAATAATGGTATCACAGAAAAATTAATTTTGAATTAAATACCTTCTCAAATCTTCATGAGTGCTTCACAAAAACCCTAATTTTGTCTCAAATAACAGTTCCAAAACTGCTTTGATGATCTCTTACTTAACATTTCATTATACTGTACCTAAATTCATTGAATAGACCCAATGCAAAAGTCTCTGTTGTAATAAGTTTAAAGAATCTGTGGTTAAAAACCTTTTGTATTGTTCATTTGTAAGGTGTTTTATGTTGGACTCTGTTAAAACCCCAAACTCTCTTTATTAAAGGACTTTTACACCAGATTAAAATTTTGAAAACAGCATACTTCATATTTATGTGCTTTTGTTTTAGCCAAGAGAAAGAATAAGCTTTTATTCAGACTTCAGAATAAAAAGATACTGACTCTGAAAATCATCTGATGCTTTCCCTGAACCTCAGCTGAAAGCTCCAGGTGATTGTTTCCTGCAGCTGTCTAAAGCAGTCTTATTTAAAATATCCTATATACAAAGACATGGGATGAAATGGGCTGTTGGGAAAACAGCTGTGTAGGAAATGGACTTTCTTGTAGAAGGAAAAGAGTACAAAGTTGAGCAGTTGTGAAAGGTGTCAAGTACTTGGAAATCTCCACCTATTTACTGCCTTTCTTTTTTGTCTCCAAAATTTTCTCTCTTTTTTATTCTCCAAATTCTATAGACAAGTACTTGTGTTTGAGCTACAGGCTCATGAAGACAAGAGAACTTGAACTAAAATTCTCTTTGAAGACTTTAGCTAATAGTTCTTAGAAAGGAGCAGTAAGGCTGCATTTCAATTGTCAGGTTGGTTTACTTGTACTTTACTGCAGGTCCTCTAGTCTTCAATGCCTCATGCATCCTAGCTGGAATCTATGGGTGATCAGACCAGGAGCCAGTAGTTGCTACCACCCCTCCTGTGGGGCTCTGTATTTTGTCATTTAGCCATGTGTAAAGAGGCTGTAAGCAGGCACTATGCGGTTTATAAATATTAGCAATTACTTATTGTCTAACACTGAGCTGTTTCTCAATCTGATGGATATATAAATGCCCTTGCAATAGCTTTGTAGGCTTTCACATTCATTCTTGAGGTTTCCTAACATCACTGTTCTTCAGTATTACTACTGAAGAGCTACAACTCATAACCGATGTGAGGATAAATTTCTTTCCTTGTGCCACTCATTCCCATTTTCATCAGTTTTATACTTACTCTGGGGAGTGTTACCTGCATGGATTCTTTTTGTGGAGGAAGAGAATGCATTGTCGGGGTAATCTGGTAGATCTGACTTGGAACAATCTGGGCTGTGTCAGCTATCCCTATCCCAATCCCTGTCACAAGTGTTGATGTCTTCTCTGAGTCCTGCACACTATACGTTACTTATCCTGCAACACTTTTTTCAGGGATTGAATTGTCTCCTGGTATATTGACTGACCTGTTTCACAGCATGGCCTGGCTTTCATCAATAGTTTTGGAGTTGCTCCAGTCTCTTTCAACTGCTAATCTAACTCCTTGGTTCAAATTTCTTAGGTACTAGGTTTTCTATGCTATTCATCATGTTTTGCCCGAACCTGCTTCATTGCAGAGACCGAACATAGGCTCTCTCTCCTCTCCAGAGGCACACTGTTCAGCATTACATCTCTTTTCTTCCAACTCAGCATGTTTACTTTTTTTATCCCTTAGCTATGCACTGATTTACCATTTTGCCTCTCTCCAGAATCCCATCTCCGATTTCAGACCCATTTTCTTTTCTTGCTCTTTTATTGCTTTTTTTCTCTCTGAGTTCTCCTTTTACTCATTTTAATAGAACAGGTAAATTAGCTGCAACCCTCCAGAAAGGTCATGGCACAGATCTCACATATCTGCCTCAGGTTTAGTGCTCTCATGACAGATTGCAAATACCTTTCCTGCCTCTCTCTCAAGGCACGTTAACCCTCAAAATATCACTGATCCCATACAGGGTCACTTCTGAATGACCTACACTTTCAAGCTTTCCTCTGGAAAGAAAGAAGTAATTTATTTATTTATTATCCCCGTCCCCCCCAGGTGAGTGATGATTTCTGGGTTTAGGTTGTGACCTTCTGTGCAGAACAGTCTGAGTAGACTCCACAAATTGCCACCAATTACCCTAAATTACAAATCATCAATCCTGCTCTCGTTTTCTGGCTTTCAATCAAAAGGATGTAAGCTGTCTACATTGTTCATTGACCTGTTACAGATCTTCTTTTGGGTCATCATGTTCAGGTATCCTCAGCCATGTACAAAGAGACTCTGTAAACAGCTTACAAATAAAAAAAAATTGTCTATTGGCCAACAAACAGTTAAAAAAAGTTCTAGAATTTAATAAGCTATTAGGCTATACATTAGTATGCTTAGCCTGGGGTAAGCACCTGCTAAGACATTCAAAGAGTCTTTGCTGGCCAGGCAGGTTTCAGTCGGTTGGAGAAGGGTCATTGTCCTGGGACCACCTCTGGTTTTCAGCAATGCACAGTGAAACCAAGGAGGACTCTGGAGGAATCTTCCCCTTCCCCTTCTAATGCAGGAGTAACCTTAATCATATCAGATGCTCAGGCACTAGAAGTTGCCCAGGCTTTGTCCTTTTCCTATTCCAAATTGGATATAGCACTGCTTAACCAACTTCTCCGACAGAGCAACAGCCTCTCTCTTGCCTTTAAAAAGTGTAAAATAGAATTGACAGTTCTAAGGACTTGGTAGGCATGTTAAGTGAAAATAATGTTATATTCCTGAGACTGTTGGAGATTTTTCATATTTTATATTCCTACAGTATTTACATTACAGACCCATTACAAAAGATTTACCTGATTTATATCTTCAAAGCATTTTATTCCTTCTAAAAGTGATATGAGACTATAACTATCTAGGATTTTTGTATAGTTTGTCGACATACTGCAGGAAACTGCTATTTTCTCTTGAAATGTAAAAATCTGCCAAATGATAAGTTCAGAAAAATGTCTTACAAAGACATCAGTTATTCTTATGAGATTGTGGCATTTTTAAATTGGAGCTTTTCAGTTCACAAGGAACAAGGTCAGTCCTAAAATGTATCTGTCCTGCAAACAGGACAGTTTAAATAAGATGGTAATTTGTATGTTTTGCTTGCAGGCTGAATTAGAAAGTTTTAGCCATGAAGTGTATACTTGTAGACTTTGAACAATATATTAAGCTTTGCTATCTTTTTTTTCTTACTATTTAAACAGTGCTGTTTTGCCAGCCTGTAGTGTCCTTTTCAAATGACCTTTTTAGTAGAACATGTATTCCTTGAAAAGTCCAATTTAATTTGGAGACTTGTCTGTGCACGTTGAACATATTGCCATTTTTTTCTGCAGGAGAAGTACCTTATCTTTTATTAATTTATGCCCTATGCTGCAAGGAGGCACAGACCTATTTAATAAATCAGTGTATAATATTAAGAATATGCATAAGTCTTTATAAGATCATGTTTCAAATCAGGATTCAATCTAACTCTACAACCCTTGGTGAAAGTGACTCGCTCCTAGAGAAGCAGACTTGGGAAAAATAGTGGGAATATATTATATAAGAGGGAGAAGTCATCTTACTAATTAATATTTGATAATGCTGAGGAATTAAGCTGAAAAATGTATACTTTTTAGAAGAAAGTAGTTGGAAGGCTGGAATTACACTGTGATTAATGTGATATAATGATTTATTTTATGCATTCTAAAACAGGTATAAACTTTATGTTAAAATAAATATTTAATGTATTAGTATTAGTCTACAAGACCCTTACTCAAGAAACTAACCCAGAGAAAGTCAGTGCAGTGCATTTTATGTGTACGTACTCATCACTGGATATAAAGGATTCATGAAAAAATCATAATAAGATACACTTTCATGACATTATAGCATGTTAGGTTTTTTCCTGCGCAAATCGTGGAAGGAAGGTTACTATGGTGACAGAAGACTCATCTGAATGATTGTATCTCAGTTGCTGAGCATTTTAATGCCTGGCTTTTCCAGTATACCTTTCAGTGTCAAACTGAAATTTTGAAGCTACAGGAGATGCTTTAAATTCTGCTGCAAGGAAATCATGGCCAAAACATAAGAAGTCCCTCAAACAGATAAACAAAAAGAGATGAGAAAAAAGGAGAAAAAGTAGTTAAACTTTGTGCCATAAGTAACTCTCTCTGTAGAATCTGTTTTCTTAAAGTAAAATATGAAAAAAAAAAAGATTTGTCAGCTAGTAAATTAAGTTTCAGTATGTTTTTTCCTCCCCTAACTAGTTTTACAAAAAATATACAAAATAGGATCTGCTTCTAAGAAAAGTGGCATTCCTTACAGTAATTGAGTCATGAGGTTTCTTCAGCAACTCTGTAAGACTGTTACTATAAAGCTGCAAGAATTCCAGCTCAAAGCAAGATGAACACAGCATATACCAGCTATTCGTGGCTCCAGCGTATTTCAACAGTTGTAACTAGACTGCATCTGAATTCTCAAACTCCAATCTCATAACATATTTTGAAGAAAGGCTGTCTTTCACTTTCAGCAACCGGGGCTGACAGAAGCAAGGTCAGGTGCTCACCTTGGGTTTCCAGGTTCTGGTAGGAAATCTACCATGTGGATTAGATTGCAATGATTTTCAGGCTATTTACTTTAGAATTTCAAGCCTTGTGAACCTTGTAAAGTCTCACTGAGTTGTGAATCTTCACTGTCTGTAGTTTTTAGGCTCAGTAAGGATCTAAAGCTGAAATACAGCATGGATTCAATATTAAATTTCTAAACTGAAATATTATTATTGTTATAACTACTAATTGTTATATTATTGTTATTATTTACTATGACATATTCTCAGCACTCTGCTTCTTG
>JAOXJM010000041.1:39579128-39599871 GCA_026413425.1 Tringa solitaria | reverse complement strand
AGCTCAAAGAGGAAATCTGACATGACTGAAATTAAAATTAAGTATTCTGCTTACTTTGGCGGAGCCAAGAATTAATATAAAATATTATTTAGTAATGTTATTCAGTAACTTTTTGGGGCAAAAATAATAATGTGGGCTGTCTCTTGTTTTTATAAATGTTCAATCTTGTAGCTCACCTTTGCTGATGTAAAACAGTATTGAAAAGATACCATACAATACTGGAAACGAGGGGCCCCTTACCTATATAATCTATTCCTAGAATTTGTCAGGAATTTGCATAACAATTAGAGGAGCAGATGCACCCGAACTATTTAACAGGAAGAGGCTAGAAGTACCTAGAAATGCATTAGATGGCATTTAAAAAAATGCAAAGAAGGAACAATGTCCCTAGGCCCTCCCTTGTTTGGGATGCTCAGTAGATCACAGTAGTCATTTATACTTGAATTAAAGCTGGAAGGTGGAAGGGTATTGCCAGCCTGAATCTTCCTGATTTTTCTTCTGACCAAAGTCCTGTTTACAAATGCAGAACATTGTGTTAGTTTTATTAATGATTTTGTACTTCTTTCTGCACTTAAAATAATAATTTTATGTGGAAATTTGAATAATTTACTGTTCAAACATCTCTATAATTAGCAAATTAGTTCTTTTCATGAGATTTCTTATGTTGCAACTTCAGCATGAATTCATGACTGTAGAGGAAGAAATTCTCTAGTCTTCTTCACTTTAAGTGTCTGTAAGGTAAAAATAGTCCTGAATAACTACAAACTTCAACCCCCGCCCACCTTATATCCTTCAACCTTTGCCCACCTAATATCCTGAAATCTAAAATTCATTAAGATTGTGGTCATAAGTAAAATAATTACAAGAAAGATGTCTGATTCTTAGCCAGCAGCTATTTTTATTCTAGTCTTGCTTTGAAACTCTTACCATGCATTATTAAACATACTAAGGAGCTAGACAAAAAAGTGAAGACTTCATCCAGGGTGACAAGGTATGACCAAACATAAAAATAAAGTAAGTACTTTTAACATGAGAAATATGTTAAATTGAACTGTTCAGGACCTTATTTAAAACACTAGGTGCTCAGTCTTCAAGTTTTGGCTACTTCCTTTTTTAGTCCTTATATAGAGATTTAGCAAGAATGTAATATATTGCATCAAAAAACCATGCACTCCACTGGTATCTTAGACTGGGAAATAGCTCCACGCTGGAGGTGCAGGAAGAGCCAAAGGAGCAGGGTAGGAGGGAAGCACATTTAGCCACAGGCAGAACTTTGCACAAAGGTAAGCGAAGGCTGTTTTTTCTCTCATGACCCAGCTTCTCACATGCTGTGCAAGTTACAGCTACGGGGAGTGTTTCACCTAATTTCCGTCTTGATCTCTCACAAGACCTGGTCCATTTCTCTGCCATGAACAGGTAATTCCAGTCCTCATTGATTCGTTTTTGCTCTGCTCATTAGTTCTGCATTGTCTGATGATCCACCTTCCCAAAGCTATCTTCCTGTGAGAAAGCAGGATTTTGTTTCCTTAAGAAAGAAAAAGGCAAAAAGGAGAAAATGTTTTTCTTTAGTGCCCGAATTCCTCTAGTCCGAGGCTGTGGCTACCAACACCGCTACCGAAGCATCTCATCAAAGGCTGTCAAAATGCATCCAGGTGACATGCCATTAGGTTATGATTTTGTTTGACAAAATCTTAATCCCATTTCCTGAAGTGAAAGGTTCCATGTCCTATCCTTTGTATAGCCATTTACCTAATTCTTCAATGTTCTGTGTAACCACTGCTTCATTGTCACAATTCCCCATTGAGTCTGGTGAAAGCTGCACTTGCCAGTGAGAGTCAACACTTCACATGAATTTTTTCTTTTCACTTTATCGACAGGCCGTGTAAGATGCAGGGTCTTTATGAAATCTTTTCTTGTGTCCTACCTAGGCAATTCTGTGATTCTGTCATTTGCTTTACTTAACAGGATGGGACAAGGATAGTCAAACAAAAAATGAAAACCCAACAGCAAAAACCAACCTGTGTAGATTTAAGGAGGGAAGATCTAAATGATCAATATATACATCAGGATTGATATCTAACGTAGTATTCAATAGGTCTTTAGCTAAGAGCTTGAATAGACCAGATTTCTTCTTACACAATGCCAGAATCGAGCTCACAAATCTCAGAACGAGAAGAGAAAGTGATTGCACTTCCAAAAAAATCAGTATCACGTTAAGTCCCATATCTTTTGAGAAAAGCATCCTTCTACACACGTCTAACTTTAGATCATGACTTCATAACAGTCATAATTCTAGGATGACTACCAGTTGTATTTAAAACTGAGTCTTTATTACTTTTTTCCTTTACTTTTTTGTGTCCTATTGGATTTGGATTAAAGGCTGACATGATTAGTATCACTTTTTCTAATTATCAGTTTGCATCCTATTTTAGTGCATGAAAGTTGAAATGGTCTTTCTTTTTGTTTAGTCTGAGAAATGCATGAATTGTTTGACTTCAGATCTTTCAAAAACATTTTTCTTAAATATTTACCCATATCAATTTCTATAGTATAGTTGTAGAGACAAAGTAAACATTGTTGATTTAACTTAGTGAGTTTATTTTGATTCTTTTCTGGCAGTTTTTCAGAGCAATAAATTCCACAATGCAAACGATCAATAATTATTAATAAAATTAATAAAAAAAAATTCAGAGAATTCAATGGAACTGATCAATTTTCTACTAGGTAGTTACAGTCAAGGTCAATGAATTCTTGCCAAAAACCAGACAGCAAATGCAGGGAACTACCTCCTTTTGAGACAAAGTCATTTTGTTTTATGTACCTGGAAACTTAGGTATAAAATAGGTTAAAGCTCATACCCAACTGAAGTGAAACTGAATATTAAACCAGCTAGAAGAAGGAATCAAAGTATGTGTGCGTGATTTGGACCTGATGTGAGGTTTTAGGTCCTTGTTTTACCTCCCATCCGTTGTCCATGGTTTTATAGGTTCTGTCTTATCATCACTGACAACAGCATTGTTCTGTTATTATTCCCCTATATTGCCTATTTAGTGACAGGAATTATTGTGTTCTTTAGCTTGGTGGAAGACAGGAAGAAATGTGGGAAGATTAGCAGGTGTACTTTGGAGGAGAGTTGGGATTGGGAGAGGAACAAAATACCTTCTTTTCCTTCTTTTAAAAAATCTGGCAGATGGGAAGGTGTTTATTATCATTCACTGTAGTGGCCATTCAGTTATTAAAATGAGTAATTAAAATGCTCTTCCTGCTGCAGAATGTCACAAAGTGTTTGCACCTCACAGTGAAGATGACAAGTCACCATGAGGCACACCAAGAGCTCTCTGTGTGTGAGTATTCTAACAGTTACTAGGCAGAGAGGTCTAATAATTTCAGATATTTTAAAAATCTGTTTTGGGGGGTCTTTGCTTTCCATAGAGAATCTTTTTTCATGATTGCTACTCTTTCCTGTAAATTCCCTTGAAACTGGGGAGCCAGAGGCAATCTTTTTAACCTTATGCGTATTAGAAACAAGAAATTGAACATTTTTAAATATTTCATCCTTCTTTATCAAGGTTAATAGCAAGAGTTTTCAAATCTTGATCCATATTTCTGTGTTCTGACCCTGCACAGAACCTACACTTTCATCTTTTTATATGCAGTTCTTTGCAGGGCCAGGTAATGACAAAAAAATTGGACTCAGTACATTGTAGAGTCTATTTCAGTGCCTATAATGCTGATTGATGCAGGTGAGGGACAGTTCCACGACCTCTAAAGAAATAAAAGCTTGAATTTTTACAGTTTGATATAAAGAAAAATGGACAGTAGCAGCCTCAGGGATTCCATGAATCATGCACAAAGAAGGAGCTGTTGCACACACTCACGGGAAAATGGATATGTAAGAAGCTCTGGCAGAATTCATTTGGAGTGATGCACAAAACTGAGCAGCTGAGTGACAGAAAGTGAAGCCAGCTCTCTTACTCCCTGGCTTTGAGTGATGACTGTTTTAGAAATAAATTGTGAAAACATTCTAGACGAAGAAAGGAGCAGTCAAAAACCTGTAACTGTGATGGACAAACGAAGAAGACTCAGACTAACCGTAGTAGCTTCAAGTTTTGGTGCCAATTTAAAAGAAAAAAAAAAAGACCGTAGGCGGGATTATTTTTGCCAATAGCTGATTCAAAAGTAGCTGATTGTGCTTGATCGATTGTTCTAAGAGGTTATTGCAAAATATGGTTTTGAATATAACAATATGCCTCCCTTTACTGCAAATTCCAATGGTTATTAGGAAAGGGACATAACCAACTGTGTGCTGAAAGGGCTCTAGAATTGCTACTATCTATACCTAGAGCTTTTGTATTACAAAGGCACATATGACATTTTTCTATTGATGAGATTTTGCCCAATAAACCAAAATCAGTTCCTGCCTGGTAATTCCTGAGATTAGCCATTAAAGTTTCTCCAGTTGCTCTTTAGGCACGTACTCAGATAAAATGGCTTTATCTAACTCAGATAAGGTAAGAAAAACACATAATGCTTGTATTTTACATATCTGGTAGTATTTTCAAGACCAGTTTTCACTTGGCCATAACAAGTGACAGTTTCCATGTCTGTAATAAAACTTAATTGCATTTTATAAATCACTTCTGCTGTTTAGAATTCATGAACTTCAAGCTACCTAACTGCCTCTTACAATATGGGGCACAAGCTTTATGGAGAAGGAAGAAAATTTCTCATGTAACGACTTTCAAAAGAATTTGATACTCTTGCACAGCATTCCCATAAATGAGCTATGGAAACATTAGGGATCTAGTGTAGAGTGAATAGCAAGTAGCTGAAAAGCCATACTGAGATTAGCTACCTGTTGTTCACAAACTGAAAAGATGAGTAAAGAGAAGTTTCTCAAGGTCAGTATTATTTGCTGTTTTCATTAAGGATTTGGATGGCAGAATTTAGAAGGCCCTTATTAAATTTTCAGGCAAAACCAAGCAAGGGCAGGACAACTACAAGCACTTGTGAAGATTAGAATGTGAAGTGTTGATTGATTGGAGCAATAGGGTGAGACAGACAGGATGTAAATCAATCTGAGAAGGGGCAAAATCCCACACGAGTATAATTAGTTATGTGCATGCAAGATGAGGAATGCTGGAAAAGTGGAAGTTCTAAAAAAGAAAACCTGCAACTTTTAGAGGATCAAAACCTGAGCGAGAGGTACCAGGGACTTGGCGCCCTGACTTCTGATAAAAAGTAAAAGATTTAAACTGAATCAAGGAAAATGTTTGCTACACTGTACAAACAAGATTTCAAAACACTAAGGATAATCAAGCTCCAAAACAGGATGGTTATCACTCGAGATTTTTTGGTACACGTTGACAAATAAAGTACAGCAGTAGCTTAAAGGCTCATTAACGATACCTAATTTCTGTGGTTCTCAGTCAAGCTGTTATTTCTCTGTAAATGATATTCATATTGCTAAACATATGCTATCCTGGAATGTTTATGATGAAGAAAGGACAAATTAAATCCCAGTATACAAAACAACATATCTGGAACAAAAGTTTTGTTGTTATTTTGAAGCTAGCTGATAAAATATACTTTCACTGATTTGATATTTCAGATATTTCTGAAATTTCTTGGCATAAAGGTGAAAAGTTGGTAAAGATAAAACTGGCTTATAATGTCTTGGCCCTGTTGTTGTTGCTCTTGTAGATCTTGTACACAATTGTGTGTATCATTATGGAACCTTTGAAACAGGTGAGTGAGCTATAAGTATAGCTCCAATTAGACATGTTAATAATTTTCATGGAGTCAGAAGAACTGATTCACATGAAAAGCCATTGGTAGAGCTTAGCTCTGAATTCTGATGTACTAAGTCTCAGAAAAGCTTTTAAACCACAAATTCTTTCTATCCTTTTTATTAGAATTGAAGGTTGCCTTCTAGCACGGTTGGATGATGCTTATCTATTAACAACCGAGGCACTATAAAAAGAAATCTTGAGTAGCTGGGTTATGACTCCTGAGATTAATTCCTGATATTTACAGGGATATTTACAGTCTTCCCCTTCAATAATTAGTTTAAGTTAATGGGGTTTTTTGGTCTGCTGATGTTTGCAGAAATCCTGAAAAGAATTAAGCGTGTTTACTTTTTCACGTAAGGAGCATTAAGCATTGGAACGGGCTGCCCAAGGAAGCTGTTGAGTCACCATCCCTGGCAGTATTTAAAAGATGCATAGATATAGTGTTTAGAGATACGGTTTAGTGGTGGGTTTTGCCAGTGTTAGGTTGACAGGTCTGAAAAGTCCCTTTCAACTTGGGAAATTCTATGAATAGAGGTGAAAAAATTTGCCCATTGTTGAGCTGGGCTTTGGGAGTGGTTCCGCTGTCTTTGTGCATACATCTGTGTGAAGCTAAGTGTGCAGGCAAGTCACACCCAAAATTGTCTCCTGTATTCACTATTGTGTAAGGAAAATAGAGAATGTTCACACAGCCCTTTTAAGATTATACTTTAAGGTTTTAGACAGTTGTGAAAAAGATGGAGTGGCAAATCAAGAGAATAACATAGATGTAACAAACATTCTCATGTAAAATTGGTAGTACTTTTCCTTTCAAAAGAAACCCCATCTTTCTCATTACCCCATTCTATTACTGTTTGCTTCAGATGCAAAGTGACCTAATTAGTGGTGTAGGTGGAAAAGAAAGGACTTCAGAGCCATTTTGTAAAGACTCTATGCACTAAAGGCTTGTTACTTTACAGTGTCAAGCAAAGTTACCTAACAGGCTACTTACAATAGAATATGGGCCTGAGGTATGTCCTACCCCTGGCCAAGACAATAATAGGTTAATTAACTACTCTGGGAATAAGAAAGAGGACCAGCCTTTTCCTGTAAAACTGTCTAGTGCTCATGTTCTAAAGGGAAAGCATTATTGTGTTGGCTAATTAGGAACAGGAAATAAAAGAAGGAAGCCAGTTAAATTTGTGTTTGCACAGGAATGGGCAGCAAAATCTCTGTTACTAATGATGGAAGAAATAAACGTTGCTCTCTTAAGCTGCAAAGTTTAAGTTTGTCAAGATATGTGATTTGGTCATAAAGAGTAATGACCTGGGAAAAAAGAAAAATGAACATATAATCAGGTTTTAGAGAAGAAAATGTCTGCATGTTCATTTGCCCTGGAAGTAAAGACCTGAGGCTTGTTGAGAGGTTTTGGTTTTTTGGGTTTTTTTTTTTCATTGTTCTTATTTCTTTCTCTTCAAACTACATTTGTATGCCAAGAGCACAACTCCTTTTCTTCTCTGTCTGGAACTCTAGAGGTTGAAGTACACAGTGTGTTCTTAGCTGAACATGGAAACATTGTGTATGCTGGCATGTGACTTAATGCAGAAATATTTGAGGGATTTATGAACTTGTTGAGCAGCTGAAGTCAAGAGTTTTGGATGAATGCATACTCAGGTATGCAGAAATCCTAGTGCTGCCCCTTTTATTTTCTTCATTGAATAAAAGCTTTAAGGTACATGTTTCAGTCTTAGTACTTTGAATAATAAGAAGCAGCAAGATTAAATTTCTCTTTCCCTGACAAATCCCAGGTCACGTTACAGTCTGGTGATATTGTCAGTAGATCAGTGAAATGCCCAACCTACCAAATCTTCATTTTAAATCTTCCAGTGGCCTATCCTTAACACTTGAGGATAGAGTCCTGTCTAGCTCTAGACATCCTGGTGGACCTGTGGTCTTAGTGGAAGAGTCCCATTAGTTCCAGCAAAGGAGAGGAGATTGTGTCTTAAGAGGCTATACTACATCTTGCAGAAACGTTTGGATGTCAGGAATCCTTCACAGCTTTTAGTCATTTACTTTCTTTTTCATATCAGTCAGTGTAATATGTAACTGAGAGCAGCTTGGCTAACACTAGGGAGGCAAATTTGTTCCAGCTAAGTACAGTGGGTTGTTCAGCATATTATGTCACCGCTGTGTGAAGCTGATGATGATGCAAAAGTCAGAGTCACCTCTGATTTTAATAATACAAGTTGCTGCATGTTAATATTATACTGAAATAAGCGTTTGAGCCCTGTGGTATGATAAGGGATGTTAAGGGAGCAAGTAGTTCTTGTTGAGTTGCTGGTATGGTTTTGATGCTGCTCTGGAGATCTTTAAGACCCGCCTGGATGTAGTCCTAAGTAATGTGCTCTAGACAATCCTGCTTTAGCATCTAGCAGGACTAGATGACCTCTAGAGGTCCCTTCCAACTCCGACAATTCCATGATTCCGTGACTTCATTACCTACCTTTCTAATTCATCCAGAAGTTTCCCATTTCATGAAGGTGATGGAGTGCTTCTTATTACAAATCACCTAGCTATCCACAGCTTTGTGCTTCAGATGGGACTGGAGAGGAGAGATACAGAAGCCAATTCCTTATCAAAAGACTAATGGTTCATTTCAGTGAACAGTAGTCAGAACCTGCCTCTCCTGCAGAACTGATTTATTTTGACAATCCACTCTGATAGGCTGGTAAAAAACTGTGGTCTGTTTGTCAAGGACACAAAGAAATCTTTGATCTTCAAGTTATATTCTGCACACTGTGCATAACCCTTGAAAATATCCTCCTTTTGTCTGCAACTGGCAAAGTCAAAGTAGAGAAATTGAGTGAATCGGTAACAGATGTTTTAGAAGGAACCTGTCACCATCTAAAATGATAGCAAAGAAGCCTTTCTCATCTCCTGACAACTGAGGACAAAAGGCTAGTTGCATAGAAGTCGACATAGTACCAGATCCCTTGCAGATCTTTTCTTTTTGTGAAGAATCTCAGACTTTTTTTTTCCAGAATTTTTTTCCTCTTGCTAGTTAGATATTTTTTTTTTGTGCGTAAAGCTGGCAAAAAATTCTAATTATGTAGGATGGGGAAAACAAATTAAGACTTGTACATGTTTACAGCTAGGCAAAACCAGATCTGATGATGAGAAAAGTATGATTCTGCTAATTAGAAGTCCTAATTCCATTCTGTTACCTGGCCTGTTTTCTCAAGTTGTCATAGCTGAGATGAGATCCTTGACAAAGTTTTCTCTTCAAAACTTGTACAAAAGATTTCTTTGTCTTAAGGTTGTATTTAGCACAAGTGATACAGAAAGGAAAATAGCTTACTGAGAGGCAGTTGCTTCAGATCCATGGCTTGTAAACAAAAGACACCTGGCTGACATAATGTGCAAAGAATCCAATTGCTGAATGAACAATTCAATTAATTGTTCAGCATTAGTGGCTGCCTTCTATGAAAGTATTATGTGGCAATCACAGTACAGAACTAGCAGATAGCAACTCTGGAGCACGACTGCCCAGAAAACAAACCAGTTTTGTTAAAAATTATGAGGTTTTGACACTTCTTTAGTACATTTGAATGAAAATGATACTTTCAAAATGTGAGCATTAAGGATCCGAAGGACTGTGTAAAAATTTGTAGTTTATGATAGAGAATAATTAAATGGAGAAATATGTTGGGGAGTGTCTCTTAATTGCTGTTGAAAGTTGTCCTCTTTGTCTAAACTAACCATTAATGTTCTCACACAGAGAAAGAAAATGATTTAATGAGAAAGCAGATGAGAATCTTGGTCTCCTAGATTCTGGGGGATTGTCCCAGACAGAAAATTTACCAGCTGAGGCGAACAAGTCTGATTTTTGAATAGAGCTCTCATCACGGATCTCAAATCTTTCTAATAAAAGTTTAGCTACAGCTGGTACTGCACTTTGAAATTTTGTATTAGTTTATTTGTAGAGATGGATTCTAAACTACAAACAACACTGTTTGTATCTAAAAAAAGATATTTTTAAGAGCAAGAATTAAAGAAATAAGCTACAGACACATGATGTGTAGTTGTGAGATGTTAGCCTTCCAGTTTTCTGTTGTGTTTTTTGCAAATGCTTTGATTTTATTTACAAGTCTCCAAAGAAGGATTACCTTCCCCCTCAAAAAAAAAATAAAAATCAGTGAACTAACCTTGGCAGTCCCAGAAGCTGGATCTGCAAGGACCACCATGCTCTCCATAGATATACTTTCTGGCACAGAACTAGGTAATTTAATGGAATCTTTCATGTTTTATATTGCTTTTTGGACATAAAAGTAATCTCCATCCCAACAGCAAAGCTCTCCAGGGTTTTGCTCTGGACAACAGCAAAGCTCTCCAGAGTTTTGCTGTCAGCTAACACAGTGCCAGATTTTCACTATTGTATGTTTTTCCTGTCTTGCCAGATGCCAAATGTGAGCCACTGGTAGGGACTTTGGACCCCTACCATTAATTCCAGTAACTTTTGATTTTTGAGCTAAAGACTTTGCTATGTTAGTAAATAGGTTGTAGCAGACTAGTGCGCCACTGTTGGTGTCTTCTGAAGTTTTACAGGTATGATGACACTTCCAAACACAGGCTCATTTCTGTCAAACTTATGACCACCAAACACAATCAATTTAATATCTATCTGAAATTGAAACACTTATGACTGTTGTGACCTGTTGTTTTTGAAATGTTACATTCTGTTATTCATGAGAAATGAATACAGCAAAGATTTAGCGGTAGTCAATGTTTGATTTCTGAGGTGTCAGCTCATGTTTATACCTTTAGGTTGTGATCCTGCCAGTTTTCTGGTTCAAGGTCTTACAATGGATGAATTTTCCAATAATAGTCTAAGAATGAATATTTATTAGTGTGAAACAATCATTACTATGTATATGAAAAAGCAGTTCAGTATGGAGCAAGCTGGTTTAAAATCACTGATGTGTATGTTTTGCAGTATTTGCTTAGTGCTAATTCTGATTAGCGTTTCAAAACCATGATTTACAGATCACTCTATAACTTCACACGGTTGGTTGGACCTGCCTATTTATTCTAATTTTTTTTTTGTTTCCAGTCCCAAGGTGACCACACACTGTGTGTTGATTAGAACCATACAGCACTTTTAATAGAATGTCCTAGAAGGAACAAGGACTGCTATATGTTTTCATGGTTCTAATAGCAAACGTTGTTCTTAGCTACACTAGTCAGGATTGAGGCTGGCATAGGAAAATGAGATACAGGCCTGAAGTCTGTTATGGGTTTTCACTGTCAATTTACCCGTCTGTTATAGCTTTTCAAGGGGAAATTCTCCAAGGATCTCTTTGGCAATGCAAATTGGTATAGAATCTGATTTTGCAGTTTTCAGTTGCTATTTTAACAGTCATTGTCCATCACAAAATAATTAAAAATGTTATTAAAATAGTATATTAAAATGTAAGTTGATGGAGTATGATTGGACATTTGGAAATTTTAGATCTGTATAAGTAAAGGCTACTGAATACGATTTGTTTCCTTTAGAATTCTTTTAGATACCTGGTTTTTTTTTTCTTCATTATTTAATGTCCCAAGTAAGGTATTCTACTTTCCCAGACTTTCAAAGCTTTTCTGTGATAATCGTACTGTACTTAAGAACAGGTGACTCTGATTATGTCCTTTGGAAATGTTTACAGAGGAAAAGAGCTTTGAATGTTATTCATAGAAAATGGTATGTGCTGAAAAATCCTGATTTGAGAGCACAATGACGTTAAATCGTTCTTGAATTTACAGCTTGTATGAAAACACAACTTCTGACTTATAAAAGGCTTTATTTATGAAATACATTTCTCTGAGTTAAGTAGTATTTTGCAATGTGTTGTATGTACAGTATATCGGTAACCATTCAAGGTTACAGTAAATCTTTTTTACGTAAGAATATCAAAAGGCACAATATACAAAACATTTAATATTTGCTGCAATTCAGTAGCATTTCCATGCATTCTTACCACTAAAGGGAAGACAGTAACGCTGAGCACAAATCAAAGGCTCTTTATTTTGCCAGTATTTTTGCAGTGTTGCATTTTGGAGTTACTTATATATTCCAACATTAAAACAGTGACTGAAAGGGTAGCTAAAGTCTGACAAGTAGTTTTAGAGCAGAAAGAAAGATATGTGACAGGCTACCCGGGATAAGGACCAGGTACAGAGGAATAAAGTTAATCTGTTGGCCACATCTGGATTAAGAATGGAAGAAGACTCATGAAGGGTCAGTCTGGAGGTCAATCCATCCAACTTAGTATCCTGTCTCTGGCAGTGACCAAAAGCAGATGCCTAAGGAAGAGTGTAAGTACAAGGTAAATATGCTCCCCACAGATATTCTCCCAGCATCCAGTCATTTGCAGTTCAAGGACTTGTGGAGAAGGCTGTAGTTTCTACTTGTTTTATAATGCTTGCAGCTCTCTCTTCTGTGAACTTTGCTAACCTCCCCCAGAAACCCTGTGAACTTACAATCTACAGCACCTTGTGGCCAGCTGTAGCGTAGCTGAACTACTGGCTGTATGAACAGCTCTCTTAGTTTTGGACTGCCTTCCTCATAGTTTAATTTCACATCCCCAGTTCTTTTCTTGGAAAAGATAATGGCCCATCAATCCATATATACCCTCTCCATGACACTTCTGATGTTATTGAACTCTGTCATATGCCCCACAGTCATTTCTTTTTCACTCTGAAGAGTCCTAGCCTACTTAACTATTTTTGATGCAGAAGCTGGCCCATATCTTTGATTGTGCTTGTGGTCTTTTCTGAAACTTTTACAGCTTTACTATAACCTGCTTGAGATGGATAGCCCAGCACGACATGCATTATTCAAGGCGGAGGAGAATTATATATTTATAGACTGGCATAATCACATTCTTTATTTTGTCCTGTCTTTCGCTGTAGTTTCTCGCCTTCATTTTGCCTCCTAAGCCTCTCCTGGGCTGAGCTGTATTTTCACTTTCATCTCTCGGAGGGAATGACCAGCTCAAAGCCCACTGTTGCGTATGAGAGATGAAGGCTGGGGCTTTTTTCCTCCAAATACATGATTTTATGTTCATCTGTGCTGATTTTCTTTTTCTATTTTATTGGCTATTAACTCTGTGTCATAAATCCCTGTGCAACTCTTTTGTGTTTCAGCTTCAGCTGTACTTTATCCAGAATAAGCTAGGAACCTTAGAAAAATCTCTCTCCTCACTACTCAGTCCTTTTCCCAACTGTTTATGAATATGTTGCACAGCACACATCCCAGTACTTACCCCTCTTGAACTCCAATCAAAGCCTCCTTCCACTGTAAGGACGGAGCCTTTGTGCCTGCCATTTTGTTTCTTGCTTTTTTTTTTTTTCTTTATCCCTTCAAGGTCCTTCCATTTTATTCCGTGGCAATTTACCTTTCTCAGCAGCCTTTTTCAGAGGACTTTGTCAAAGTCAACAAGATTTCCTTTATACAAGTCCTTAGCAGAGCCTTTAAAGAACCCCAATGATTTGGTAAAGCAGGTTTTCTTTTCACAAAAGCTGTGTTGACTTTTCCCCTAGTGTATCATAGTTATCCCTGTGTACGCTAGTTCTAACCTCCAGTGAAGTTTCTAATAATTTGTCTGACAAATACATCCAGATGTTGGCAAAAATTATTAATATTAAAACCAGGTCCCATTTCCATCAGGGCTTGAGGGCAAAGGAAAAGAAACATAACTTTAAAATTATTAGTTCCCAGCTATCAGTAGTATAGACTCCTAAAAAGGCAAGGTTAAGGATAGGGATAAACATGGACCACTGTTAAAAAAAGGTTGGAAATCATTCAATTGCATATTCTTTCACTACTAGGAGTAAACATCCTTTGCACTGCATGCTAAATAAAAAATTAAGAAACAGTAAGCATTGGACACAACCTATATAGCCTTAGAGAGATGTAACAGTCAGCAAACAATTCTCTGTGTTACAGCAGTGCCCACAGAATACTAGGTGTCACTGGGATATAGGAGAAGACGTAGTTTATACCTGACAGCTTACAGTCCATCAAAAAATGTGCATGAAAAAATTGATGTTCCAGATGCTACCAAGATTCCTCAGCCTCTGCTGCTGTCCAGACTGCTGACACATCTTATTTTTCTGGCTAAAATGACTAAATGAATGAGGCTCTTTTATGGACCTTGAGTGATCTGAGGTTGAGAGCTGTGATTTTCTCTTTTGCATGCCACCCTGACCCTGTGGGCCATGCTGCTGGAACATGCAGGCTGTATAATTTCTCTGTTTTTAAGTAGAAGTTCAACAGCCTTTAGGGAGGTTTTGGGAGGATGATTGTAGTTTCAGGCTTCATTAAGTGCTTCACAGATTCTCCTGCAAACCTTAGGTTGCATCACCAGCCTATTGGAAACAGTGAGTATGTTTCCTAATGGGTGCTCATATGTTCCCAATGAGTGGAAATAACGAGTTACGCTTATCTATATTTCGACATGCCCACTTCAAAAGACAGTAGCTTAACTTACAAACAAGTAGTAAATGTATGTAGTTTCATGATAAAAAATCCTTCGTTACCTTTGTCTTGAATTTTATGGCCATATTATAGCATTCTGACACATTTTTTGTCCACAGAAATTCCTCTTCTGCCACTACAGAATTAATGCCTATGAAATTGTAGGCTTTTATGAGTTGAGATTTTATGACTTTGTACAAGTTCATGTGATTTTCAAGGTAGAAAAGAGGTAGAAAGGGAGAACAAGTAAAATATAAACATCCTAGGGGAATCTGAAGTCTTAATAATGAATGCCACAGCTTTGTTTTGGCACTCCACTTGGTAGGGTAGAACATGAGACATGAAAAACACTCTGAGATTCATTTCCCCTTCACAGTTCTTTCCTATGGATGTTTTTACAGCAGGGGATGATGCAGTTCATACAGAATGTGATTGCCTGTATATGATGACTGATTATATAGCAATTAAAATTTTCTGGAACTTGCATAATTTGAGTATGCGGTGACTATATAGTTCCTATTAAAAAAAAAAACAAAAACAAAAGCAAAACCAAACCAGAAATTTAGATAATCTAAATTTCTGTAATTATTGTATGTGAGAATAGGACAGAAATGTAAGTGGAGATATTATGAGTAGGATTATTCCATGGCAGAACATGCTTTGTTTCATTTTTCATTTCACAAGATATTATGAACATATATATGTTTATATAGGAGTGTATTTTATCAGTAAGTAATGGGATTTGTTTCACCTAATCTGAACAAAGTAATTTTCAGCTCATTTTAACAAAGTTTTAATGAAACACTTGTAACCTGAAAATAATGCTGAAACATTACTAAACCGAATGCCTTCCTACTTGCAGGGTGATGTCTTTTTGACAAAAGCAGAGTTTTGTTTAAGCACAAACATCCTGCTTGGAGCAAAGTCCCACTAAATCTCAGCAAATTGGGTCCAATTAAATACAACAGAAAAAGTATAGCCTCATAGTAAACTTTCTGTGCAGAATTTATGTGCAGTGCCCTAACTGGAAAAACCTAATTCCTTCCATTTTTGCTGATTGGTTCCATATTGTAATAGTAAATACATTTCCTCCAGGTATTGTACATTACAGCTGTGCTTAATCAGTGATTATGGCTTGTGTGCTGGGAGTAAACTAGCTATGTGTATTCCCTGCCCTTCTCAGCTGAATCTTGCTCTTTCTGTCAGGTCAGTGGCTTCATACTTTACATGGAAAAGAAAATTGGCACTACTGCCTCCTCTCCCACTGGCAGTGTTTTTAATGGAAGAGGACTCACTTTTTCTTTTGATGTCCTGCAGCAGGTTGGAAATACAACAGTCTCATGATGAAAAGTCAAAACTCACTCTGCCAGCTGAATTATGCTCTGAAGCTGTGGTATGTTTAGTTGCTATTGGCAGGCTATATGCTGGATCATGTATAGTCCATCCCCTTGCAGCCAGTGTAAACTTAGAATCTTAGTTTTCTCCATTCAGTTCCAGAAAGGGAGAGAATTTAGGACACACGGCTGTCTCAATATGTATCCATTGGCAAGGAAGGCTTCATTCAGAATACTGGTTTTGGTACCCTGCCCTTTGTGCTGGAGACTCTGTTTTACACGTTATAGTAGAAACATGAGCATATATTCTAAGAGTCTGTATTTACTTGGAGTTCCAGCTACCTTAAGGTTAGTCTTGTGACACCTCTGTCCTTTTTTGGATCTTGTCATTAGCCAGTCCTATTCTGTTAATTATATTAATTTCAAAATGTCCGTCCAGCAATATGAGTTGCTTCGACTTGTTAAGTCACCCAAACATATCCCACAAATTCTTATGGGCTCATGTGCATGCAAACTTAGTGAAGGGCAGTTAATAATGTTCAAAACTTCACTCTCTGGAGAAATATAAAGTAATAAAGAAATGACAATAATCTATTAAGATGGCACATAGCACTTTGCATCAAGTGTTATTTGCACTGTGTGAATTAGCCTTTTGCTACAGCACATCCATTACCTTCTCTTGGAGAAAGTATTCAAGCAAAATCTTACACTTGGGTCTAATTTGAATAGCATGTTTCAAGCTACAGGTCTGAAAAGAGACTATAATTATTATAGTATATATTCAAATCTATCATGGTATAATATTATATCTCACATACTCTCAAAAGGACACACAGTCGTGAGAAAAAAAAAAAAGCAAAATATAACCCTATCTGAGCAGGCAATGTTTATACTGGAATTAAATTACAAGTTTTCAACTTATTAGCACCTAGTGTCCACTGCTCCAAAGGAAAACCTGAAGAAAGCCCAGAAAAGAATCAACACCAAAAACATAAAAAGGTGATAAAAGAGGAGCAGAAAAAAAAATGTTTCTTAATTGAGCCTTGGAAAGAGAACCATGATCAATGGCCTTCCTTTCAACTCTCTGGTTATGAGAATTCCTCCCGGCAGCAGTCCATGCCAATATTGGGTGTTAGAGTGAATAATAAATCTGGCTGACATTACAGGCAGTACTTTTAGTTTACTGCTTTGATAGAATTGCAACAAAAAAACAATTCCACTGTATGTGTTTATTTATTTATTTATCTATCATCTATTTATTTATTTATTTATTACAATTGAAGGCTTCAACTGCTGACAACTAATTCATTGAGTCTGATTTATGGACTATGGAAAGAGGAAGGAAAGGTTCAGCTTTGATCTCTTGTTGGCAGCTGAAAGTTTAACATACGTCCCTTTGTTAAAAGTGATTAGTTTCTGTTCTCTGAAATCTGTATGTCTTGAAGATGCAGACCCTGAGTGCTCTTCAAGGTCCTTCGATTTTGCACTGAAAATTGTTGCTGCTCCTGGGAACCATGTTGCTTGTTTCTCTCTTCCTAGCTGACATGCTGAACTGTTATGAAGAATTTCCTGCATGCCCTAACATCTGCTTTTTCTAGCTGACAAAAAAATCCAAATAGTTAATAATTTTGTTTGCTAGCTTTGCTTATTCCTCTTAAAAAATTACCAGGACATGGATCTTGCATTTAGTCTTTAAATTAAGTTGTGATATTAATCTCAATTAGCTGTCTAGAGTAGCTGCCTAAAATTTGTTAGGGATCTTGCCATCTAGTTCACCATTGTATCTGGTAAGAGACAACTGAACATCTGAGTCAGGTGAGAGGTACCAATCTTCCCTATAGCTGTAGAAGAAGCCTAAATAATTATTAGAACATTGAGTTTAAGTGAAGCTTGCTAGAGACAAGATATTGGAGAGGTGTGTCAAACATTGTTTGAAATATGAAATTTTTAAAGTGTCTAAACCCAAAATTAGAACATTAACAAAAATCAGCTAAGCCTTTCATTTTAGATTTTTTTTGTCTTTACAAACTCCTTAAAGTTATCTGGGACTGTTTCCTCTAAAAGGTACTCCTGTATAGTCCTTTATCAGACAATATTAATCTATGTGAAAATGAGCATCGAAATTTAAAATTTAGAAGGTGCATATGACTATAACCATTATAATAATATAATTATTTTCTGAAGAATTTTGACTAACTGTCCTTAGTTTGTTCTTCTCTGAATTCTGTAGTTTAATTTAATCATTCTGTAGTAATCCCTGTTGCTGTTGTTATTGCTCTATTTGCTCTTGGTGCTGTAGTAAAATGATAAAGGTGATCATAATTGATTGACTGCTACACCAGATAAGCAGCTGACCTTAAATGAATAACCTGTGGAATGTCCTAGAAAGTACAGATATGAAAACATCTCTAAATGCTATGGGTGGTTTCATGTAGGAGGTCAGAGTAGGTGATTGCAGTGGCCCCAGCTGTAATTTGTTCTGTTCATAGACAAATGTCAAAACAAACCTAAAGGAAAGAGAAGAACACTGCTGTGACTTACTACTGTACAAAAAAAAAATCTACCTTGTTAAATTTTTGAATCTTTTGTTAAAAATTAGAATAGAATTCAAATATCACATTAGCTGAACCACACAGTGGTGACCTGAATGATTTCATACCCATCATAAGAGTTCAGTGTGGCTTGCCAGGAACAATGTGTTGAGCCATCACGCAAAGAGTTATTCAATTAATCTTCTTGTTACTGTTATGGAACTATTGAGCACACTAGTGTCCTATTCGAGGTCTCCAGTTTTGGCTGAATAGCTCTTGATTCATTTAGATGACTATCAATCTAGGCATAATGCTCAAGAAACGAAAGGCTCTTAATAGCATACTTTTTCTGTAAAGGGAATCCAGCAAATTTACACAATGTGATTTTGATATATTTATATATAAAATTTTGTTCTAAGCAGTTGCTTTCAACTAGATATCTCCTATTGGTTTTAAAACAAGAGGAAAGTTTTACAGCTGATGTATAAATCAGTGAAGAAACCAGACAGTGTTATCATGGCTGCAGTCTTCACTGCAACGTGCGTGGCATTACAACCACTGCACATCTCAATGTTTATTAAGGGTGAAAAAGTGAGGTCACTTTAAATGTGATTTTAAGTTTGACATGCAAGGAAGCAATAAAAAATGGAGCCCCAAGATAATTTTAAAATTTCGCTTTGTATTTTTTATGGTAGCGGGTTGGTCCTGTCATTTATTTTAAAATGGGACAAAATATGCCCAATCTGATATCAATTACTGTTCAGGAAATCTCTAAAAGACCCAGCAGGGAGGTGGTTCCCTTAGGGGCAGTGGCACTGTACATACACTGCTTTTTACGTATGCCTACATGTCTTCCTGTGCAGGAGCTGCGTGTCTCTGCATCTAGTGAGGGAACGTGAATACTATCTAGATGCAAAGTAAATCTTCGGGGGCCAGAGTGATAGACTGAATTTAGTAAGACTGCATGTGAGTGAAGTTCCTTGTGTGGCCTGGTGTTCACAGCGCAAGGATAGTCCAATGGTATAACAGGTATAAAGAGGAACCTAGTTCTGTAGCCCAGAGGACCTGATGCTTTGGACATAATCAAAAGATGCTGGAAGCCCATGGTCGGTCTTTGGATCAGCACGAGGCACAGCGGGTGCTGTCATTTTATTCAGAAACACTGAGACAGGTTGGGAACACATGGGTCTCAGCATTTTGTATGACAGATTGCTGGTTAAAGCCCTCTGGGACCTGGCAAACACAAGTCCCAGTGTCTCCTCCAAATACAGGATCAGAAGCATGTTTTCTTGCAGAATCACCTGGCCCCAAAACAGTCTGGGTGGAAGAGACTACCCCCTCTCCTTTTTCTCTCTAGGCCAGGCCTATATAAACCATGAATTTTGTTGATGCATGTTTCTAGCCATTGGCCAGACAAAAAGCCTAAAATCAAGTGTCCTGTCAAGGCTACGTGCCTATTTTCCACGTGTTCTGATGGCACAGCCACAAACCTATAAGGAGCCTGAAATCTCAGATAGCATATAAATGCAAATGTGCCTTTTTCTTCAAATATTAGTGGTTAATGGTTTTTATGTCATGGTGTTCAGAGGGAAACCTAAGATTTCAGTAACCTGAGAGCATGTTGTAAGATATGACTTTGCCACGTCCTGTATATGTTTCATTCTTTCTCTTTGAAGCATAATCTACAGTGTGAAGAGCTATATTTTATATGTAAGGGAAAAATGAGATTTTATATTTGGTAGGTTTGTTGAAATGGATGTTTCTCTGCTTCAGTTGTGCCATTGTTTCCAGTATTTTTAGGAGGGACTCAGGGACCTCAACCTCTGATCCCAGACCTAAACCTGCGTTAACCTTAAATGTTCAAAATCCTAGTGAGAAATTGGCTTTGAGACATCATTGACAACATACATAGTGTAGTGACAGAAGCAGAAAGTTACACAAACTCCCTTTGGTTTTCCTTACACAACAGTAAGCAGTCTCTTTGTCTGTGAATGTGAACATACCACACACTGCCTTTATGGCAAGATTTTTTTAATGTGCACACTAGTAGCTTAGTCTTTAAAGTGCTCAAGGTCCTTGAAGGCACTGTGTAGTGGATAAGTTAGCCAAGTGACCCCTGCAAATAAATTGCATTCAGTCTTGGATAAACTTGATTAGCTGTTGGCTGAACATTTGAAATTGAGGACTCGATTCTGCCAATGCTTTCTACTCTGTCCAGCCCTCTAATCTTCAGTATTTCAACGAGGTCTGCGTGGACTGATCCATGTGCCTGTGAACAGCTCTTTGAAGGATCAGTTTTGTGAATTTCATGCAGAGGTTTCTTTTGGAGAATACTGTTATCATTTGAAATACTGGACTGTTCTTCATTTGTTACTTGTAATGCACATCAAAAAGATGTTGTGTTCCCTGAAATTCAGTAAACAGAAGATTCTGTTGCTCTAATAAAAATAATAATGTATGCTTGTTGAATTTCATAGGCATAATTCAGCACCCAGCTGCATAATGTGGCTATTTAATTAATATAATATATTCTTTTCTGCATGCTGCTGTATGATTAACGGTCCCCACTGAGACATGTACTGTAGGTACAAT
>JAOXJM010000041.1:39526600-39555837 GCA_026413425.1 Tringa solitaria | reverse complement strand
AGGAAAAGTAACTTGTCAGATAACTGAACCAGCCTCACAGCTGAGCATTCTAAATAATTTCTCCAGTAAAAATGATTTTATAAGGATTTCTGTATCCCTTCTGATCTACACAAAGATTTTATATTCCCAAATTACTTTACTAAACAAATTTGCTTGAAAGTTTAGTCAAGTCTATTTCAAAAAACAAAGTAACTGCATATTAGTTGATGTTCTTTATTATCAATATTGAATAAATCCATGAAATGAACAATGGATTGTTCATTTACCTAAAATGATAACACATAATGGTTTATCTATATAGATAAAAATATGGCTTACATATATGATCTATTCACACATATATATGGCATTTCACAAAACACAGCTATTTAAACACATCTTAGTTAGTTAAAAGTAGGCTTGGGCACCCTGGAAAATTCTACGTGAATTTCAGCCACAAAAACCTGATAATCTCTTTTAGATCCCTATGAATAAGTGTATCGGTTTGTAGACAGGCTTGCATAGCCTTATGAAGAGATGATGGAGGAATGTTCCCCCACATACATAGATATCACACAAGATCGTCTTGAGATTTTATTTACTTTTAAATGTGATCTTTTCCATCCTTAGTTTGAGCACGTTATGTAAGACTTAAAGCTTTACATATGGTATCTACAGCAAACCGGGCTCCGGCATCATTGCCAATATTTACCATCTTTTATTAGCAAAGTCATTCAGACTAGTCAGTCCAGAAGTACTAGAGCTCTCATTATAAACTCTTGTCTCTATTTTTACCTTAATCTGATTCAAATGCAGTAAAAACATGTTCTTAAAAGATTGACATGCTGTTGCTACAGGAGTAGTTTTAAAAACTGTTTACTGATTCCAGAAAAGACTCATAAATAATTGGATCTAGTCCAGTAGAAGGGTTGATTAAATATGCTTATTCAAATTGTGGGATTTGGGTTTCCATTACTTCTATTATTTTTTTTTTAATTTCTAATGCAATAAAGATGATAATCACCTACTGCTGTAATTCTCTGTGAATTAAGAATGAGTTGAAAAATGTCCATAACTAGTTCATACCTACTAAGGGGCTTTCTTTGAGATGTTATTTGCTATTGATTAAAAAGAAATAGCAGGTAGTTATTTTGAGAGGTAATCTGCTTTTCAGTCAGTGTCAGGGAGTGCATGGTACCAGTTTTATTCAAGTGACCTTTTCAAAGCTTGGGATACCAGTGTTTCCAAGTGTTTCCCTTGAGCTGTGTGTAAGAGATTAGAGTCGGAAAGGGTAATACTTTGAGCTACTTTTAAGAAACATTGCCAATATATGTGTCAGTCCAGCTCTGTGTAGAAGCTAATAAGCAGGAACTGAGAACAGCCGAATTTATCTGAGACAGCAGTATATGAGATAAAAATAGCTTGGAAAATGCTTATGTAAAATATCAGAGTTCCTAATGTTCTTTGATGGCTCTGCATAGACAGAGCAACTGGCAGCATATTATCAGACACAATTATGCAATGATTTGGATTAGACCTGGTGAGGCCAGTGGAAACCAACTGACTGTATACATACAAAAATATATACACACATGTATGCACCAGCATGGGCACAGGTACTGCCACAACTTTATTCCATTAAAACCTGAAATGTTTAGTGACCATTTATAAAATCTGTAAACATCTTTTAAAAAAAAAACCTAAAACATCTCGCTCATAAAGAAGAAATATTTCTTTATATTTTCTTTATTTAGGTGCTTAAACCTTTTGGGCATCTTCCAAAAAGTTTAATTCATTCCTTCATTGGAGATGATTATTCTTATAAGCAAATTTTTTCTTGAATTTAGGAACTATGAAGATATTTTTTTTCTGTAGGAGATTTCCTTTTAGTCTTAAAATAACTACTAGACATGAGTCATTGACTGATGGGTCTTTAATGGCCCATTGTGGCGGTGAATAATTGATAGCTGTATAGAACTACAGAAAATTGTGTCTCAAATGGTTGTCTCATTGAAAAGAGACAGCTGGTATCCAGATCAGCTATCCTGACTTTTACTGCAAATTGCAGGATGGAGACTTCAGGATTAAAAGACTTCTGTTTTAGCAGTGATCAGTTAAAAGTTCCAGGGAGATTTCTCTACTGAGAGGTATTTGATGTAAATGGTGGTACTGTACATATTAGCTGTCAAATGAACATCAGCATTGCAGTCATATCAGGGTGGAAGCAAGAAAGCCACAGATGTCATTTCTAGCATAAGCATCTGTTTATTACAATTAAAAAGTGCTAAATGTGAGCATTTTCCATATTTACATATTTAGTACCTTGATAATATCTTCCCTTGAATTCAGGATTGTTTACAAGACTACACCAGATCTTCTCACTAAAACATTTTGAGGAGAAATCTTAAAACTTGACCTTTTAACAACATAAAGGTATGGTCATTAATGCAATGTTGGTCAGATTGTAGTATATCCTTCACATTGGAAAAAAAGAAGCTTTACTTCACCTTCAAGCAAAACAAAAGGGCCATCAGTTCATCCCACTGAGCTGAGGCCCAGCTGGAGCCTGCTTGTAGACTGTGGATGAATTTTCTCCTGAATGAGAAGTCTTCTGATGAATATTTGAATTTGAGGAATTTAATAAAATCTGTAGCCATTCTTTTTACATTAAAAATATCAGAGTATAGTCTTTATCTATTGATCACAGGAATATGACCATCCTGTTTTTTTTCCCAGATGAACATCTACAAATGGAATACTTAGATCAGGTAGATTCACCTCCTGGCAAAGAAGTGTCTGAACTAGGGAAGTTTTCTGGTGTATGTTTTATAGGTTAGATATACAAAATAATGTCCCTGGAAGGATTCTTCCCCCAGAATCTTCCTATTTAACTGTATGTCCTTGACATTTATTTGGCAAGGATTTTTTTTTTTCTTTTACAAGAGAAATGCTACTTCAGTTTCATTTTTAACATTCAGAAATAATTTGTCCCAGCAGGCAATGTTACAGATTAGATCATAAAACAAGAAAACAATCAGTCAAATAATTTTAAAACCTGCTTAGATTCCTAAAAATGGCAATACTTGCATAGTTTTCAACCTTCACAGCTGAAGAATAAGTTAATAGAATAAATTAGGTGATTCTGATTGGGATTTTGTAGTGTAGCATATAACATTTGGGAGTACAAATTGATTTTTTGTCAGTTATTTGTGTGCTACAAAGTAGATACACACATTAACATACACCTTCACTGAGCTATTATGGCTTTGCAGTAAGAGAGTTATTTTGAAGAAATGGAAAAGCTTTGATGTTTCATTGAAAACAGCACTGTTTTGAAATAGCCTTCCCTGAGGATCTAGCAAACAAAATTAACATCAAACATACGTCTGTGGCAAGCATTTACTTGCCCCATAATGTATATAGCTATAAGCACATAGATTCACAGTATTTTAAAATTTGAATTTTAAATGCAAACTTGCAATTCAAGACTGTGGAAAAAAGCATTTGATAAGTACGATCCTCGTGGGGATTTTGCTGCACATTTAACTATTATTTTTTGTAGCTGTTGGTTTATTCCCTGTGCGTTGTATTTGAAGACCAACCTTGTTCAGACTAACAACAGATTTTCAAATGTACTGATAGCCAACTGAGTAACTTTTATTAATCTTTATGCCTTAGGAAAGTTTCTGCTTCAGTAATGTTTTTTAAGCACCCTCATAACTTTTACTAAGGTTTCATGGTTATTATTAATACCAGAAAAGCACTGGATATTGAGGCCATGGTTTCACATGTCTTCACTCTGGATATTTGCACTGCCATGTCACCCACCAAAGCTGGGTGCACTGCTGAGCCCTTGAAAAGGGACATTTACAGAAGCTTTTATACGAGATTTATGGTGCATGTAGAACAACATGTCTTACTTAGCCCCCATGGAGCTTCTTGGTAAAATGGTATTTGGTCAAAAAAGTTTGAGCATACTTTAAATGGCAAACTATGTTTATCTTTTATGGATACCGTGTGTAATGCAGTTGCAGCATTTTTCATGCAATTCCTTTGGTTTTGATACTGTAACTTGGTAAACCACTATCAGAACTAGTCTCTCACCTTTGGATTAGGACTGGAGACAGTCAGTGGGTGATATTCCTTTGCTTTAGTTGGAGCTGTGCCTGTAAAAAGATCTCAACTGGATAAATACACAAAAGTTAATCTGTTCCCCCCTTGAAGTAGCAGCCAGGTCTATTCCAAAGATAACTAGCCATTTTTGTCATCCCAGGGTAAAGCTCAACTGTTAAAAAAAGAAAGAATCTGACTTTTACAACAGAACTTTTATAACAAAAATTTCCAATCAAAGGAAGAGTTAAAGACATGTGAGGAAAGATAAAAAGAACAAAATCCAATCCAGTATTATAAGGATTTATGGAGGAACAGCAGGATTACCTTCTTACACATCTGTCCAGCTTTTCCTCAATATCATTCTGGACTCTGGCTCACGCAATGGTTACGTCTTATCTTTCCATCTTTTCACCCTTCACAGACCATAAACCATGCCACGCAGTTGTGTATAGCTACTATTCTCTCATCCCACTCTACTCATTTAAACTCTCACAGTTTTTTCCTTCAAGACCTTGATTGTGACAGGATGGACTATAAAGGTGGACCTGCAGAAAGAAGGAAGTCATGTTGCACTGGTCCTCCTGCTCTGGTCAGCTGAGAGAAGCATACAACCTAGGGACCTCATCCCGGACACACATAGGAATTACAAAAATGAGGATCCTGTCAGGAAATTTTTTTTCAAATTACTGGATAATTATCACTAATAACAGCTGGAAAACAACAAATTATAATACATGCCGCTTTTCCCTTAGAGGCTTTATCTTAAGTTAAATGATAAACTAAAGGACTTTGGGATAATGATCTCAGCTGGGTTTACAGATTGCAAGACATTACGTTCCTGAGGCATTCACTCTATAGATTTCATCCATCTGTATTTAAGGAGAATTTTCTATTTTGAACAAAAGTTTTAATTCAAAATAAGAGTTCTTTATTTTATTTAACTAAACAAGAGCTGTTTTTACAGACAGGGGTAGATCTATGCAGCCTTAAACTGAAATAACAGAATTCTAAGTACAGAAATACATAAAAAAGAGGCAGAATGCAATTTGTTGCTAACACACCTTCTGCAGAGTTATCCATAAGGTGGCTGTGGGAAACACACAGTGTTCCCAGGCTCCTATGCATGCTTCTTCCTCACATAATCCACTTTCCATGTCACTGAATATATATACGCCTTATTCAGTACATCGTATACCTCCATGGAACACGTGTGGGCAAACCCTATTCGGTTACACACCCTGACAGACTCACTAAAGCAAACAACTGCCACCATAACAAATCAGTTTCAAGTGAAGGAGGTCTTGTTGCAATTCAGGCCTGCAAATACCTTTAAAATATAATTCTGGGGGATATTAAAATCATGGACTCCATCAAGATGTGGATTTTATCACATATTATAATTTTCCCACAATTAATTTTTCAGCGCTCTAGAGGCAATATGTATCTGTTTATATTTCTTCTAACCACAGGGGGTAGCTACCTTCTCACCTCTTGTTTTGCAATCATCTCCTTCCACTTCACAGCTACCAAGGACTTTCTTCCTCCCAGTGGAGCTTGCTACTTCTGTTTCAGACCATAAAAATAGCTTGTATGCCAGAAAACTTACTTTCTATGCAGCCATATCTATCAGTCCAAGAGTTAATGTTTTCCTGTACATATATTCTTAAGCCATTATGATTATAACGTCATCTATAGCTTTCTGTGTCCTGACATACAGTGAATTGACTACTTGGCATTAGAGGAAAAAGGAGAGCATGTTGAAATTTCCATAAGAATTCATCCCATTGCTTCATCTTGGTACCTTTTGCTGAACATATGTGGAGCTTTGACACTGAATCATTGCTGTATGGTAAGAGTAGCAGCAGATCTGAATGACCTCCTTTATACAGGAAAGAGCTGCAATATTTTTGTGTCTATAGCAAGCAAAGAGAATAGAAGAACCCTTGTATGAGGCTTAGAAAGAATTAATTCATATAGGATGAATTGTGTTAAATGTGTATTTACATATGCACGTTTCTGCAACACTTGGGTTTTCTTCTTATAATTATTTCTAATTAAAATGTTTGTAAACAGGCAGTGTTTTTGTGTAATGTGCCATGCAATGTGTACTTGGGGAATCTTTTTTTAGCCAAACTAGTCTTCAGAATTTCATATGGGACAGCAAGGAGATGGAGTCCTTCCAAAGTAAAGCAATTAGTGACGGCTTTACTGGAAGAGAGACTGATAGTGGCTTATCTTGCCTATCATACTGGAACAACAATTGCTGCACGAAGAAGCTGGACTGGCCCTGATCCAGCTTGACATAAAAGAGACATTTTTAAAGGAATCTGAGAGGAGACACTTATGGCCTATAGAGCCACTTACAGATAGGCAGCTTCAGAATGGAGCAGGTACAAGATGATAACAAAGTTGGAGCTGTTGCAAAAGGAATGGGGTTTTAGTAAGATGTTTGTGAGAGGACATGATGCAGATTTTTTTTTTACTTTCTTGAAAAATGATGTTTTATAAAAACAGAAACTTTCTTTAGAAATGTACCAGCCTTGAAGAAAAAACAAACCAACCCCAGAACACTTTCTGACAGAAATGGGAAGAGGGAGATAATGACTAATGAGCAACTGATAAGTTTGTGTGTAGGATGCTGGGGCTCTGAAAGTCCTTGGGGGATGAATTCACAGTTGTACTTATAACCTCTCATTCCATAATTGCACAGGAGTTCTTTGACTGTCAAATGAGTCCTGGGAGGTTTGCCTCCATCATATTATTTTTATAAATACTGCCATTCAGTATTCATTCCAAGGAGTCAGGGGAGCACCGGGGACAGGGAAGGAACCATACCCAATGTCTGACAGGATTTTAGCTTAATTTGTTATTGGCAGATAGTGAGATAACACTGTCCTGTGTTTGGGTATAGGACCCTCCATGTTGTTAGATGAGAACAGCTTGGTCAGGTTACTCTGAGATGCTTAGGGCAGAGTACAAAAAACTCTAAATTAGCATAATATTGATTTAAGTTGCAGCTTCCAAAGGGTCTGGTAATTATGAAGACTCATAATAGAGGATCTTTGTTAAAAAGTCCCTGAAAGGACAATGGGGAAGGCAGAATGCACTTAAACTTCCTGATGTAGTTTTGATACGTAGTGTTTAATAGTATAAGCTATACTGATATATTAACTGCATGGTGGGGGTGAGCGGCGACTCGGGAGGAGGATGACTGTCTGAAATGATTTTCATGTATGTTGTTAAAATTACTGATTCAAATGCAAGTTAATTTTGGTCCTTAGTGCATGTTAATTTCAGTAAAACAGGAATGACATTTGAAAACACAATGGAACCAGGAATTCTGCCAAAGAGAGGAATAATTATATAATCTAGGTATATGTCTGACACTGACAGAAAGAAAAACATTTCAGCAACTGGAATGCACCCCTTTGCAATACCAAAACTTAGACAAAAACTCATCCTGTTCATGCCTAGTGCTGAGTTAAAGTCCAAAGGTATGATGGAGAACCTTGTAAAATTCTAATGCATTATTTATGTAAAGTAAATCAATTACTATGCAAGAAAACATTCCTATTAAGATTGTCTAGTAGTTGTACACAGGGGCTGTTCAGTTTATGAAATGCTGGCAGTCATTTTTGTTTTTACAATGGCATTATCAGAGCCATCAATCCTCATTCCTTGTCATCCCCTTGTGGCAGTAACTGAACATTCAGAGTGCCCCCCCTTGTATTTTCAGCACTAACTAAAGAATAATAAATTATTAGTTCAAGCGTTTTTTTTTTTTTAACCATATAGCTTGATACACTGTAAACAGAGAAAACAATTGTAGAGCAGCAAAGCATTTGATTTCATTAATATTTGGCAGAGCAAACTCAGATAAGCCTTTAGCTAGCAATGGCTTCAGAAAGCACAAAAGGCTTGATTCTATTTCATTATTGTTTTTCATTAGTTCCTAGATGAGATGTTGAAAGTTATTTGATCACATCATGTAGAATTTAACGGTTTATGGTTTAATTTATCCTAATTTTGGCTTGCATTATTATTAGTTGTCTTGAGTACTTGAATACATTTGGACTCCATGGGGTGAAAAGGGTATTTGAATTTTGTTTGGATTTTGCTTTTCCCTGGCAATAAACAATAAAACAAGGGCAGTCCTCATCTAACTTTATTGGTTTTCCTTAGCCTTATCTGAATTTGAAGAGGAATAGAATAGCAGCTAATGTTACACAGAAGCCACAGTGCTATCTTCCTCTTACTGTTTCTGAAGCAGTTGTATGCTTTCAAAGTATGCATTAATTTAAGAACCATTACTGCATCTATTCTTTTTACATTTCCTCTTGAACATAAAAGCAATTTCACAAGTGAGTGATGAACCTGTCTGACTTCAGATTCAGTTTAGAGAACACAAACTTTCCCACTGCAGCCTTTCTTACTTGGGAAAACAAGGTTTCTACAGTCTCTAACTTAGATCCCAGCTCTGCTTTTTCACAGATAATCAATTATGTTATAGAAAAAGAAGTGTTAGCTCCAAACAGCTTCCAGAATAATAGGCAGGAGGCAGGAAGGCAGCAGGATTACAAGTCTGCTTTAGGATCAGTCACTGAATACAGCGCTTTCCTGTCCCCCTCCCACTCTCTCAACTTTTTCTGAAAGGAAATGGAGGGAGGGGGTTTACAGCTGATGGAGCAGAGTACATATTTTTGAGGGAATATATACATTTTGTTCTCATTTAACTTATTAATTCTTGATACAGTACACTACTGAAATGTAACTGTGCAAAAATTTTTGCACTGTTCCCAAGATAATCATGCAGTAACCTGATTTAAATATAACAAAGCACATACAAATAATAACACCTGCTGTGTCATCATCTTCTCGGAAGGACATTTCTCCCCAGACAGGGGACAGTCCCAGTATAAACAAGAGACAGCTTCTTGAAATCTCAAACAAAAGAACAAAGAGAAACAATTCTCTTAAATGCCCCCAAGCCAAATAAAGTCCTCGTTCAACCTTGGTGAGCACTGATCCCTGGGAAGAGATCTCTTGGCTCCAGTAATGCTATGTGTATGACTAAGTGGTCAGTCACACTAGCAAGGATTACACAACCCTGTGTAAGAGCTCACCATAACTTTGTCAGAAATACTTAACGTCTATCAGAACGACTAGTTTCTTTCCTACCGCACTGCAGAATACCCCATAGGACATACTGGTTCAGAGGTCAAGAAGACCCAAATGATTTTGCCAGTCTGGTACAATGTATTCCTTTTTTTGTCAGTATGTTTTCTGTGGGAGAGTATTTATATGCACCATTTCTGTATGAAATGAAATGAAAGAAGTGGCTTTTAAAGGCCCATTAGAGACCAAGATAGCTACTGATGGGCTGAATGTTGCATGAATCATTAGTGTCTCTGAACCTGCACGTCTTCTCTGTAGTAAACAGCTACTTTTAAAGGTGAAGCAGAATATGTAACTCGAGAAATACTTTCAATACAACACAGTTTCATGAAGGTTGATTTGCTACCGAGAGCTTGTTTTTACTTTTTAGTCCAATATACTTTGCTCTGGGTTGTCAAATTACTTTCAGCTGAGAATTACTAAATGGGATTTTTAAAATTGGTCAAGTAGCTTTGTGCTTTTATATGCAATAAGGTTCTGCTGCAGAATATCATAAGCATGATATTGACTACTTGTGACTTGGTTTATAGATCTGCAAATGAGGCAAGAGAAAGTCAGCATCCTTCTCCAACTCCTCTTTTCCACTTGCTTACACAGATTAGAAAGCCAATCCAGCTCATTTGCAAAAAAATATATTAGGGAACACTCCGTGGAGCAGCCCCGTGACTAGATCAGAGACGGTGATATTAGGAGGGGTATGGAAATCTACCTTAGCTTCTAGCATAGCTGCGGCTGGATTATGAACAAGCTGTGAGACTGTCCAGAGCTTGACTCTAGAAATGAAGAAAAAGGACTGGTTTGCTTCCCAGCTGGAGCAGGCAGGTAGCTTTAACAGCTGACATACGAGTTTCCATGGCCTGCACTGTTGCAGTGTGCATGTGAGTGTACTGTTTTTACAAAATAAGAGATGAATTTACTGGCATTGTATAGGCACATAGCTGTACTCTCTGCATGAAAGAAAGTAGCACTCTAGGGGAAGGAAACGACTGAGAAACAGAGCTCTTGCTGCCTTTCTGTAGCACCAGCTAGCCTAGGAAAACAACAGTGGTAAAATTCTGCTGAGATTGGTTGATAGTGAATTGGTGCTATCAGAAGAAAGACTTTATGCTTCAGAGGTGTGTTTGAGTTGAAGCAGACCTCTGCCCAAATCCCAAAGCAGTCCAGTTTAAATGCCATACCTCGCTCAGAGGTATGTAACAAACTGGTATTTACCTCAAATTTTCCTAGTTGTTTAGGACCATATTCTGGAACAAGTGAACATTTCACCTGCAGGCTCACAAAAGCCAACTACAGGTAGTGTAGAGGTATTGCTTAACATGAGACAGGCTTCTACATGGTGGTGTGACACAGAGGCCTTAACATCAACATGCAGTGAGAGAGATTTGTTCTCCTTTCTGGCTCTGTAATAGGAGGCGAGAGTTTCATTGGTTACTTAAATTTAAATGATAATTTTGCATGAATAAAAGAGCAGAATTCTCTGGATATGACTAAGTAATGCCTATCTATTTCCAAGTGTATTTCAAAGCATTGTTGTGTGTCAACAAGTTTATCTGAGGTGAACTGGCAAAATCCATGTTATGGTTTTCCCAAAGCTTCTATGCCATTTTGTTCATTTATGCATATTTGGATACATGAGGAGGACTCCATGCTTGAAAACTAAACTGACGTTTAACAGACAGATACTGTGACTGCAGTTAGCATTCTGGCAGACTGGCATTTGAATACTTTCTTTACATTACTGCCTTTGGCAACTGTCTCAAACTATGAAAGCTGTGGATGCTTTCAGACTTGTTATGTTCGTGGGTCATTTTCAGAATCTGTAGCTGGTGTTTCATGACAACACACAGGTATGTGAGTCAGGGATGGTTACATGTTTATACATTACTCAAAATAAAATGGAGGTGGGTGAAGCTTTTATTTATTTAAAAAAAAAACCACAAAATAAAATATGGAGTTCTTTGCAAATAACAATAGAGGCTTGCCCTTAAGTGTTATTGGTATCTTATTTAGCTGAGCGATTTATACTACAGTCATCTCTACTTTAGGAGGATGTGCAAGATTAATTTGGTAGTCATGGTCAGACTCATCGACTCATAGCAAGGTAGAGTTTGTTCCACGGCTTTCTGATTGTGCTGTTTACTAGTCATGTCACTGGAAGTGGGAAAATTGCATGTGATAATAAAGCCATAAGTTATATATTACTGCAGAAGAAGCAAAGATTAGAGTGTCTGATGCATCTGGTATCAAGGGAAGAAAGTGAAATTACTTTGCGAATCCTCTACACTTACAGTCTTGGCATAAGCATCTAGAAGAATGTTGGAAAAGTCCTGTGTGACTCACTCAATGGGCAAGTAGGAAGGAGTAAGCAAAATGATGCTAACAATCATATATTTAAGAGAGAAGGAAGAAAAATGATCAAAAGATAGAGAGCCATGCACAAAGGACGTCATGCCGTTGTGGCCAGAATGTGGTCAGGAGAATCACTGTGATTAGAGGTGCATTAAGAAGTCTGAATATAATTTCACTATGAGTTGCTGGGATTGCAGAGGAAGAAAAAGTTTGAAGGCACTTGATTTTTTGCAGAGAAAACTTTAAATTCATACTGCCAATATTTAAAATGTATTTTAGAGCAGTTCAGTGTTAGTAAAGATCAGTCTTTCAACTGATGCTATTCATAGACTAATAGCAGAGCATCTGTGAGATATGACATACCCCCTTATTACATGCAATTCTGTGAAAAAGCCGAACATCTAATTTGTATTGAAATCAATGGAAGTTGTGAATGTTCTGCTTCTTGCAGAATGGGTTTTATCTGAAAAAGGGGCTGTTAAGCAGTGTGACATTCACCTTCTCTATTGTAAGTGTTTGTGGAAGAAATCTATAGACAGCTCTGCAGTGAATGTTGCATCTCTGTTATGACCTGAGGGGATAATACATGATAATTTAAATGGTTTATTATCTTAAGAGAAGAAACGTATCATTATTGGCATACAGTCATATCAGGTTATATGCTGCTGTTATAAACTTTATTACAACAGGATAATTCACTATGAGGCTGCAGGGATCATCTCAGTGCCACCTGATTCTCGCAGGAAGAGCACTAGCAAGAGAGGGTATTTTTCCTGGGTTTTGTCACCTACAGTGTCTGCTTGGGGTATCCTGCATTTCTGGCCATTCCGGGGTGAAAAATTTCGCAAACACAGAATATTCAAAAAGCTTATTGATTAAGATGGATAGAGATTCTAAAAAAACAACAACAACAAAGGCTGAAAACCATTTGTTAAAATGCTGGCATACCCAGATATTTTTTTTCTATGAAGATTTTGTTGAGATTGACCACCATTTTCCCTGGTTAGGCTTCTCAGAAGCAGTCTAAAGAAGATGCCATGTTGGATGGGCTTCAGTAGAAATTAGGTCATATGAACTTGTCCCTAAGAGATTGCACCTTAGATTGCAATATTTTGTTTTGGCATACATTTTTATCTTTGCTTTTTTCATGTTTTAATGTACTCTTTATTTTAATTTTAAAATCCAAGACATAAATCCAGGTCTCAACCTTGTGACAGTAGGCAATAAACTCTATGATAAATTTTTTTGAATATTTCTTTGCAACTTGGATAATAGCCTTGCCACAATAATTAACCATTAGTCTGAATTTCCTGGTGCTCATTTAGGGAAGCTAAAACCCAATGAGGCATATTGAAAAGAATAGAATCAGAAATTATAAGAATTATTTTGGGCATAATTACTAATTAAAATACATCCAGCAAATTATTTAGTCTGTCCATTAACTAATTTAATCCATTAACTAATTAACTAAACAGGGCAATGTGTTTCTGCAGTGGCCATTGCATGGTTTTGTTCCTGATTTCGTAGCAAATTATCTTTCAAAGAAGCATGTTAAAGCATAGTTACAACATGGTTCCTCAATATCTAACCCACATCCTGTTAAAATCTGGGCAATCTTCATTACAATCCTCTGTCCTTATAAATATTATGTATCTTACTAAAGACTCAGGTTCTCTTCCTAAAGCTATTAATGCAGCCATCCAGCTGTGTGATGCCATCACTTTTTATGTCCATTTTACTTGTTTGTCTGTTTCTCAATGTGATCTGAATGTTTTCAATTTTTATTGGAAATTCAGCCCTCTTCTGTCCTGAAAGGTAACAGTCTTGATTAGACTAGGTTAATTTAAAAGACAGTAAAAAAGTAGTTTCTTGAAAGTGATGTGCTCAGTTATCATCAGCTATTCTAAGGTAACCAGCAAGAAATATTATAAGCAAAGGGCATGCAAGTGACTAGCAGCTAACATGGAAGACCTTCAGCAGAAAACGTCTTTAAAAGCCACGTATCCTGGAAACTACATTTTAGAAGGTGCCTTTAAATGTAAACCAGTAATGGTACCCATGACCCTATAAGATACATTAATACGTTATTACAGTAATTTATAAGCAACTGAACCTATACCTACAAAATATAATCACTCTGTTAGTAAGTCCCTTTTTTTTTAATTTTTATTTGAGACAGACAGGCTAAACATTTAACTTCACAATACCACTTTACTTTCTTCCCTTCCCAAACCTTCAACTGGATTTTGGGATAGTCAGAAATGTTCTTACATGTAAAATGGACTGTATAAAAGGTCCTTGAGCATCAGTGGGCCAAGTTAATATTTTTGATTCATTAAATGAAACTCTTCTCTTAGCCATATCACTTTTGCAATGTCAGGGTATTAACTAGATTTTCTCTTGACTCCTGTATCAGCAACAAACACCAGTCAGCACAGTTCTAATTACAGACTGCTTTAAGACAGAAAGAAAATGCAGATTCAGATTGATTTACATATTGAATGAAGCTCGTTTTTCATTTTGATAATTCTTTCTCCCAGATGTCTCTGAGCTTGTTTTATTTCTTCTTTACCTCTCAGTGCTTTATGGTTTCTATGCTTACATGATTCTATTATCACCTCTTTGCTCCAACACACTCCGGTTAAAGGCAGCAACAGCAGCCCTTGGAACTTGGACAGTTTCCGAGAGGTTTTGGTTGCAGGCTGAGGCTGCCTCCTGCCTCCCCCTGGGGAAAAGGCACAGCTATACACATGCACTCCTCCAACCCTGGCTTCCACGGGAGGAGAGCTCAGCTGAGGTGAGAGCTGCAGCATGACCCAACAGGTACTGATCTCAGCACCTAGGGAACCACCTCTTCCAAGGTGTTACATCAGGTCTCATCACAAAGAGTGTGGAAAAATGCACTGTTCATGTTTCTGTACTTGCCAATGTCAACCAAAAATAGAAACGATGAAATACCACAGGAATAGCTGTTGCTCTGCTCTTTACAGTCCAAAATCTGAAACAAAGGTTATGCTCAGGAAAATATGTGCAAGAGTGTTTCTATGTCTTTGTTCTAAAACAGCTGAAAAGCAAAGATAGCTATCCACATTGCCAATTGTCTACTAAACTGCAGAGCACTTCTGAAGGGTATAAACTGCTAGTTGCTGCTTTTGTGGGAAACACAGTTTGAATAAAGCACCAGGGCACAATGGGGCTTATAGTATTGTGTTGGCAAATACAAAGTGGGATGGAAGCCATAACTCTTATGCCATACACAAGCACACACGCAGGTTTCTGCAGTTCTGACACACAAAAATCACAGAGGGACTTTAGATCGCTCACAAGCTGGTAATAAAGGCACCTTACCCAACAGTTATATCTTGCAGTCATCCTAGTGAACAGTTCCCAAAATAAATATTGAAAAATGTGTAGATCGTTTTGAGTTATTAATGGGCACATGGTTTATTCACAGGTAAAATGTATTAAACTCCATTCCCACTTTAGGCAATTTACTTTCACCTTCAAGGAACTCAGCTTCAACTGCTCAGGGAGTTGCCCAGCCAGCTGGGATGCAGGCTCTGCCACTGGTGTAGAGCGAGCAGTGTTAGGAGGCAGCAGGAACATTTCTGGCTCTGTCAAGTCTCAGTTAATTCACAGTCCCTTGGGTCCCGCAACCCTTTCTTCTTATAGAGCACAATGGCTTTTGGATCACAAGCTACATCATCCTTGGCTTTATTGTTTCTTAACATTACACGTGTTAGCTATTCATGCTTTTCTTTATTGCAGTGTCTTTTGAGGCGGTCTTTGTGACTCTGAGTATCATTTGTGCTTTTGGATCACAAGCTAAATCATCTTTGGCTTTATTATTTCTTAACATTACATGCGTTTGCTATTCCTTATTTTCTCTGTTGCAGTGTCTTTTGAGGCAGTCTTTGTGACTCTGAGTATCATTTGTGCCTGCGCATATTTTCATATGCAATGAAAACTCTTTAAAGAACAAATTCAGACACAACCTCTCATTTTTATATGCTTTTCAGGTTCATTGCAATTGCATTCTCTATTAAATAGTTACTCTTCTTGCCTACTTCTTATAAAATACACCATTATTATTAAAATTTAGTGTACCAGAATTGCTATGGAGTGCTTTGGACTTTTATTACCATGCTTCCTCATTTCAAAAACTTTTTTAAAAAGCCTCAATTTAAGACTTAGTTTGGGGATCTGTGATATATCAAAATTTGATTCACCAAGTGATTTTTCATAGCTCCTGCCTTTCTATAATCCTTTTCCAAATTTCAGTGAGAGGTCTAAGCAGTAGTGCTAAGAGAAATTTTTTTTTCCATTTCCAATGCTACTGTTTGAAAAGCTCATATAAACCCCTGCCATTACAGCTTCCTTCCAAAACAATTGATATGTGGATGTAATAGCTCAAACTGATACTACTCCCTGGACAGTAGTATCTATGAAAGTTTGTAGGAGACTATGGTCTGAGTATCATTCAGTGTATACGCAGGTACTGATTTATGGAAAATTAGTGTAAACTAACTTCCAAAAATATTTATTTTCACGAAACAGATACTTTGGCCAGAACACTGATTCTGAGCTCGCATTACTCAGTCAAACCAGGTCCATATGCACCCCAAAGCATAGGAAGTCTTCCTTGTAATCTAATCTAATGCCCCAAATATGTAAGGATTAAGAAAGATAGGAGGTCTCATTTGGAGCTAACTCGAACAATTGGCTAAGGGTCTGTTGTATTAGTTAAAATACTAGAAGTTTATTATTTGTAATTCCATTCAGTAACGTGCTGGGATTCACTCAAGAACCTCAGATTAGACATTTTTAAGCAATAAACATTTTGGACCCTTTCATCAGTAGTTTGTATTATTAATTTACTCTTACTTAGTTAGAAACTAACTTACTTTTTGTTCATCAATGCTCCTGGATATGAAGAATTTTCAAGAGAAAGAGAGAAAGATAGTTGATCCAATGCAACTAAATAATTTTAATTCATGCTTATCCAGAATAGCAGTTTGGAAAACTGTAAGTAGGAGTTAAGTGACAAGTGCATAATTAGGTGCAAATTGCTTGCACATTTATATGAAGTAAAACAGTCAAATATCAAATAATGAAATAAAAGAGATTTTAAGGAAGACTATCAATATTTAAATGCCATGACTGCCAAATAATCATTAGTCATTTCCTGTCATCTAAACTATAGGAGTGAATTTTTGACAGTGCCTCCTGGATTAATTTAGATTTAGCCAGGATGTGAAAGTAATATTTCATGAAGACTAGGAACAGCTTTTTCACAGAGTTGTACCCATGGGTACAGTAAAATGGGGTCTAGGGAGAATAAAAACTGTCTTCCAGAAGTTCTGTGTTTTGGGATGAAGCCAGAAAGAGCTAAGAGCCTTATGAAATACTGTGCCTAGGCACATAACTCAGCACTGTAAATGACACTGTGCAGGCCAGACACATATGTTAAGCTTGGCAGTGCTAAGCTTTTCTGTGCCTAAATCCCAGGTCCCGATCTATCAGCTTAATAAAGTTGACTTTGAATGCCTCAAAATAGCTTTGAAAATGGAAGGAATCACTAGAACATCACCTGCATAGGAATGAATATATCTCTGGGATAGTTTATCGAACAGATGCCAACTTCTGCTAGTGAACAAAAAATTTCTTCTAATCCACCATGAAATTGAAAACACACAAGTAAAATGCTATGGTATAATAACACAGAAAAAGCAATCAATCATTGCAGCTATCTTTCATGAAAAAAAATGTTCCTTCATGAAGAAATAAACAATCTAGAAAAAGACATTAAAATTACAGTAGGTAAGTGTTCAGTGAAGACAGTTTCTAAAATGTGTAGGCTATATAAGATAAAAAGGAAAGCTAATGACCCTGGAGCAAAGCCTTCATGTGATAGAAAGATGACAGAACCCTTTGCTCACTGAGTCATGCCTGAAATTCAGGGGTCTGTTTCTTTGCGAGTCTGTCTATGGCACACTTCTATCAGATGCAAATATATTTATACAGCCTGTGCTATGCCTGGGCTTCAGTGGCCCAACAAGATGAATACTTAGAGGTTCAAAAGTGATTAATGAACCCTGAGAACACCAGGCTTAAAGGTTTAAATTAGGGCTTTTTGAAAGAGATGTGGTTTTTAACTTTGAATTCTCAGAATTTATAGCTGCTCCCCTCACTATAAACACCAATAATCATGGCATAAAAAAAAAACCAAACCAGAAGGAAGGAAGGAAAATGTAGTGTTTAAAAATTATTTGATGCCTGCTGCATATCATGAGCTCCTTTTCTTGGAAAAGCAGTTTAAAATTTTTTAAGATATATAAAAATGCCACTCATATTTTTAACTCTTGGCTTAAGTCACTTGCCCAAGACAACACAGGAAACCTGTGGCACAAGCAAGAGAAGAACATGGATTTCATAAGCCTACTCCAGTATCAAAGCTAAGGGATTACTATAAATATTTGCAGGATTTTAGTTCTTTATGGTGAAAGTGCCTGGTGAAAGATCCTACCTTTCTCAGTGACTGATATGATTCTGCTCAGTGAGACTTTAGAACATAGTGAACAGAAGGGTGTGTTTGCTTGGGCAACACTGGCCGTGTCTGCATAGGGGATTCAGGGAAAGAGTAACAAAGGAGTGCAATCACTCCACAGATGTATGACACTGGGCTTGATCCTACCATGAGCAGAACTGATCAGTAGCTACAGTCCCTGAAGCCTTCTAGTAAATCTTCTCCTGTGCTAAAGTATACCCTACTCACATATATATTTGAGAGACCTTTGGGTTTTTGAAACATATAAATTCTATGCTGATTTTATTCCTGACATCATGCTTTCCCTTGAAGAACTACTTTTATAAAGTGATGCATTAAGACTGACAACAGTGAGTGAGTGTTTTCTGGTTTGATTCAAAGCAGCAATTAAATCCACTCAATACCTTTCTAATTGACAAGAAGCAATTCCAGGAATTCAAAGAACAGTAATAATAGAAAAGACACAGCAACCAGCTAGTAGTCACCACAGAAACAATAGACCATCATTGTATTTGTGGGGAAAGCACAGTGGAGGCTTTTGCTTCCAAAGTTGAAGGTATTATCCTCTCACAGTGCTCTATTTTAATGGGTTTGTCAGACCAACAGTAAGCTAACTATGTGGCAATCCACCAGCTCATCTACAAAATCATATTGTCAATGAATAAATATGAAAATGATATGCTGTGTTGTTTGCTGGATTTATCAAGTAGGAGAAATTGAGGACGTGCTTTTGCTAATCACAATTCATACCCATAAATATTTGCTACTGTTTTTCAGCAGATCTAAATATATCTTCTTGAATGAGTATGTTCAATTAGCTAGAATTTTATTCTCTACTTTTATCCCTAGAGAACATTATCCTCATTCACTCACATCTCTGACTTGCAAAAGAAAATCTTAACCTTTGCCTCTTCTATATTCAAATGCCTTTGCTTCTCTTTGGCATTTCCTGCCCCAACGGTAGACCCTGCTTTGTCACAGCACTCTCCACTGCTGACACCACTGTTGAGCTCTCAGCGGCACAAACTGACGGTGTGGTTACATGTCTAGTTAAGCAGACTTTCTTGTTCTTAACTTTTCTTCAACCAAGCATCAAAAAATTGTTATGCAGAGAAGAAAACAAAAATGAATGCAGCAGTTTGTTCCCACCGAGGCCTATTCTCACTGCCAGTGCCTGGCATAAAGGCTTCTCAGGTGATATAATCTCGTATGCATGAAGCATCGCTGGCTTATGAGCTCAAGGATGCAGCCAGAGTATCAAGCCATGTGAAAAAAATCCTAGCTCAAGCACGCAGCAGGTGAGCACGCTCATGAACAGGGCTTTTCTGAGTGCAAGATACAGCCAGATGGCAAGCCCTTGATGGACAAGGTCTGGCACATTCGGCCACAGAGGACAGTAGAGACTGACTCAGTGCCGGAAAAGCATGAGAGGGAGCTTCACCTGTGTGGCAGCAGAAGTCAGGGGTTAGTTATGTGAGATCGCTTGCTAGACTTGGTATAATAGGGACCATAGAGACATACTCATATATAGTGATATAGCAGACTAGAAAGATCGTTGCACTACCCTTCCTTCCCCAGCCATTACCTCCTCTTCATCCTCTTCTTTCACAATGCTTACTCAGCACCTTTATAATTAATATTTGTTAATCAGTCTGCCAGAATTGAAGTAGATTAAAGAAGATTTAAACTGTTGAAGGAAACCAGAGGGCAAATAAATGCTTTCAAAAGCTAAATCTGGGTGTTGATTAGTTATCTGTGTGATCAAGAGGCCGTGAAAAAATTAACCTTGTAAAGGTGGAGAATATTAAATTATTTTCTGAAAGTTCACAACTAAATTACTATGAAATACTCTGATTCGTTTTAAAGGTATAGTGTACTCCTTGTTGTCCACAGTGTTGTTTATCTTTACCTGTATGGAGCATCTTTGATCTGGATCCGTGCCTTGTTTTCTTTTTGCGTTCCTACAATCTCAAGAAGTGCTTCAGACCACACAGCCTGTTCCGAGTAGTTATTGCATGCCACATTTGCATGTGTTCCCAGTACAGATGTTGAAATGGATTCACATCTGTCTCTGGGAATCTTGAAATTACAAAGTGCCAGTCTGTGCAGAGAGACCAGAGGTACCATGTAGGCAGCAATAGACACAGTAGCTTCTTATTCTTACCAAGATAAGGAGGAATTTCATCTAACACAAATTAAGAGCTCCACTGAAAGATAATGCAGCTTTATACATCTGAGCTTTGCGTGTGTAGGTCTCTGTACCAGCAGATGGACTTGGGCTGCTGTCTGCAGGGGCTTGCCTGTCCAGGTGCCACGTGTTGGAGAAACTGATGGTCCAGGGACCAGGTATTGCAGGGATCCATTTCCTACTAACAGACCTTCATCCTGAACTGCCAGAGACGGGGACAGGATTAGGCAGTCTGTGTTTGCATGAGTGTTTCTGTCTGTGTTAATTTGTGTGGCTGTCCCTGTATATAAGTATATAAGTAAGTGCCAGTCCAGACAGTGCCTGTCTTGTAGGTCACACTGCTAAATTTATAGCACCTTATTTTATATAAAATCATACTTAGTGATGTAATTGGAGTCACCAAGAGTAAGTACCATTTTCCATGTAGTCCTCTTAGCATCCTAGGTGAACATCTCTGCCAGTAACTTCTGAACCTACCACCTAATTCCCCTCACATTTGGCAGAGTCATTGAGACTATTAAATTCCTATTATCATTATGCTAACGATGAGAAATACCTTGTAATTGCTCTGAATGAAGGAAAAGTTCAAGCCTGGTTTTACACCTTGAGAGCAGAGATCACCTCAATGTGCTCCTACTGGCAGACAAGTTTTTTAGAGCTTGTCTTTCTGTGAAAGAAGTGGGGATTCTGAACAGAAGGAAACAAGGCGGGGAACACTGTCTCTCCTTTACACCACTCAGGAGCTTTCTGCACTTCAGAGACAAGAAATTGGAGAGGAGTCAGCATACAGCCAGGGGATCTACTGGAGCAACCAGCTGTGTGAGCTTAATTGTAAAGTGACTCCTTCAGCCAGACAAAAATTGTCATATAGATCCCAATTGTTCATCTTAAGCTTCTTTTAACAGCTGGGTAAGGATCTAAATATGCGAGAAACACTATAAATGCTTTACTTTCGAATTATTTCTCCAGTCTGAAGAAACAGTTTTCTTTTGACACCTTCACAAGTCATAGTGGAGGTGGCCAATGAGGAGGCATAGGCAGATATGTAATTGAGAAAATACATAAATTGTCTCTTAACCTTTTAGAGGTAAAAGAAAAGGTTAATAGAGTAAAAAATAATTTCAGTAATTGAATACTTGTTCAAGTTTTCATTAAGCAAAGATCCAAACCAGTCATTATGGTTTCAGTGAAGTGTTTTCAGTCTGACAGATATTTCTGAAAATGTTCTTTCCAAGCTGACCTGAAAGTTTGAGAAGAAATTCAATTATTCAGGGACCTGCAGTGAATTATGGTGGTTTTATCTTGTTTTCTGGTGGTTTTGGTGCGTTTGGGTCTTTTTTGGAACTTCAAGCAAAGCAGATGCTGTCACAATAATCCTGGGCTCAACCATATCCTAATCTCAGAGTTTATATACAGCATTAGGACTCCTTAAGGAAGATGCTGATGGGCTGTGTTTCTGTGGCAAGGTTTTGTTAGTGGAGGCCAAGGGGGACTGCAGGGTGGCCTCTGTGAGAAGGGACCAGGGGCTGCACCATGCCAGTCAGAACTGTTTCCAGCTAACTTTAAAACAGACTCATGGCTCCCCAAAGCTCAGTCCATCGGTCAGGATGGTGGCATCTCTGTGAAAACATTTAAGAAAGGGTAAAAAACGCTGCATAGCAGCCATCAGAGAGGAGCAATAAAAATATGAGAGAAACAACCTTGTAGACATTAAGGTCATTCCTGCTCCCCTGTTGGTGCAGTTTGTGAAGGACTGCATCCCCCAGGCTGGAGGCAGGGAAGACTGAGGAGCAAGGAGCAGCAGAGACAAAGCTCTGTGAGTTGACTGCAGCCTCTATTCCCCAAAGTCTTGTGTCACTTGCAGGGGGAGGAGGAGAAAGAGTCAGGAATGGAGTTAAGTTGATCCTGGAAAAAAGAGGACGTGGGGAAAGGTGGTTTTAGTTTTGTCTTTGTGTCTCACTACACTACTCTAATTGGCAATAAATTAAATTAATCTTCCCGAAGTTGAGTCTGTTTTGCCTGTGATGGTAATTGCGGAGTGATGTCCCTGTCTTTATCTTAACTCATGAGCTTTTCCACCTTATTTTCTTCCCCTGACCTGTTGAGGGGGGTAGTGAGAGAGCGGCTGGGTGGGAGTCTGACAGACAGCCACCCTCAACCCACCACAGCTGGTATGGTGGGACATCAGAGCATCAAGTGCAGGGGACATAAAACTACAGTAACAAAACGTCTTCCCTTGCCATTGATTATATCTTCTCTCACACACATATTTCAGTTTCTTTGGAGCAATAAAAGTAACATTTGGAAAAAAATACTAGAAGAAATAGGAAGGTCCAGAAGCTGACAGTTGCTGTATCTCTGTGTCATTTTATTATCCAAAACTATGTGCTTTTGGCTGAGGCTAGCTCCATTGTAGCCCATTGCTTTCTGCCTCCAGTCTTATGTGAAATCTAAGAATCTCAGTCAGATGCCTGGCAGTAAACTGCCTCTTCAAAAGAGCACAAATATTTCCTAGTTCCTGCATAGTATCTGCAGCCCCATGTGGATGTCTCGGATACCCCTGGTATGTCTTGAATGGCACTTACGTTTCAGCAACAGAAGTAGACCCTACACAGTCCAAGGAAGGCAGACTCTGGGAGGAGGCCCACTGCCCCTCTTCTGTGCGATGAAGTCCTAATCCGACACATATGAATTGGAAAGAGGACACCATCAAGAAAAAAATTTGCATTATCATATGTTTCATCAAGACTCACATCTTATTACTATTAAACTATTAACTCAGTGTCACAGGCTTCCTGTCCACCAGGATATTATGATTGAATTAATTTCATAATTGTTCACCAGTTTAGCAAAATTAACTTATTTTTCCCTTAACCATAAATAAATACCATTCCCATATATTCCTCCTGTTCATCACTGCATTCTTGGCAAGCATTTTTTTTGTTCTTTTTTTTTTTCTCTTTGTTGGCAAGTTTTCAAGGGCAGTTGAAAACAATGTTGAGAAAAATCACAACTGATCCATTCATGACTGCTATGGCAAGAACTGCTGAATTATAATTGCATGGGGAGACAAAGGCTGACAGCCTTTTTATGTTTCAGCAGCCATTTAAAGCTACTAACCTTGAAGGCAATGGCAGCTGCTGACCCTAGAAGGCCATATCTGGTTAGTGCTGAGCAAGAAAATGAAGGGCTGAGTGGCTCTAAGAGCCAGCCAGGTCAGTGGCAGCTGAAGGGCGCAGGACCCCAAGGGTTTGGCCCTTGATTTCTGTTTTTTTAAAACCGCCTGGGCTGAAATGCTGATTCTCCCAAGGTTACTTGTTCTTGCAGCTTGTTTCAGGTAGCAGAGTAAGGTACCCCATGACTGTACAGCTAATAACTCAACTCAGGATCTGGTCTTGAAGGGCACAAAGAACCCCAATTCCACAGGACTTTCCTGGGAGCTGATGACATTTGGCACTCTATAGGGTTAACCTCTAAGAGCAAATATAAATGAAAGGCTCCTCAGTTGATTTCTCACAAAGCTATGCAGTGAAGGTTGGCTAGCAGTATAATAGATTGAGTTTGGCTTGACAGATTAAAATGATAAAGCTAGTTAAAAGTTATGATGTAATACCAAGTATTTATTGACCTGCAGTGTGTTGTAGCTGCAATTACAAAGCATCTGCCAAAATTCTGTGGTGGGTAGGGACTACTCTATAAGGGTGATTAATTTCACTGGTAATTTGGCTGAAGTAAGGCCACTAAAGCCAAATTAATTCTGTTGCAAAGCTGTGAAGATCTTCAGTTTTTAAGACTAAAAGGTTTAAACTACAGTCTTCCTCTTCCGTCTTTAACAGCTGATCAGTCTCTTAAACTAAACCTACTGGAAAAAGCTTTGATTTTAAAATTATTGAAACCTTTACAATGTGTTCTGGGTCTCTGTTATAGCCTGCCCTTGGAGCTTTCTTTACCTGATCTTAATTACGAATATATCTGAGCTTCGGAAAGTAATACCTGAAACCGAAAAGAGATTTGTAATGACAAAAAGACTGGAAATATTCATTTGTATTCAGAACATGGAAGTGATGTGGGCTGTTGCTAGCTGGTACCCTTGATACCATAGCCATTTTGTTCAGCTCTGTGCAATCCTAGTAGTTGAGCTCAAGCACTGTTATTATTATTATTATTATTATTTGTATTTCTAGACAAATGCATTTATGGGTTTTAAATCAGGAATGTGTCCGAAGGCTTTACTATTTTGTTCCTTGCATTCCCCCTCTTTCCCTTGCTACTAGTGTGATTCCAACCATTTCAGGGGGAAAAAGATTACTGGGAGGTTAGACACTGGCTCCAGGGCTCACTGAGCTGGAATTGTCATCCTGCCAGTCCTGTGCAAAGAGGATTTTCATGGCTGCTAACCAGCACAGGACAGTTCGGAAGCTTCTTTTCAGTTCTTAATCCTTCAAAAGTCCCCTTTACACAACACTGCACCCCAAAACTGTTTTGCACATCACTAGGCTGGGCTGGTTGTCTGCCCAAGATTTCAAAGATGTTTCGTGGAAAGGGGGAAAAAAAGGAGGACGACTTTGTTCCTCATCTTGCTTTCAAGATAGCTTATTCCTAAAACTAATGGATAAGAGGATGTGCTGAGCCTTGCATGGTGTCAAGTTCTGAACACCACACTTCTCCCTCATTAATTTTACCTAAGACTTATATGTAGTCTTATCACGGAATATGTGAGCAGCCATTAAAAACATCTAGTTCTCCTTAAATTAAATATGTGTTATAAATGATGATAGCTTTTCTAAATGTTCCTGCAGTTATTAGTATAGCAAAGGAATTTGAAACAGTTACTGCAAAATAATATTAGTAGATTGCATTTACTGAGTAAAAATGAGATGATTTTCTTAATCATTTGTGCTATAACATGAATGTTTAACATAACGTAAACTCTGACATTTTTAGCACTAACGAGTGGCAGAGTTCTCAGACGCCCTTGCTCAGAAAATCTGTCAAATGAACAAGTGTTAACAAGCAGTTTGAAAACAGCCAATGCTAGGACTTACATGTTTTATTAATCACCATAAACATAATTGAGATCAGATACTCTGCATGAAGTATATCAACATTATTTGAAGACGAAAACTTGAAAAACTACATGTCCAGTTCTGATCTCACTCCATTTTCAATGCAAATTATGGTCATAAAGAGCTTTCATGCAGTGTGTTAAAATACCACAGAGCCTACTTTGCTTCTATCACTTGAAGTATTTGGTCTGGGAGACACACTTCAAAAACATGTGCTGATTCTGCTTCTGCCACAAATGGTGCCACAGGAGTCCCTCTGCGCTCAAGCCACTGGGTCAGCCAGGGAATAGGAAACGGGGGCTCAGTTCCCTCTCAGGAGGGCACTCATCATCGTGTCTCTCTTGGCAGAGAAGCACAGCCCAACCATCTGGCTACCAATTAAGCAAAATGTAAGAAAGTGCTTTTGCTGCTTTCAGTTGAAGCTGATTTACTCTCCCTGCAGTACTCAAAGAACTTAAGAGGAAGATGGTGTTCAGGAGCTGCACACAAGACACCAGGCTGGAAGTTCAGGTGTTTATTGGAGAAGGCATAGCATTGGGAACTGCTTCTAAACCTGTTTGAGCATTACATTAAACAGTCATTTGGTAAAATATTGAAACAGTACTTTCAAGCAAGGACAGGAAAAGAAATGACCTCTCTCCCAGGAGCCTGATGTCAGGAAAAGGTTAAGGGCAGTGACCTCCTCCAGGGAAAGGAAAGGCTCCTGCCAGGGCTATGTGAGCTACTGCTGCAGCTCCAGAGAGCACTCAGGTTTAAGACAGCACGTGTCCAGTACTGCCTAATGAGTGACATGGAGCTATGTGCTAACCTCTGATCCTGCGGCGTACAGGCAATCTCAGCATTTGCTGGAGTCATAATTTATTGAGAATTGAGAGCATTTCTCACCTTGTGAGATCAGGGCCCTAGACAGCAACACATTTTCTTGTTCGCCAAGAAGCTCACCAACTGCTAAGAAATTAAAGAAATGGGAAGAAATTTTCAGCAGCGCTGGAAACAGCAGAAGAAAACGTGTGTGTAAGCCTTGGCAAGGCATCTCTAAGCAGCACACTGAGCTCGTAGCACAGCCCAGCCGTATTTCAGAAGCAAAGAGATGTTTGTGCTCAGCTAAGGGGGCACAGTGTTGCAGCAGGCTGTGAGTGGGTCCCAAAAACTGCTGCAAATGCTCAATCCTGACAGTTGCATAAACACACTGGGATCCTGGTGTACTTGCAGAGGGCAGGGAGATGGGGGAAAGGAGGCTGAAACATAAGCAACAGACAACAGCCAGCTTTTGAAAGAAAGGATCCATGAAGCCTACGATGAGCCTGTCCTTGCTACCGTTACCCCAAAATTGTCACATGTCATGAGGGATGGGTGAGCAATAACAGAAAGAGTGATAAAATTAAAATCTGTGAGGTGCTGTGAGGTGTAGCAGGTCCCCTTTCCTTCACCAGCTCCCTCGGGGCTCCAAAGGGAGGTGGCTGCAGACGTGGCACCCGCTGGGGCAGGCTGTGCTGGGGCGCTGGGAGGCGCGGGAGGCAGGGAAAGCTGCCTGCAATGCCCAGCACAGGCGACACAGCCCCCTGGGGAGGGAGCAGAGACCCACGTCTACCTGGCCACACCACCTCCAGAGCAGCCTTCTTCCAGTCCGTTTGGATTGTTACAAAGCAATTTTGATAATGTACCTACGGTAACTTCATGATTAGGTGTAAGTAACATGTACTTCATAAACTGTTACAGACATATCTGCTCATAAGCACTTCTGTTGTGTGCTATCAAAGACTCAGAATAAAAATATAGGTAAAAGCGAACTGTAATAGGTTTCCTGAGACTATAAGCTCAGGAAGTACAGACAGAGGGTGACTTTGTGGGTTATATGCTCAAATGGACAGTTTCTTATGTAGAATAATGTAACAATGAATAGAAGGTTCTCTGTATCCCTGATCTGCCCAGACCATCCCAAACCCTTCTGTGAGTTCACGTCACTCAAACTGATTTTTAAGCTTCTCTTGGAGCAGGAAGTCTGAAACTTCAGCTGATTTTTTTTAAAACTTCTAAAACTTTACTTTTCATGTCTGATACCTCAAAGCGAATGAACTGATACTTTTGAAATTCTGCATTGATACTTGTTTCTAAGCTTGTCAAGCATGAGAAGACAGACAGACTTATTGAAGTGAAACAGAGCCGTATTGCTAAAGCATGATGAATTGGTGTTTAACAAAATTCCTTAATGCTACAGGCAATGACACAATTAAATCTTAGTCTTGCTTTTCCTTTTCCTTTTTACTGTACAAGTAAGAAACTTAGAAATATCTATAACTTACATTATCCCCAATCCCCAGTGGTTAGGTATGACTATATTTAAATTTTATATATTGAATTGTTCTAGGACAGTCTAGAGATCTAAGAAAAGTAAACTCTAGTGTTTCAAAGGAAATAGTGCTTGAAAACATTAACTTCCCTTACATTCATAGTATCACAGAATCATAGAATGGTTTGGATTGGAAGGGACCTTGAAAGATCATCTACTCTAACCATCTAGTCCAGCTAGGCTGTGCAGAAATCTCTTCAGTAGATTCACTAGTCTATAATTCAAGGGTCTTTCTTCTTCCCTTTGGAGCGTTGGAGCATTGGTATTGGCTGCTGTTGGAAATAGGATATTAAACTAGATGATCCACTTGGCTGAGCCACTGTGGCAGTTTCTGTCTTTTTCTGAGGGGAAAGAAAAAAAGGATTTAGGGGCTGGATGCGACTTGTATTCAAATCAGTGGGATGTATCTGTCCCTATAGTAAATTACTTTTGTTACATACAGCATAATAAAAGTAAGAAGCAAAAAATGGCTTGGGCGCTTCTGAATGTGTAGTTAAATGCAATGCTTGTCTCCAAAGAAAATAAATATTTCAAGCGATTTGATTTTGAAGAATATAAGTAATGAGTTACTAACCATAAAGTTTATTTTCACTATCTGCCTAGTTAAGAAATATTTGATTGATAAAATCATCCAATTGCATATAATTTCTAAGATTAAAACCACAGTGAAAATCAAATGAAAATATCATTAACCTGACACAGAGAAAAATAAAATGGTTCGGTATCAAATAATAAACGTAATTATTATGTTAGCTAAAAATATGGAATAAACAACAGTTTCTGCAAAATCCAAAGGCAGAATTCTTCACTTATTTGTTGGCTACAAAACCCAAAGCATTAGCAAATCTAGTACTAGAAGTTGTGTTTTCATATTCAGTCTACTAATGTGAGAAGGATCACTGCATCTGTAGAAGGCAAACCAAGTTTAAGGAAAGTTTAATAAAACAACTGTATGCATTGCTGTAATTAAATAGACATTAATAACTGGTGGTTGAGAAAGTCATAGAGAATTACAATAGTGGGTTATTTGACTCTGTTGTCTTCAGTTTTACAAAGATTCCTGCTAATTTGGAACAATATTTAGATAAACAGCTTAAGTGAATGTGACAATATTTCAGGACTGAAACCTGGTCCTTAGCCTCTAATATTTATACGTTTGCAGCTCTGTCACACAGAAAACCTGCCTTAACTATTGGAGATTTTTATTTTCTGGATGGTGTTTCAGCCACAAGTCTACATATGTGCATATCCTTCTCTAATATCTACATACAGACTGTCAGGCCATGGATGATCAAAAATAGGTTAAAATTCACTGGAGCAGGTGTACTGTTGCTGATTTGAAACAAAGTTTTCACTTTTGCAAAGCTATTGTCTCTCTTCTGTATGGATTTTACATATTTCAGGGGAAAGACTTCAAAAGTAAATTAAACAACATGACAATCATTTGTCATTCATCCTACCTTGAGGGAG
>JAOXJM010000041.1:39496004-39510257 GCA_026413425.1 Tringa solitaria | reverse complement strand
CCCACCCCCCCCCCCCCCCTTTTTTTTTATTTTCAGGAATTCTACGCCTTTGGACAGTGAAGCGTTTTTGTCGGTCTAAAAAATGGTTATGTCGGCGCTGACATAAGTAAAACATCACTCTAGCAGCCCGGCCGACAGAACGATTGCTCATCTGCAGCTGCAACAGTTGTGGGGTTTTATCCTCTCAGAAACTGTTCTTTGGGTGCCTTACTTGGCGCAAGTGTAAAGGGGACCAGCTTGAGCGCTCACATCTTTGAATTTAGAAGTCACTCCTTACCTGAGTGGTACTTGGAGGCTCTCGTTTGCTTTCTAATTGCTGGAGCATTTGGAGAGGTGAACCGCCATGATTTTGGAGGAAACTGTGACCCATACTTTTTCAGACTGACATTCTTATAAATGAAGAGCATTTCTATACTTAGAAGGTCGTTAAATTGCTGAGGAAGCGGGAGGTTAATGGGGAGTCAGTTTTATACTTCAGCTGATGAAAAGAATAAAGGATGATTTAAAACTTAAATAGCTGCTCTGTTTGTGTCCCGGTTACTTCATACAATATTCATTTTTACTGTAGCAGAACAATTTCAGTTGCAGTGTTTCTCCTAAGGTGCATCGGTACATAACTTGGTTTCTGCGTGCTGTATGTGGCTCCCTTAGAATCAAATCAGACAGGGTGCTGATAAACTTTGCACTGTGGAAATGAGTTTACGTGGGTCCAAATACATCATGCAAATCCCGTTCTTTTTGGTCAGGTTTATTGTTTTCTAAGGAGTCCCTTGAGAGTAAGGAAAGACAGATTCACCCTTTGTGCCCCCTTCTAAATGAGGTAAACACTTCCTGTGTGATTTCCCTTGGGAATTCCTGTAGAGCAGCTCTCTTTCTGTCGCAGAACTTGCTTTCTTTGCAGTCCGTAGTGCTGATGCTCAATTCTTATTATAATGGTGTTGGTTTTCAATTAAAGTGGTAATGCTAAATATTGATTCAAGGTTTTCTGAGTGCAGTAAGATGCAAGTAACTGGATCTCATACATGCCTTTTGGGGTGCGGGGAGGGTAGGGAAATATTTTCATCCCTTGAAGGAACTTCAAGCTCTGAGATGTTCTTTTTAAAGACGCTTTTTGTTTGTTTGTTTTCCTCTCTTTAGAGCTGACCTGACTACTGCTTTAATTTTGTCACTTTCCTGTTGAGTTTGGAGAAATCCATTTCAAACAATAATGTGTATTATTACCTATTTTTCTTGCAAGCAAGGACTTGAAGATTAATCTAGTGCAAACATCTGCTAAGGATGAAGTACGACATAGCGTGGGTTTTTTCTTTTTCCCCCTCGCTCTGCTTAATGATGATAGGCTATTGCTATCTGGGAAACAGTCTTTTGCTTTTGTTAAGGGGATCCCAGACATTTGTGAGCTATCAGGCTGCCTATAGTCATAAATTCCACTATATCATGACAGGAACGAAATCCAGCTAGGTCAGAATGCTACTTGTCACAAAGCTGTCTCATAACCTGCATACATTTTTAGTCTGTTTATCTGACATTTGTATTTCAGAAGGCAGGCATTTTTTAGCTTCAGTAGGAGGCTTGATTCTACATTCAGATGTGCATAGATTTGGAAAATGACTTAGCCACTAATGCCTTTTGTCTTAATACCACCCGTTACTGTCTCTGTAAGTAATTTGTTTTAGGTGGCAGTGCATGTGGAGCTCTGTTCTTCTCCTAGGAACTGTGTAAGCAAATAGCAACTAAAATGAATGAAAGCCTCCCTGCGTTACTATTTCTATGTTTTCTCCTTTCCCACATATCAGGTGGCTGAACTCTTAATGGGACTGTACAACTGTCCAGGTATGTTTTTCTAAGCTCTAGAAATACTCTCATTCCTTCAGGACTCTTACCAAGCCCACAGCCGAATGCTTAGTTAAACACCTGTAACTGACTGCTTCTTTTGGTGTTGCTCAGGATTTGACTCAGACTATTCAGTTCAAATGTGCAAGGTCATGCCCTTGCAAGCCATGAACCCATCTCATCTTATTCTCATTTTGCTCCTTTGCCTGTGGCTACCTGTGAAATCACATTTTGATTTTCAAAGTTCTTCTTACACTCAAGATTCAGAATTAAGCATTAGACACTTCTCTAAAGGACTACACAAGGATACTGTTATGTTTTCCCTGGTCTATAATTTGACTCAGCTGAAACCAGACTGTTTTGCATCTAAGGAGGGGATCCATTTCACCAGGTGTAGACATGTCTAACAGCTCATCCAGACTTGTCTGCTCACCTGGACTCCCTTACAGCCCATGGAGAGAAGTATGTACTTACAATTTTTCTCATTTTAGACAAGATACTGAAAACAGGGTCAATGAATTGCATCCTACAAGTGCCATTGCTCAACTGTAAAGAAAACCTAGGAAGGCTACTCATATTTAAATGCCTGTAAAACACATGTCTAAAATAAAATCAGAAAAACCAGCTAACCTGAGTCTCCAGCTGGGCAAGTCACTTTTCTGAAAGCAAGCTCACGCTGCCTTGTGTCCCTTCAAGGCATAGCTAAATGACCATAATTTTACCATATCTTCTATTGTTTTTACTCGTTAGAGATTCTTGTTATGTCTATTTGGGTTTCTACCTTCTTTTTGCAGTCAGTAGAATACAAAACCAATAGGATTTGGATTCGACTGGAACCTGAGCAGGTTTGAAATTCATTAATTTCTTTTCCTCTAATGAGGAGAATAAGTAAGGTCAATGTGAGTACAGATAATCATAATAAGGACTGATATAATAAAAGTGTCTGATTATGAAATTGGATGCATTTAATTCTTATCTAATATCATATGTAAAACACACAATCAAATGTAAATATTTTTCCAAAACATAGCAGAGATGGAGACAAATCTTGACCTTTTCTCTCATGTTACATACACATCCTTTGATTAAACATATTTTATAAACATATTATATTGCACCTGTTTGTCCAGTAAAGGAAAAACCTTATTTCGATCCATACTAAAACCATATAAATGACATATAAACCTTTTATCTGTGAGTTTTACAATGGATACATTTGCATGGAAGATTTTAAATAGTTTAATACTTTCAAATTCATATTAGGTGCTTTGCTTTTTTAAAATTGTAAATTCCCTAGGTTAATAGCTAGTGTTGTAGATCCCAACTCTTGGTTAGAGGACTGGATGTAATAATAACGCTAATGAAACAGTGGACACAAGAATCCAGGAGTCCACATTTAAAAATGACAATTTCTGCAATGAGTAGGAATGTCCAAACCTCTCATCTGTCACAGTGGTCTAAACACTTTCCCCTGTTGCCAATTATTAATTGCTAATTTTTAGATTTCCTTAATTCCTCCAAAGATAGTTTGACTGGTAGGCATATCATTTGTCAGCTGTTCGTTTTATTCATGAACATGTGGTGAATTTTTAATGGTTTGTATTCATCAAATAATCACAAGTAAAATTTTAATTTTCCCCAAATTTGTAATAATGATTTATACTGCTGAGGGCTTGATTAAGTGTGTTATGGGATTAAAATGAAATCTAAAGGTGGACATGGGCAAAATTCAAATACTTGATTTTTTTCTCCTTTTTTAAGTGTAGTATGTAGCTTAAAGAAGATTTAAAAAATGAATGGATTCTGTGCTTCCCCCAGGAAGCATAATTTCCTATCACTTAATCATTTTTTTCTTGTTTTCAGACCTCATTATCTTTCCTCATTTATTGCATGGAACTTAATCACTGGTACATGCAACTTAGTTCATTCTAGAAATAATATTTTCTATTTCTTCAGGATGGGGACATTTATCAAGGCTGTAGAGTGGTGATTCATACATTTCACTAATGATATATAACTGACTTGAAATGCAAACGCAGCAAGGCAGCAGCAATAACCATTCTGCCAGGGTTTCAAAAGAGGTTAAACTTCATGCCGTTCTTTCTTCCCCCAATGTGCAGCCTTGCCTTTCCCCTCTGGACTTGTAGAGTTATGGAAAGTGAATGTTAACAAGGAGTCATCTGTTTGCAAGCAAGTCATCTCCCTTTGCTGTGATGCTGTAGTGCTGTAGTAGCATTGAAGGATTGCTTGGCTGTAGGCGAGGTACCTGTCCTCTGGCTGCATATTTTTTCAGGTGTTTGATACTCAAAATTTGGTGGTTTGGGAACAAATAAACATTTTCACTCATTAATCCAGGAACAGCACACGGGGTGTAATATGTCAGAAAAGTATGGGTTTGTTTTTTGAATTAACCAGCAGGTCTTGTGTTTTGGACTGATAAGAATGCATTACACTGTTCTCTGGAACATAAATAACACGGGAGCATAAGTCATCTAAGTCAATAATCTCTCTCTGATGATAGCAAATGATTTAGGAAACAGAATAGGAAACCTGATGTCTCTAAGTGACGCTTCTCCTGGGTACTCTAAGGTTGCAAGACTTTGAGTTTGAGACTGACTTCATGTCACACTTGGTAGACGTCCACCAACTTGTCTGTTGAGTTTGGATTTGATTTATTGCTTTTGGTGTCCAACCATCCTGTATCAATTAGTTCCACAATTTATTTACATGCGACATAAAAAAGTAGACTAGTTCATCACCTTGATTTTCCACACCTTTGCCATACACTCCTTCACTCCTCTCTATCCCAAGTTGTGGAGTCTATTTAGTTCTTTTTTTAGAAACAATTCTAGAGATCTGATTGTTTTATTATTCTTTTTTTGCACCTTTTCTTATACCCTTAGATTCCTTGTGAAATCCAAATTTAGAAACTGTTGGAGATGCAGGTATGGTAAAATCTTTTATGGTGGCTTAACAGTATTTTCTGGTTTTAAAAGTTACTGTCATAACCATTTCTTTGTTTTGATGGCTGCAGAGAACTGTGCTGATGTTTTGACAGAATTATCCCTCAGGTCTTCTCCAGATCATTTATGAGATATTTCACTGGGACAAGCCCCAGAACAGAGGGATCTGTGGGTTTCCAGCAGGTTTCACCACAGTTACTGGTACAGTTCTTTCATTAAGGAATTCCTTCTGAATTCTTAGGGGAGCAGAAGCCTCTGCGAATAGTTTTGTACCGTCCACAAGCTGACTTACTCCTACAAACTTTTCATTCTGATGAAAATTTCCACAGACCTATCCATTGCCCCTCTTCCAAATTAAAAAAGAAAAGAAAAAAAAAGTCCATAATGAACTGAGGCAACGAGATTGCACAGATTTTTCCCCATAGCTCACTCTTCCAGAAATACTCTTAAGTACAAACCTTATTCATCAGCAGTAAGTACACTGTTTGGTTTCCTGCTCTACTGGATTTTGCATCGGTAGTTGTCTTTATGCAGATGTTCCTCACATATTATTTTTGCCCTGCTTTAAAATTTTACTATTTATTTGCTAAAGTTCACCTTTACTTTTATTTTCTTTATTTGTACTTGATTTCAACTTTAAATTATGTCTTTTTCTGTTGTGTACCAGTCTTAGATTTCTTGAAGGGATGTGGTCTTCTAATGTCTTCTTTTGATAGGTAATATGTGTTTAATCCGATCCCCTAATATCATTAAGTAGTCCCAGTGCCACCTGCAAGACTTTACCCATTCAGCTGTTCCTTTGAATTTCTTTTTAGCTTCCTTCTTAATTTATATGCAGCTGCCTGCTTTGAAATTGAACATCAGCATAGTGAAGCCAGGTCCTGCCTTATAGCACCTGGACACCATTCTTTCTCTTAACAAAATAGCCTCTCCTGGTCATCCCAACCTTGACTTTTCTCCATTTCAGATTCCTTCTTTCTAAGGCTGCTCAGTGTCCGATATCCACCAGTTTTGCCTTCTTTCATCTCCATTATCCTCAAATATCCAGTCTTTTGCCCTGATGTGAATCTATCTTGAACATTTTGCCTATTCTTGTATGACAACCTGTAAAGCCCTGCAACCCTTCCACCTTCTTTTCCACCATAAATAACAGGAACAACAACAGTGACAAAAAAAAAAACAACGTAAAACCCCACCTGTCCCCCACACCTGTAACAATTTCACAGACAAACATATGAGAAAGCGATCCCATAACTTTTCTTCCCAGTTAACTGATGAGGATTTTGTACAAGCTCCGATTAGTACAAACAGCAGAGACTCGATTTCTTCTGGACTCATTATATGATCAGTTAACAGCTACTGGCATAAAAATTAAAACAAAGTATATATTGTGCCATCAAAAAAACCCACAACATTCTCTGTGTTTCTTATCTTTGTTTTCATTGACTTTTCTTTCATTCATTTATTTGGTCTTGCAATTGATTTGTGTAATTTGTATGACTCTAAGGCATGAACCACAGACTAGATATTTAGCTGATGTAGCTGTTCATGAAATCAGTTACTGATAGTAGCCAAGAGTCTTCAGTGGGTAAATAATCAACTTTTCTTATGAAGACACTCAAGTTTTTAGAGAGAATACAAAATGGTATAGAGAATATAAGGCATAAGATAATAGGCATGTTTTAATATCAAAGTTGTTCTAGTTTTCATGAAGACATATGAAACTCTTCAAAAAAATCTTTTTTTACAATTTTGTACAGTCAGTTTAGCTTCTAAAAGTGTCTTTCTGTGACTAAATAATATACAAAATAATTCTGCTGCAATGTTAGGAAAATAAACTCACTGATACTGGTATTGATTTTCTGCTCAATAATGCAGTACTTTTCAAATTTTCCTTTTATCCATGCCTTGTCTCTTATTGACTGGATGAGGGGGGAAGTTCCACCTATGTCTGTTTTTAACAGAAAACAACAAGATCCCCAGCCTTTAGCTGGTAGTCTGGTAGATAATGCACTTTTTGTATACATTTACAATGTATTATAGCTTGTTTGTGCCAATTAAATAATGAAAGGACCATAATCTTAGCCTCAATTTGTTTTCTGGCTTAGATCTCAGATGGAGTTGTTCATCTTAATCCTAGCTGGGGAAAGGTGTGGTTGGTCCATGTGGGAGCGATTTCCTGAAGTGCTGGGCAGTTGCAGCTCTCAGTGACAGCTGGCAAACTCTGGACTTTCTGAACAACAAAGGGATATCTCCAAATATAGCCACTCCTGTTCTAAATCAAACACTAGTCATGCTTTTTTCCTCAAGAACCTCCCCAGTCTCTCCAGCCATAGATTCACCTCTGTATCAGAATTAATGCCCCAATTTCCTCGACAGCTCAGAGCAGCCCAAAAGCGAACCATAGACTTACTATTGCCTAATTAGTAAAATTATTGCTACCTAACTGCCCAGCAACTGGAATCTGAATTTTACTAATCATGAATTCCTGTATAACTAATATGCATTCTAATTCATCCCTTTTCATGTTGGATGTAGGATGACCAAATAAGATGTTTTTATATTTTATAAGAAGGAAGCGTATAGATGCAGATGTGTGTTGTGTGTGTGTGTTTACACTCACAGATGCTTGCTTTGTGCAGCTTTGCCACATCTTGAACTCCTCCAGTTCAACCAGCAATCCTTTGAGCTGGCCGTTGTAGATTTGAGTACCTGCGAGTCCTGCATGGATCAGTTGAACTTGTGGCCCTTTGCTTTTACCAGTCTGTGGGCACGGGCACCGACGTTGCTCGATGTTCAGCATTATGAAGTGCAGAGCGTTACAGCACCCTCGCAGAAGCTCGCAGCTTCCCTCTGCGCTGTCTTACAGAGTTTTATGATTGCTAGGGCCCACACGTACACTGGAAAGAGCACTGTCACCAACAGACCAATTACTGTGATCATCACAGTGATCAGCAGGTCCCAAGTCATAAATCTGGTGATTCTTATCTGTCCAACTCCTCTAAGCTATGCGTTTGGGCACTTACCTGAGCCTTTCTAGTTAGGAAGCTCAAGAACCTACAAAGCGACCCAAAGACATATCACATAGCATAAGAACCTGTATAAAAAAGACTTTTTTTGGGGAAAAGGGAGAGTAGAACAGGTCTTCTCTACATTTATATTGCTTTCAAGGTGACTGTACCCATCATAGACTTGATAAGCATATAATGACAAATGTATTCCATCCAGACTGGAAATGAAAACCTATATATATATCTCAGGTAGGAAACACCACCTTGTTGTCTCTGCTTCATGGCAGCTTGCTACTCTGCCAAACCCAGATTTTTGGCTTTTGGGGAAACAAGGTTAGAAGGGGATGGGCACAGTTAACTTTTATTGAAAAGCATCTTTCTTGTCAAAACTGTGCTTGGTTTGTAGCCATCTAGTGACATTCTTTGAAATACTTTCGGGTTCACCTGTTCTTCTTGGCTATTTCTCTCTACAAAATATAATATCTAAAAGCATTATTCCTAAAGAGAAATCTAATTAGTAAATTACCCTTTCTTCCTGTGGCTTAGCCTGCAGGTATTGGTCCAACAGGGCTCTGTTGAAGAGGATGGAAGTGCTGAATACACAATGCAGTAAAAATGTTTTGTTCTCCTCTAGAGATTCATAATTCACATTCTTGTCTGTAGAGCTCTAGAGTCAGGTAAGGTTTCTAGGGGCTGAAAATCACAGAGACTAGAACATTGGATTGATGTTTCTTTCTTGGCCAGTTTCTTCTGCTTTTCTTTTTTTTTTAATTATTTTTCTTAGATTTTTTGGCAGGATTTTAAGACACTAATTTACCCTGCTGTTCTGGAAATATGGCAGAGAAAAGTCGTATCTTACATAACTTATTCATCAATAGGTCATTTTATTTTAGTAAGATTTAGGTTAATATTTAAAATTAGGAAGGTGATTTTTGGATACTGGTTAAAATACAGTATATGGTCACAGTGTTGGCAGAGTGTGCCACATACATTTAAAATGCAGACTTTTATTTTTTCAAAAACAACCAGAAAACCTTTTATTTTATTCTGATTCACTGGAAACTTGGCATTTCACAAATGCTTACATTACATTCAGCAATCTGATTCTCCTTCTCTGTGAAGAAATCAGATGGGTTCTTTAGGTGTCAAACGCAAAGAAGCCATACACTGCGTGATGTTCTCTGCTATAGGGACCATCTCAAAAGGCAGAAGCCATCAGATGTGGCCATCACCTTCTTCATCCATGGTCCAGATACGAAGTGCCTCTGTGACCAGCCTGGTTCAAGCCCAATAACCGCACACAGCAGCCAGCCCCAGGATTATGAGATGGGTCTTTGCTGCTCTCTGGGAAGCCTAGTGAGGAAGGAGGGAAATTTCTTCCTTTTAATTGGGAAAATGCTGCAGAAGTACCTGATGTATATGCCGGGCGAAGACCACTCTCTCTGTGTGTACCACAGGAAACAGCCCAATCCATGGACAGATGCTGTTCAGAGCTGTCACGCTGTTGCATAGAGGTCTTAGGCTAAACAAAGAACAACAAAGTCGCATGGATTTCAGTGGCACAGGGACAATTTCCATGACAAAGGGTATGCAGTGTTTTAAAAACATTAAACTCATGGGGAAAATGCAGCAAGATACTACAGGATACAAATTACAGTTTATCCATTTGTATATTAATTATGTTACAACTGTATCAAGAGGCAAAATGTCACCAAGAAATACGTCAGTACTCTTTGTTTTTTTCAGTTAATTAAGCATTAGTTCAAATTGTTTTCATATGAAATATGAAGACCCTTATTTGCAATTTGGAAATCACGAAAGAGATTTCTGTTTGTTTTCTGGTACACATTGTTTCATAAGGACAAGTTTTTTTGTTCCCCCCCCAGTAGTTATGTTGTACTATTTAGAATAATAACACAGAATGAACTAACTTTTTCTTCCAAAGCAAATTAAGAGTGATTTATAGCTGTTGATCACCTCTCCCACTGCCAAAGTCAAACTAAACTCAGGGTGAAAAATAGCAGGAAGAACTGTTATTTTAGGGTAAACAGATTTTTGTTTCCAGCTGAAACTGCACAGGGTGTTTTAGCCAGTAATCATACGGGCACTGCTGGCTGGGAGAGAATCAGTGCATCCATCTGCAGGAAAGCCTGCCATCTACTGAGGCACCCACAGCCTCTGCGGCAGCTCCCAGCTACTCTGCCCAGGACCAACATCACCCCTCTGCACTCTGCCTGGGAGAACTGAAATTAAAGTGCATACACGGGCAGGTGTGCAGTGTCCATCACAGCTTTGTCTAAAAGCAAAGTGGGAAAAGAAAAAAAAAAAAAGAAGAAATAGGAAAAAGAAACAAAACCAGGCTCAACTTTTTATCAAAGCTGAGTATTGGGTATGAATCACTGTTTCTTAACTTCTGCTCCATCGTGTCTGATGTTAAACAAATCCAACAGTAGAAAGTAGAGTGACTCTCTAATCAGACCATACATAACAATATGCCTGGGTGAAAAAGACCACATAAGATTATGAGATTTATACCATTTTGAAGAGATTGAGAGTGAGGTTTTACGTGAAGCTCTACAAATAGCATCGTGTGGTATCATGGAGCATTTTACTGTTTTGACAGCTGTTTGGTTTCTGTGAAAAGTTAAATAAGCTTATAAAGATATTTCATCCTCTTTTCCCCCCATATGTGCATATAAAACATTACCAAAATTAATATTTGCATGTTTTCTTTAACTGAGGTCCACTGGGAAGTAAAAGAAAAGAAACTGTACAATTGTTAAAGCTTTTCACGAAATATTTTAATAAGGATGTAACAGTTCCACATTAGCAATTTTTAAACTAAAAGGAGCTGACTCACAGTCCATTGAAGTGAATTAAGGTTTTTCCTCTCATTTCCATGGGCTTTGAATCAGACAACTTTGAAATACTAAAATCATACATTCATTTAGCAGTACCTAATTTTTGGTGAAGAAATGTACAAAGTAGTATCCTGCTTTTTGCTGCTGAGAAAAGTTAAAGGGTGTAAGTTAACAAAAACCTGTAGTAAGTCCACCACTGCAAATGCTAGATGCCTTAATTGTCAACCTTATACTTAACACTGTACTTAAGCACCATCGCTACCAGTACAATGCTACGGGTATGCTGCTACTAGAGATTTTCTCCAATCTCTTGCTTCAGATTGCCAGTGGTTATAATTAATACAACCACGGTATTGTGCTAGAGAAGTGATTTATCACAGCTACTGGGAGACCTGCCACTGTGTGACACAGTTAACATAGGTGGCAGAAAGCAAAAAATAGAGCTGCTTATTTCAACATAGTCCGTACCAATTCTTACATCTGGGGTAAGAGGGAGTGGGGATAGAAGGTTTTGTTTAATCAGCTGTCATTTATCAAACAAGAAAGCTTTGTTTGTCTACATGAAAATTGTTCTGTCATAAGAGAGAAAATTCAAGCAAGAGAATTATTGTGGGGGACACAATGTAGATGAAAGAGATAGAAAAAGTGACAACCCTTTTATCTGAAAAGGAGCCTTCTTGAGCATCACCCATTTTAAATGCAACCTTGCAAGTAGCCACCATAGACAAAAGTACACAGTATAAATTGCTTCAGAGAAACACGTCCACAACACAGTGACAAGAATCAAATAAAAAAAAAATCAAACAAAGAGACGTCTGGCACACACTAAAAACAACAATTCTCAGAAATGAAACATTAAGAAGCTCTGGGCCAGTATATTACATTAGCAACATATGAAACCCACTTAATCTTTTTTAGTGCAACATAAGAAACTTTAGCTAGGGTAATAGCTATTATCAAACAGCTACTTTTTTGTCAAGTATTTATTTCAGAGCCTGATGGTGATTTTGAAACGAACCCCTCTTTTTTCCATGTAGGCTAAAATGACTTTGCGGCCACCCGGGTCATTCCAAACTGTCTCAGCTCCCTTCACCGCTGTTTCACGGCTGATGGAGCAGGCGCAAGACAATGGCTTCACAGTCTAGTGCTCCCCTTAAACTTTATTATTAGCACACGTTAGTGTATGGATGGACACATTCAGACATTTCCCAGCTCAGTGCTCCCCCTGACTCCCGGCTCAGTGCTCTGCTCCCTGTGAGTCACGGGACTGTTTACCCCCTGTTATCAGCAACCTGCCGTGCAGCTCCGAAGCACAGCAATAATAATAATCGGATTTTTTTCCGAAAGACCTTTTCTGCCCTGCTTCCCCTGAGCGTAGCACAGAGAGCCAGAGCCCCAGTGAAAAGGAAGCTGTCTGCAAGGCAAAAGACGGCTCTGTGACTATGCTGCTTCTTTTCTCAGGGCTTTTTTTGCTCCCCTCTTTCTTTTTTATTCCTATGGGGGGGGGACGGGACAGAGAGAGGCTACTTGCTCCTTCCTGGGGGAGGGCAAGGTGTATGTTGTGGGGGGACTTTTTCCAGCATTTCTGCTCTCTGAAGGGGAGGTGCGTACCGACAGATGCTGAGCAGGGTCGCTTTCAATCGGGAGGGAGTCTGAGCTTGAATGCTGGGGCTTGGCTGAGGCAGGCTCGACTCAGTGGCCTGGAGGGGGGTCCCGCCAACCGAGGGGGAGGGCAACCTGTACAAAAGATGAGGGGAGAGTCGCTGTGGGACCCGTACAGCCACTCGTCAGATACAGAGGGGTGGCAGAGCGTGGCTGCCGGACCCTAAGTCAACCCACAAGTATGGCAATTTACTAAGGGGGTGTCAAAGCATCAGCGAACGCACCCACTCTCAAGGGAGGCAGACAGGAGGCAAGGGGGGAAGGGGCAGTAGATCGAGGACGTGGGGTTTTCTTCGCTCCTTCTTATGCCAAACACCACTGTTGGTGGGCAGGACTGAAACCCCCTCCCTCCCAGCCTCCCCATGCCACAGCCCTGGCCTCGCTCACCCTCCTCCAGGGGGGCACTAGGGGAGCGGGGGTCAGGAATGCTTCCTCAGAGGGTGGTAATCCTGGAGGTGCAAGTGCCGTTCCTGTACATGCTCCCTGACTCCAAGTTGTCTGGGGGAAAGTCCTCCACACTGTATGCCCTGCTTTTGAGGGCAGTGGCATAGTAGTCAATGGGCTCCTCTGCAGCATTGTCCATCCAACTGAGGCAGAGCAGCCGCTGGAAGGACCGCTTGAAGTTGTCTGAGAGAAAACCATAGAGGATGGGGTTGGCACAGCTGTTGGCATAGCCCAGGATGACGGAGAGCTGGCTGATGGTGGCATCATCCTGCTCTACGAAGACATTGACCAGCTGCACTATGTAGAAGGGCATCCAGCAGATGACAAAGACCATCACCACCATCATGACCATGAGGGTGATCTTGCGCTCTGAGCGTTTGCGTTGCTGCCAGCCAGCCTTCAGAGCCACCATGCGCATCTTGGCAATGATGAGGATGTAGCAGAGGCAGATGGCCACCACAGGCAGCAAGAAGCCCATCAGAAAGGTGTAGACCACAAAGACCACCAGCCACCTCTGGGTGGGCTCTGGCATGAGCATGTTGCAAGCCACCGTTCCATCACTGTTGGCCGCTGTATTGGAGAAGATGATGATGGGCAGGATGATGAGGATGGAAAGCACCCAGACACCCAGATTGACCATCTTAGCCACAGTGGGCCGGCGGTACCTAGCTGCCTTGATGGGGTGCACCACAGCGATGTAGCGGTCCACACTGAGCACGGTCAGGCAGTAGATGCTGGTGAACATGTTGATGGCATCCACGCTGAGCACCAGGCGGCAGAGCAGCGAGCCAAAGGGCCAGTGGTGCAGCAGCGTGGAGGTGACCAGAAAGGGGACGCTGAGCATCAGCAGCTCGTCCGCGATGGCCAAGTTGAGGATGTAGATGTTGGTGGCCGTCTTCATCTTGGCATAGCGTAGGATCACGTAGATGACCATGGAGTTGCCGCACAGCCCCACCAGGCATACCACGGAGTAGATGAACGAGATGAGGATGGCGCTGCCCTGAGACTCACTCAGGGTGCTGTTCGGGGCGCCAGAGGAGTTCCTGCCGCCCGAGTCCATGCCCCCCGCCGCCGCCACCGCCTCCTCCGAGGCGCCGCCGGCTCCGCCGCCGCCGCTGTCGCCGCCGCCGCTGTCGCTGCCTGCACCGCCCGGGAGCCTGGTGCAGGTGCCATTGGGGAGCACCCTCTGTCCGGACCTCCCCGCCCCCGGCTCAGAGCAGCGGGCGCCTGCCGCTGGCCGGGCTCGCCATCCCGGCAGGGCTGCTCGCCCGGCGGCTGCGGGGCGCCGGCATGGGGACGGAGGCGGCTGCCGGCGCCGCCCGCTCCGAGCGGCGGTAATTGCCGCTCCCCGGCTGGTGAATGATTAATAGGCAGCGGCGCGTCACCGCTACGAAAAGGAGGAGGGAAAGAGGGAAAAAAAAAAAAATATGCAGGAGGAGACGTAAGTGGGTGTCCCTCCCAACCTCCCCTACCCCCCCC
>JAOXJM010000041.1:39438819-39452628 GCA_026413425.1 Tringa solitaria | reverse complement strand
ACTATTTTTGAGGATAAAAACAGTGAAAAGAAAATGCTCAGCCCTCAAAATTGTGTCTGCTTTTGTCTTTGAACAGCTCTGCTGATCCTGTGTGCTGAAGCAGAGATGTGCAATTTGACAGTGGGTTGCTCTTAAATCAGACATGTGTTTTTCATCTCCCTTGTGAAAAATCTGGCTGTGTCTTAGAAGTACTGAATACCTCAAATGACGGCAATTCAAGCAATAAGGCCCTTCAGATAATTGATATGTACAATTCCAAGTACAATAAGTGAACAGCAAGTTTGTGTTGCATCAAAATTTGCAAGTAAAATTAGATTATGGAAGTGAATGCTATTGAGAGATAGGGGTCTGCACAGCTGCAGAGACTACATGGGTGAGTGACTCTGAGATCCAAGCAATGTCACACAGGACTGTCCTATTGCTTTGCCACAAGCCATAGCAGAAAGTGAATATGGCACTGGAAATAAAATTCTGGTGGCCACATTGTCAGAAACCTCAAAAAATTTCTCAAAAAAATTTCAGACAGCATAATTCTATAAGCAAAGATGGTAATGAAAGGATAGTGCAAGTGAAATCACATCACATTCAGTTGTGCAAGTGATCACTAGAGGCTCTGTAAGGGGTCATTGTACTAAGCATTATTTTGTTTTGTGATTTTCATACAATTCATCCATTTGATACAGGCAAACTTCTGGAAAACCAAAAGGCAATTTAGTGGTCCTAAGGAGAATTTTTTTGTCTGCTTTAGGAAGTTTGCCTGCTTTGTGAACCCAAACAATTACTTGGGGTTTTTGGTGTGAAATACTCACTTCAGGCAAGATTTCTTTAAATGCTCCAAATAAAGGATAATTTTCCCAAATGGTTCATCTACTTCAGCAGACCCTAAGGGCAACCTGTCCTCATCACAAGATTGCAATGCAATAGCTCTTTGATCTGGCTTGCATTACAGAAGTGCTGTTTTGTTGTGGATTTTTCATCCCCACAGTTCTGTTTCTAGCCCATTTTAAATGCCAACACAATAGGAGGGTTTTTTTTTTAAATTGGTTTTACTTAGACATAAAACAGCACTTGCTCTGTAGTTGTTCACGTTTTTCAAAATACTTTGACATGGAAAAATGATTGTTATTATTTTTTCATCTACTAAATTGATCCTAAAATGTTAGCTACAATAGATCCAGTGCAAGAAATGTGGTTATTAAAAAGGCTGGAAGGTATTTTATTAGAGGGAGAGGTGCATTTCAAAGACATTTTTATTTTAGTGTGAAAAGACTGTTAGGCATTATATTGTCTCTACTTATCTATGGTGAAGTGTTACTGATTCTTCATTTTGAGATACTAATCTCGTAGCAATTACTAAATAAATACAGTACAAAGATGAAAGCTTTCTAAAATTCTGCCTAGAAGTAACAAACATTAATTGCATAAAGACAATAGACTATATTTTCAAATTAAACTTTAAAAAATTATTTTAAAGAAAGTCATTCCCTTCAAGAGGGGTCTTCAGTAAGCAAAGGAGGGTCTACTCATAGCTCTGTGCAGTTTAGGGTGCCTGAACTTGTTTGATATCCAGAGGCAAGTCGGAGGTATCAGCACAGAACCTAAGTTGGCTAATTTGGTATAAAATCTAGCTAATCTATACTGCACCGTGGTACAGACACAGGCTGAAATACTGGCAAATGATTCAAAATAATTTTTTTGTTTAGTCCCCAGTTTGACCACAAACAGGATCCAGGAAGAAAGGGAGATGTATGGCACAATAACAAACACCTTTATTATTTTTACCTCAACAAGCATTTGTTTGCAGTCCAACAATAGCCTGAAGTGGGGCCTATTTAAAAACAGAGTGCATGGCCAGGTAAGTCTGCCTACCTGCAGGGAGAGGGGAGAGCAATGCTGTCTTGCCTCCTGCCCTTGATGCCCAGCTTGAGCAGGTTGGTTCTCTTTTGCAGAAGCCTGTGAAAAACAGCAGGATACAGGTGAAGAAGGACAACATGCCACTGTTGAGCCTTGTGGAGTGAATAAGGGAAAGTAGCTTTGTGCTTTGGGAATAGATGCTCACTGTCCCTTCTATGTAGGCTGTGAAGTTCAGGCAGAGAAAATTTGCAGAGAAATTCTGTAAGCCTAAGAGATCTGGATCAACCCCTCACTGATTTGTTTTGAAAATACTGTCATACAGCACTTGAGTGTTCACTAGGATCTTTGATCCAGGGTACTGAGATACAGTCCCAGTTTGGACTAGTCAGAGGTGGGTAGGAGTGGTAGAAGAGCTTTGCCTGCTGGGCACAATAGGATGGACCAGCTCTCTAGAGAGGTTGTAAGGGTCTACGGTGTGGCTGCAGGGAACTTCGGATTGGACATCTTTCCCAGGGCAGCCCTTAGGAGCTATCTTGTAGAGCAATGGTGATACAAATAGTATGAGGGGACTTTCCATCTCATCCTTTGAAAATAAACCTGAGACAGAGTGCCTGCTGAGCTGGGATTATTTAGACAGTTCTGGTAACTGAGTCTTTTCTTGGTCTGTTTTAACTACAAACAGTTATGGCTGAATAACAGGTTAAAGAAATAAACCAAGGTTTGGTTCCACTTTCCTCTTTACCATTCCCAAACTCACTGCTCTATTGTCCTCCTCATTTAGGGCCACCATTGGTGTCTGGGTCGCCTTGATAAAGCTTCAGAAACTTAGAGGCCATGGATTTGCTGATTCAGTTTTCTGCGTCATCTGTTGCTTACTTGTCTATTAGACTACAAAACACAAACCCACATAAAATGACATTAAATAACAGATTGACAGACAAGCAGACTAGCTTTTCAACAGAGAAATCTTTCAAAAAAAAAAAAAAAAGCAACCTGCCCAAAGTGTTTAACCCATTCTTGCGCTCCTGCTCGTTTTTTCTGGTTTTATACTTAGCCCTTATCTGTAATACCAAAGCGAGGACTTGTGTTTCAGCATGCCTTCTCTGTCAGACCGGTGACTCAGCAGTTAGCATCACTTTTATATGAGACTACAGGAGGTCAGCTGAGAGCATATACTTTAGAAACCATGTTTGTAGAAATACTCCCTGTACAACACTCTACACTGTGGTAGAGAACAAAGATATATAGAAACAGATGAAGCCGCGAGGAATTATGTTTGATTCCAATATCAAATATTTCAAAAGTTATAAAAAAAAGTTATCAAAAGATACAAAACTCAGAGAAACCTTGAAAAGCCAACAAAGTAAACCACAAAAAAACCCAGTTTTAGTCTAAAATGGAGAACTGACATTTCCATAAAACAAAGCTTTGAAGAATTGAGACACACATATAGTGTAAAGGTAGAAGTACTTAAATTAAAAGCATAGATTTTAAATATCAGCTATAAGCAGGTACCTCCAAAGAAAATTAATTAATGTTTCTTATACTAACTCTGGACATAACACAATTAAAAAGGTTTACCTCACAGACAATCTGCTTCTCATCGCTTCTTGCTATGTAGCATGTTACCATTCTCATTGCTTTTCATGACAATGGCCGTGCAGCAGTGTAGCAGGACTTCTTCATGTCAGGTTCCAGGAGGACTTTCTATTTTGGGTTAAGCACATTAAACAATTCCCTCTTTGGCTGATCTCAGAGGTTCTTGTTGCCTCCTGCTGTTTTGGCACTCTGTCTGCCATTTAATGTTGCTACTAGACATGCCACCCAGCTGTGTATGAGTCCTTTTGCCACTGAAATAGGTAGGGGACATTCTGTCACTCATGTTTTTTATTGTTTTCCCTGTGCTGTTTGGCTGTCCAAACTCTGGTTCCTGAAATGATTTTGGGTAGCATCTAGTCAAAAACACTGGTTTAAGTGACTTCTTAGCATGGTACAGCTATATGATCCTTCTTCTGTCTTCAGCTATACCATTACCCTTCTTTCTCCCTGCCATATGTTAATGCTAATTCAGGACCATATTAAATTAAAGCAGTAAGGGGACATAGAGTGTCTCAGTTCTGTATGAGGAGAGGGATTTCATTCACAAATACATTGTTGGGTGGATGTCCCGTGGTGATTCTTCAGATACCCATGTGCCTCCTAACTCCAGCTGTTTGAGTATCCCTTTTCCCACTCCTTTTTCTCTGAAGTCTCTTACTAAGCTACTATAGAGCCACTCCTCAGTGCCTCCCAGCTCACCCAGAGTTCTTCAGACGTCCCAAAACCACTTCACCTCACTCAAGTCTGATTTCTGGGTCTCACAAGAGCAGTCCCAACTTCTCAGAGACACATCTTTCATCGATACCCCAAGTCCTTCCCTATTTCCCTCTCTTCTGATGGAATAGTCCCAGTCTTTCAAAAAAACTGCCCTAGATCACTTCACCATCTCTGATATTCTCCACCAGTCACAATCCCTAGGCCCATTTTTATGTCCCAGCTCACCTTCCAACTTAGTCTGAAGCATGTCTGCTGTACTGCTCTCTTACAGCTTCCCTTTCTCCACCTGCTGCTTTGCCCATACGTAGTTGATGCATTTCTAATTTCACAAACACACTGGCACTTTTCTGTTAGCTGCTTGTATCTGTTGCTATCTCCCATTGTCAGATGCCAGCCCAGCTGCTCCGGTCCTGGCTTCCCCAGAGCAGCAAAGCTTCCCGTAGAAAGCCAAAAACCCACGATCAACATTTATCACAGCGTTGATTAGGACTCTGAGGGCAAAAATAAAGACTTTGCACACAGGTGAAGGGATAGGATGTGTAGAAGAAGAAAGACTTTCACTCCTTACCCCTCCTCTTAGAGAGCATCATGAGCCTTGGTGGCTGCAGCCAGAGCAGTGACACTAACCCCATCGCTCAGTTCAACGCTCTTGACTGAGGGACGTTCAGCGTGTTATCTCATAACACAGGGAGAGACGTGCAGCAGAGTGTACCACAGCACAGTGTGGTGCACTGCTTACTTGAACACTTGGGCCTTCCTCTCATAATTACCACTAACTGAGAGTTAATCAGCCACCAGATCCAATTCCAACTGTCCCAGATATCCAGAGAGTAGCCTCAGAGGTGTCCCAATTAAACACAATGTAAAGACTGTAAAATATGTGCATAAGCTTGGCTCCTAGTGAGACCTCTTGATTAAAAAGACATCATTATTTCGTACCTCTTCTAATTAGCACTGACAGTAGCTCTGATTTCAGAAGAATTTGATTGCTTCCAGCATATTACCACACTGACAACTGATGCAGTCCTGCACACCACTCCAAGAGTCAATCTTGAGAATATTGTAAAATGACCTCACATCACCTCTGACAGTTTTGCTAGAAAAGACTTCGGTGCATAAATATTCAACATACCTAGAAGCTCTCATATCAAAGGAACGTAACTATGTAACTGCAGTTAGCAGAAATTTTGATTCTGCAGTTTACATAGTTTTCATTTCCTTATTGCCCTGGCTCTGCATATCCTGCTCCAGGTCTCACAGCAAGTTAATCACAAAATGGCTTTTAGTGCACAGTGTAAAAGAAAACAACCAGTATAACATTAGAATCAGAATTACAGTTGAAAACGTACCACATTCTTTTAATTAAACTGTGCAAGCTACTTCACAATTATGCAAAATTAAGAAAATCCAGTGAGATCTATTGTTTGTGATGGCCATACTTAGACTGCACTAAACTGAAAAATAATCAAATGGCAGAAAATACACCTGTCTGTGGGTTGTTTAATCATACTATGAGCAGAACAACTGAACACTGATAAGTGTTCCTGAATTGCAGGCCCATTATTTAATTATGTTTTTAATACATGAAAAAAAACCCAAACCCTTACTTTCAGGTGTAAAAGAAAGAATTTCAATGTCTTACATACAGAGCATTATCCACACAGAATCTTGGAAATAGAGCACAGCAAATTATTTGTATCTCTATCTTTAGCACAGAGCGTGCAGTGATGCCAATATTATGTATTAAAATATATGTCCTGCTGGGAATATTTTAAATCTCTTTTGAAGGATTGTTACAAATGTTAAAATCCATGATGGAACCATCTAATTACATGTTTTTTCATCTTTCGCAGTTTCTAGATACAGAACGTGTACATAATTTCTGCCTTAATGTGAAAAATACACATATAGCATGGTTTAATTTTTCCCCTGCCTTTGGCTATAAGTGAAAAAAATTGAGGTGAATTGCATCTGTAGTCATGCAATAATTCAGCGTTCTTCGAATATAATACCCCAGTTGCTAGCATTGTCTTTAAAAGGCTGAGGGGGATGTCAGCTTTGTGAAGAACCTTTGGTGATAACATCTTACCTAGACTGGCTGCTGGCACTGAGCAGCACCAGTCTCCTACATTATACCTCAGCAAACCCATTCACAGCAGCAAGCTCTGCAGTTACACCAGAATTTGACCCAGTGTGAAAAACTGGTAAGTCTTACTATACTGTTCCAGTATGCAATACTAAATATACACAATTACTCTGAGCCATTTAACACATTCAAATGACTTAGAGAGTTCTTTCTGAGAAGCAATATACCATTCTTTTATCCTTGTTGTGACTAAAAAGACGATTGCCTGGCAGCTCTCTGTCTTTACAGATCTTTGAAACACACATCTGAAATTGCACCATTTCTTGTAACTGCATCTTGTCTGAGAATGTACTTTAAAGACCAAATCTTAATTCCAGGATGTTCCTCCCCTTTGCCAGTTGTCTTTTTTTCTCTAAGTACCTGAGATCATTTTCCATGTAACTGGTAAGCATTTTGGAGGGAAAAAAATGAGACTTTCCTTAAGTTTTTTAATCATGAGGGTTTTTTTCAACCATAATGAGCTCTCGGAGTACAAAATACAAAGAGAGTCCAATATAGTTTTTACAGAATTTTGTGGCTTTTACTTGAAGTTTATGATGAATCAATTAGGTATATAGTACCAGTAGTTGGAGATGGGTGTATTCATTCAAGCCAATCAAAATTTGACAATTGTCAGTCTCCAATTACTCTCTTAAAAGTCTGGCAGCGCTGTGCAATCTACTGTGCAATCATTTTGTGAACAGTGTGCTACTTATATGGCAAAACATCTTAGTATTTTATTGCACATTTCCTAGACTTCAGATAATGTGGTTTCCCCCACACTCTGACCTGGGAATAGTGGAATATTTCCAATTGTGAGAGTTCAGAAGGGATGCAAATCCCTGTGACTCAGATTCAGACTAAATGTGATGCTAAAAGAAAGCTGCAGCAACTAAATAGCTCTCTATCTCCTTCCAGTGACTGTAAAAGAAGTCGAGAGGATTAGCCCAGAACATATTTAAGAAAGGAGAAAAAAAACCTGCATGGCAGCAGCCAGAAGAGTGGAGTGAGAATACATGAGAGCAACAACTCTGCTGACACCAAGGTCAGTGAAGAAGGAGTGGGAAGAGGTGCTCCAGGCGCCAGAGCAGAGAGTCCCCTGAAGCCTGTGGTGAAGACCATGGTGAGGCAGGCTGTGCCCCTGCAGGCCATGAAGGTTAACAGTGGAGCAGATATCCAGCTGCAGCCCATGGAGGACCCCGAACCAGAGGATGCCTGAAGGAGGCAGTGACCTCGTGGGAAATCAGCACTGGAGAAGGCTCCTGGCAGGACCTGTGGACCCTTGGAGAGAGGAACCCACGCTGAAGCAAGTTTGCTGGCAGGACTTGTGATCCTGCAGGAGACCCAGGCTGGAGCCACTTATGAAGAACATAACCCATGGGAAGGACTCACATTGGAGAAGTTCATGGAGGACTATCCACTTCCTGTGGGAAGGACCCCATGCTGGAGCAGGGAAGAGTGTGAGGAGTCCTCCCCCTGAGGAGGAAGGAGTAGCAGAAACAACATGTGATGAAGTGACCACAACCCCCATTCCCTTTCCCCCTGCACCGCTCAGGAGGAGGTAGAGAAATCAGGAGTGAAGTTGAGGCTGGTAAGAAGGGAGGCATGGAGGGAAGGTATTTTAAGATTTAGCTTTTATTTATCATTATCCTCCTCTGATTTGATTGGTAATAAATTAAATTAATTTATCCCAAGTGAAGTCTGCTTTGCCTGTGACAGTAATTGCTGAATAATCTCCCTGTCCTTATCTAAACCCATCTCAACCCACGAGCCTTTGATTATATATTCTCTCCCTTGTCCAGTTGAGGAGGGGAATGATAGAGCTGCTTTGGCAGGCACCTGGTGTCCAGCCAGGGTCATCCCACCACAACATGCCTTCATTGCAGATATCCATAGTCAGATAATATGAATTCTATTTTACTAGAAAGGAAAGACGGACAGCTAAGTAATGCTAAAAAAGCATTGATGTGACTGATACCACAATTATGCAAAATTTGTCAGGTGAGCGTAATAAAAGATAGACTTAAAAGTGGTAGAGGATGCAGGGAGGAATATCAAGAGGGCTCGAGAAAGTGGTTTGCAGTAGAATGCACTACTATACATGATATCAGTTCAGACTGTATGTTCCTATAGTCCATTCTGAGCTTCAAGTCCACATTTATCTTAAAAAGTAGCTTCACGAGTGCTGAGAAAAGCAGCTTTCTCTAACAGCTGCCCAAGGCTCTGTCTCCATGAAGGTTTCTGCACATCAGCAATCTGCCCAGATGTGTTCAGTGGGCCTTTAATCTGTCCTGTGGTAAAAAAAACCCATCATAGCTAATGAAAACCACATAGGCTTCAAATGGTTTTTCAGGCTGTGCTGGGTTGCTTGACTGTAGTTTCATTAGCATCCAAGAGCATAGCAAAAGATTCTACACCATCAAAGACTATACCAAGCTAACTGCCCATCTCTTCAAACTGCAGCCAAGCTCTGGAAGAACAGAATTATATCAGAGAGGTAACAGTAAGGATGAAATACATAATTATATTCAGTTGAATACATTGTGTTGAATAATGAAATCAGCTCTTATTTAGATTGCAAACACTTACATCAGAGAGTATTTTTACACCAGGCTTAAACTATAGCCAAGGTGCTAAGCATATAGGCTCTAAGAGAAATAATCAGTACAATCATCATTCAGAGTACTGTGTTTTTCTTCCAAGACTTGTCGAGGGCTTCTACAATATCAATTTCATATGCTTCATAACACCCTGCCAAGGTCAGCTGTACTGAGAAACTATGACTGTATGCTGCCCTTTGAGTCATTATCTACACCAGATGCAAAGTATATAAAGAGTGCAAAACTGTACCTCAATAGACTAATCTTGTTTAGAAGATGCGCTGTACAGATGAGAATTACTGCTGCAGTGGCATAGCCTTGCTGAATGCTCCAAAAATATCACTGGCATAATTTAGCTCTGTATCCTAATCAAAGAGCAGGAGGAAAACCTGTCTCCTAGTTCAGTGGCTTAGCTTCAAGATTTTCATTTTTCCTTTACATTATATATTAACCTCAATACAAGTACGTGCACTGCAAACATTTTCAAGCAGAAGAGTAGTCCCAGTGGAACAATTTGTGTTCATGAGGTTAAATATATGCACATAGTAAATCATAGGATGGGAACCGTCAAGTTGTACCTGCATTGGGAGGTACTGTACTATCAAGCTTTTTGAGTAGGATTTCCCTTTGTAAACAGTGAAGGAATTTGATTTATAACTTATTTGCATAGTAATACTAAAAGTATTTACTCAAAGCATGCCACTGAAACGTAGGAAACTCAAGCTAGGATGTGTATATTTCAAGCTGAATAATGAAATAAAATGTTAATACTGGAGACTGTGGAATGTGCAAACACATTACAAATGCCCATCTGAATATAACCAGTAGTAACAAGTAGGAATCTTGGAAATATAATGGACTGTAATTAAAATAAAAGCATTTGTTTGCCTAGGTTGCAGTCATAACTTCAAGCAGCAACATCCAACTTCAGCCAATTACTTCAAAAGGCTCTGGCATATGTGCTGAGGTTTGCGGCTCTTATTACTTAGAGAAGCTTATGCTCTTTGGACTGAAAATTCATGATGTTCCAAAAACATTGCTTTGTGGTTTTTGACACATTTATTTACAGGCTTGCCTTTATCTTTGGCACAGCTTTGAGAAAGGGCAGGATGGGTAGGAGCAGACTACTTCCCTATTAAATTCAGAACTAATAAACTAATGATCTCCCTTTCCTTTTACCATCTACCTCTTTAAATTGTTGAGTGCGATCACATGTTACCTATCAGCCACTTGATGCAACGACAGGCCAAGATTAAAAACAAATACAAAAAAAAGAGGGTTTTTTTGTTAACTGAGGACTAGTTGTTAGTGACTTTAATGAGCCTTGGGCAAGAAAATTTTAATAAATATTAAAAAAATGTAACAGCCTTTGGGCTAGATTGTCACAGGCCTTACCCAGCATGAAAGGAGCAAGGTCTTTCCCATTTCTTGCACAGACCACAATCAGCTTTGTCATTTTTATCTTGGATCGTCTCTCTGACCTAGTTTACAGCTGTATTGATGCAAATAATGCAGTAGTGAAAAGCAGCATGAGCAAAGAGAACAAAAGGAGCTCTAGCTGATGGGAAGGCAGGAGAGAGGAAGAAACATTGTGAACAAGACTTACAGCTGAAGAAAATGGGCGCTAGAACCACACCCTGTGAGCTGGAGATATGGGTGAACTTTGGTTTCTGAACATCATCCCTCAGCATTGAAGAGACCTAAAAATGTGGTATGGAGTAGGCGGACAATGTACAGGGAAGAAGAGTGCCAGTTTTACCCATGTGTCCGCCAACCAGGTACTCATCCTACTCTAACCCTGGCAGATTAAGCTTGTTAATGTACCTCACATCAGGCCTGGCTGTCCCCCTCACTGTCCCCATTTGGACTTCTGTTACATCCCTTTTCCTTTTCATTCCCTTCTCTGAGACCTAAGTAGCAGGGGAAGGTGGAGAGGAGAGGTCCACGAGAGGGGTGACTACCCCCAACCCTGTCTACATATGAGAATGGGAAGAAAAAGAACCCCAAAAGAGAGAGGAGGCAAGGACTCACGGAGCAGAAGAAGGCAGCAAGTCTGTGGCACCCTTTTCTTCTTTGCAATTTCCTGAAAAAAATATTTCTGTATGAGCCAAAGAGAAAGCTCTGCCCATGCCTTACAGGACCCTTGACTGTGGCAGGAAGACACATGAATGAGAAAAGCCGCAGAGAACCTGGCTTAGATTTTAAGGACCTTCCTTGATCATTGGTGATTAAAGGTTTGTCTTGAACCCTTTTTTGACTCCTGCCTGGCAACTTGGATTCACTGGGCTTCGTGGCATTCATAGAGTAACTTTAGTGTGAAACATTTAAAAGACCTAGAGCTTACTGCTTTAGGGAGCAGCCAAGTAAGGGTAGCCAAAAAAGGCTTTTCCACTCCCTGGCTGAGAGTATAAGGGGGAAGCCACCTTCTTACCTTTTGAAAACATTACTGACTCTACCTGTAGTACAATGTGCCATTAGCCAAACTCTTTATAAACAGAAAATGTCAGGTTTAAACTTATGAATGTAAGAACTCAGCCAGTGAAAGGCTTATTGCAGTCTATGTATTTTCCTATTTATAGGTCCCCAAAAATAGTGTCTAAAATATCAGAGCATTAGAAAGACTAATTTTCTGCCAGACGGTCCCACACTTATTCATGATGAATGGTGATTTATTCTTCTGAAATTGTGACCACCTTCATTAACAGTTTTCCCTGTTTTCTAATCTGTTCTATTGAGGTTACGCTTGGCTTTCAAAGTGGGGAGCACTGTGCTTCTAAAACTATTTCTCTTTTTTTTTTTTTCTGATATATATTTTACACTAAAAACTACATTTGGTAAAACCCCAAACCTCTGATGATCTGTGGAACAGTTACACAGTTTTGTCCTTGGCTAAATAAATGCAAAGTCTAGGATGTTGCAAGATAATCATTTATTGATGGAAAACAAACATTCTGACTACTCAGTGCCAAGCTGCTGATTAACTTCAAGGACTCAGACATGACCCAGAAACAGTGGCATTCAAATGACAATACCTTTACTCCAGCATGGCCTTACATTCTCTATTTCTCTGAGGAAGCCACAGAATAGGTAAAACAATGTCTCTGCTATAATTTACACTCAGCTTTTCCATGCCCCACTTCCATCTGGCCTTTAGGTGTGGCAGTGAGAGGATCCAACAGAAATGGAGAACCTGCCATGGGGATGGGTCCTTTTGCTGAAAGCCTCCTCAAATTCATGGAGACAGAGAAAGGGCTTGGATTTGTTGCTTAGTAATCAGTAGGCTTTGTCTTCACCCTACTGTGGTATCTAGATCCGGAAATTCAATTATATTCTGCAAAGGAAAATGTATCTAACCTGTGAAGAGATGGGGAAGTGTTCTACCAGTCCCATGGTAAATGGTATGAGCCTCACTGCCATAAAGAACTGCACCAAAAAGTAATTAACACTGTGCTCATAACTAATTTTTCAATTCAGCAAATGAACTAAAAAAACTGAAAAGCTTAATTCCAAACCATTTTGCTTTTTTTTTTTTTGAGGAAAAACAACTAAAACTACTTTGTTTCATTGACACTTTTGTATAAAAATCATTTCAGGTATACGCATTGGGAAAAAAAGGCAAAAGAACTTATGCATACCATTCACAAAACTGTAGAAGGGAATGCTCTCTTTTACAGTTAGCAATCATTTGAGGCTGGGCAAGCTTAACCAGGGAGGAGGAATTTTGAGTTGGTTGCAGGCTGAGGAGATCTAAACACAACTCTTACTGCCTAAATGAATGCCCTAACCACTAAGGAATTGGGCAGAAAGAGATGGCACCCAGTCAGTCTCAGCTGCTACATTTTTTCTGATTTGTGCAAAATACTGACTTTGTCTCTGAAACACATCAAAAGAATGGTGGTACTCTGGAAGGTCAACCACTCAACAAGGAGATAAAACAACCAAGTACTCTAGGGAATGTTTAATTGTATTTACTAAATAAAACAGCTTAAACAAGAAACAGTGAGAAACCATCTATTTTCTCCAATATTAACACCAGAATACTTACAGTTTAGCTGTTGTTCCCTGGAGAGGAAGCACAGGCAGGATTTAGAAGTTGCATTGAATCCTGAACTTCCATTTTCTGCTGGACAAAAGGAAGACAAGACCTCCATCCTCTTCGTATTTCTAGCCCAGAAAATATATTCCAACTTATATGGCAAATGCCACTTTGGATCACAGTATTAGGGTAACTAAACATCAAATAATAAATTTTGCCATGAGCTTAGTTTTCACTGAAAAGACTCAGCTTTAGTGATAAGAATGATAAAATAGCATAAGGGTTAAAATACCATTAAAAAAGGACTTGTAAAATAACAGTGACTAACATACTGAGTTGGAGAGCTGTGGGAGTTTTTTATTATTATTAACTGTATCTTTTTGCGGTCGTTTTGAGAACCTGTCTTCTTTGAAAAATGTTTAACTATTTTCATGCAGCTATCTAAAGCATATATCAAATTCAGCAATAATAATTTGAAGGTGCACCTACTGTTAAGGCATATTGTGGCCAGATTTTGATCTCCTATATCATTTGGCACCGAAATGGAAAATGCAGTTTAATGAAAACAAATGTGTAATATTAAGTCTGAGGTCAATAAAGCTAATAGACAGTATATACTTAATGGCATAACTATGGAGAACATTGACCAGTAAACAGATTAAGAGTTATGCTATAAATAATCTTTATGCCATCATCTCAGCTCATCAATTATGGAAAAGCAATTCATAGGGGTACTAGGAAACCAGACTACTTTTAGCTTCTTTCTTTGATAACACCAATGATCTTCTGGGTTGGGGAAATGTGGTAACCTAAAATGAAGCCGGTTATTAATTTAATATAGGGCCAGAAAATCACTAGCAAAACTTGGCGGGGGGGGG
>JAOXJM010000041.1:39428315-39438719 GCA_026413425.1 Tringa solitaria | reverse complement strand
GGGGGGAGGATTAGTGCAAAGACTGTAAAGCAGATCAAGACCTAACGGGGAGCTAATGAGAGCCATCACAAACAGAGCACACTGGATAAAACAGGGTACCTTTTGATGTTCCGCAAGGGTAGATGGAGGCACTGAGCTTCTTTAACTTTTCCTGTAAAGACATCAGCACAAAACACTGAGCTGATGAAGTTTCCTGAGTATGCAGTGATGGATGTAAAATGAACACAGGAGCCAGAAGGATTACATTACCAGAAATATAACTAATCTTGAAGATTAAATAACAGGAGCAAGGTTAAACTTAGCCATAGGAAGTAGAAAATAATATATTAAAAGGCTGTTTACCAGGAGTTCATATGTCAGAGGGAGACACTTTTCTGCCTTTACGTTGTCCCCAGACAGGTGGACATGCTTTGTGAGGCAGACTCAGAGCACACCTAGTACTTCGGCAGCAGACAGCATGGCAGTCCAACTAGCAGCCTCTGCTCGGAGACCTGAGCTAGCAGAGTGGGCACCCAGAGTCTGGCCCCACTTGCTGATACACAAGATTGGCACCCAAAGCCATTTTCAACCTGACTATTGGGATCTCTTGTTGGAGCTGTTTTGTCTTCTGTGAAATAGTTTCGTGCTAAGCGGAAGAACAGGAACTCAAGTCCTCTCATGAGACGGATGCACCCTTGCTAATTTACAAGGTCACGTCCACTCTTTCTACAACTCAGTGAATACTGAATGAATAGTTTATGTAATATTTGATGATAATTGAACAACTTGGCTGAGAATTACCTACTACACATTTGTCATGGATTGCAACATTTCTTTCAGTGATGGCTGACAGGAGATTAAGACAGGAGATTCCTCTTTATAATTCATAGAGAGGAAGTCCTTGAATCTGTCTTCTACTTCCTACATTAATGCTATCACCACCGAGCTCTGATGAGTACAGCACTGCTGACCCTACCCAGTTTCTGAGGAAGAGCTGAGCTCCAGATGTTTCTGTTTAGCACAGAGATATCTAATTACTTCTGTGCTCATCTCTGCAGCACTTTGTATTGGGCAGGCTGGGCAGCATCCTGCTCAGTTTGGTAGCTCCTATTAATTCCATTCTTTAGTGAACATGGGCCACAAAGCATACAGCTGACCAAACTTGCAAAAGCGTGCTGTGTCCCAAAGAGCCATGATAACTGTCCTGGTTTGAGGATGTACAAAGCATGTATGTCTTTGCTCCTTCTCTTTTTTCTCTTGATACAGTTTCCAGAGCATCAGCTACAGCAGCACTCCTCAACACACAAACCAATGAGCAGAATAGTTGTGGGTCTTTCAGTATAACTCTTTGAACGCCTCTTTTCTCTCTTGCTAATGCTAAATTGGATTCCATTGTATTTCTTCTTTATCCCATTTCCTCTTTTCAACTAACAAAGATTGACACACACTCTCCTTTTTGAGAAAGAAAGTATCTGAGGTCTCTGATGTAGGTGGTCTGGGCATCACAGCTTTTATTCTTGTCTTTGTCCTGCAAAGCACTATGCACAGACTCTTAATTGCAGCCTGAGTAACAGAATAAGAAATAAATCATTATTAATGTCACATGCTGCCCAGCATCAATTTTGAAAAATGCCCAGGTGAAAACATACAAACCTCACCTAACACTGTTTCTGCTTTCAAAGAGGCTTTTAAATTGCCAATTTCGCTTGAACAGAAAAAAATTAACACTGCTTTTCAGACAGCTACCCAGAAGTGGCTGTAGGCACTATGGCTGGTTGTGCTATTTGGTCTGCATCCCAAATACCTCCTGTGGCTGGGGGGCAGGAGGGGAGAACTGGACAAACAGTGTGAGTCAGAAACAGATTTGACATAGCTACAATTTTCACAAACTGAATTGTGCTCCTCTTGGATTTACGGTCATCTTTGGGTAGTTTGTCAAGTAAAAATTTCCTCTTGCTTCAGGAGGAGTTTTCCCTAGAAAAGAGCCAGAATAGGATGCATCAGTTCAGGAGTATTCTTCCTCAACATTTACTCAAACTTGATGCATTTTAATTTTGCATGTCCGTGACCATGTGGCATTTTGGCAGACCTCTCCAGGAAAAAGGTTTGGAAAGGTCTTATCTGACTGCTCTAGAACCATCAAATAAATACTGATAAAAACACGTATGCTTTTCTGCGTGTGATAATAAGGATCGCTCAAGTTCCCCAGCAAAGTACGGTTGTGCAATGACCCAGGCTCATGCCATTCCCACCATTAAAGAGCAATGCACTCTACCTTTTGATGCTTTTCAGTTCACACTAGCTGCTCTTCAAAAATACCACAGGAAAATACAGAAAACAAATCAAGCTGGACATCAAGAATTTTTCACTTAGAGTCTAATATACTAATTTTAATAAACATGAGATTTATGCTGGTGACTTTTATCTTATTCGTTAATATAATTTTATATTATTTTACTATCTTTATTAAAGGCAGATTTATCTCCAGTAGTTCTTAGACTGGCCACACTACAGACATGGAGGTGAAATAACTGCAAATGAAATCTCAGCTCACATCCTCTGTATCAGTTAAACTCACGTGCTAGCAGTTTGAGTATTATCTTAAAGATGACATTTTTTGTAATATCTTTTCTGTATGCTGTGTGTTCAGACAACTTATTGATGAGAGCTGCTGTTAATAGCTTCCATATTTCTTTACTGCCTTCAATAAATCAGTAATATTTGCCAAAAAGTGACAAGTACAAGACTCAGTTGGAAAGACAGAGCTGTTCAAATTTGTGTTTGAACATAATGTGTCCAAGAACATGGGGTGTTACATGAAAGGTACAACTTCTGGTAATCTATCAGGACAATGAAACCTTTTTTATGTTCAGATTAATTACGAGAAAGTCATCGTGGTAATATGTGCAATGTGCTACACTGAGATAGGAAGTATACCACAAGGAAATAAAGATTAGTCCTGTAACTGAGGAACTGTTTTCGTACTCAATTTGGATTAACCTCTTTCCTCTGTAACAGATGTGCTGTGTAACTGGACACGTGAGCACAGTGATGTGTCTGTTCACTTGCTATCATGTTTCCTTAGATTTTGAGCTCTTACATACAGCAGATCTCTTTCTTACTCTGCACAATTGCTGCCTCTCACATCATACAGTCCTTTCTGTTCAGTGGATTATTCATCTTGCTATATTTGTACCTGTTAAAGTAAAACACGTACAGCAGTTCTAAATTACCTGTTAAGAATATTATTTTAGAAGGCTCTTGCAATCAGTTTCACAACAGAAAAATGCAAAAGATGGCAACATTTCCCTCCTTTGCAACAAGAACAACACCAAAGGGAGGAGCTGGAACCCAGCAGTGATTTTTTTTATTCTAGAAAACTAGCGAGCAGTGTCCAAAGAATTTTAGTATAGAATTTTAGTATAGAATTTAGTATAGAATTATTTTAGTATAGAATTTTCAGGATTAGGTATGTTTTAAATACATTCCAATATTGTGAGAGAGAACAAACGCTACATGAGAAAAGGGAGTTGCAGATGTTCAAGGTCTGTCTGGATTTGATGCAACAGACCTCTATAAAATTCACATACTTCAAAGCATAACAGGCATTATCTTGCTTCACTGATTATTCTCTCTGGGGTAGATTCTGTCTCTTTTATAGAGTAACCCTTCACTCCTGGAATGAAGCATGGGCAAAGTGGAGGCAGGTACATGACACAATTACCCTTACCATGTTTGCATCCATATTTCTCTTGTTCTTTCAAGATACTCTTACTATCTTTTCCGATGTTGCTCTTCTCTTTTCTCTTTCATGCACTTCCATGAGGATGGGAATCAGGTTCTTTTAAAGGGGTGAAGATCCTGTGAAGATAAGACTGGAAGGAGTTCTCATTTCATAATTAAGGAAAGGGAGGTAAATCCACATATAAAGTCATGAAACAGTAAATAGTGAAACCTGAGCAGATCAGTGTGCTTTGAAGTCTGCAGTTTCAGGAAGGTGATATATTCCACAGAGCATTCAAGATGTGCTTTCAAGCTCTGTAGGAAAACAAGAAAGCATTACATTCCTTGGAGCAAGGCCTCAAACCAAACAGCTGGTTCTTCTAGCAATGTATTCTTTAACACACAATAATATTTTTATCTCTGCCTCAGCCTTAAAGCAGAATTTAGAAATCTTGAGAAATCATCTCTCCCAAACCACACACTCTCATCCAGCTAAACAGATTTCAGGGAACTGCAGATGAAAATATAAGTCATTAGATTGTCAGGACATCCTCAGTGCTTTTGCCTTCTCAGCATTATAAATTAGCTTCTCAGCATTACAGATAGTCTAAATGTCTATAATTTACAATGAATAGAAACAATTAATGTTATTCTGGGTGTAACTCCAGAGAAGCCAATGAGCAGGGACAGGAGTTGATCTGAAGTGACAATGTGGTTTCCCATGCACACCTGCAATTCATCTCATGCCAATGGCATGTGTCTGATCAGATATAGTACATACATCCTTTCTGTTTTCATTTGTGCTTTATCTCCCCCAAGAGTTCTGTTACAGTCAATGAGTAAAAGTTATGGTATGGCACATTATTATTAGCATTGAAATACTAAAGGAAAAAAAAAACACCTTTATTTATGCAAGTTTAGTGAACCAAACAACCCTCTTACCCTTGCAGATGAGATGACTGAAATGCCAGCACTGTGCTTTCAGTTCCAGTGCCTCTAGCATTAAACTTACTGTGCTCTCAGAGAAAAGCATACCCAGGAAAGAACAAAAGTGATGTGTTTATAAAAGAAAGAGCAATAGGTTCTCACTTCTTTCTGTAAAGATCAGCTATGAACTGAACACAAATTAACTGACTCCAGAAGATGCCATCATTTTTTATAGTACTTAAAGGACTACAAAGGACTTAAAGGAGGCATAACAGTTCCAGGCATTTGGCAGCATTTTGCATGGGATAGACATATTAAAAGAATCATATTCATAAAAAATAATAGGGAATGTCTCAAATCCTGCTTTGCTCTCGGCATCCTGGGGTGACAGCCTCCCTGGCTCTGAAACAGTCCATGTGTCTCCCTGGAGACTCAGAGCTGAGAGTCATCAGGGAGTGTGGCAGTGTCCTTGTGTTCTCCAGAAACGTGCACATCACCAAAACCAGGCTGTGGAGCACTTGGATTCCACAGTCACTATTTTCTGATGGAAAAACATTCACAAGGAAAGATTTTAATGAGCCCTATTAGATATTCAACAGTTTTGATATACCAGCCCTTTAACCTGTCGTGGTTTAACCCCAGCCAGCAGCTAGGACCACACAGCCACTCACTCATTTCTCCCGCCTCAGTAGGATGGGGAGAGGAATCAGAAAAAATAAGGAAAATTCATGGGTTGAGATAAAGACAGTTAAATAAATAACGCACAAGCTGCACATACAAGCAAAGCAAAACAAGGAATTCATTCACTGCTTCCCATCGGCAGGCGGGTGTTCAGAAATCTCCAGGAAAGCAGAGCTCCATCACACATAAAGGTTACTTGGGAAGACAAAACGCTATCACTCCAAATGTCCCCCACTTCCTTCTTCTTTCCCCAGCTTTTTATGCCGAGCATGATGTCACATGGCATGGAATATCCCTTTGGTCAGTTTTGGGTCAGCTGTCCTGGCTGTGTCCCCTCCCAACTTCTTCTGCACCCTCAGCCTGCTCGCTGGAGGGGTGGTGTGAGGAGCAGAAAAGGCCCCGACTGCTTAGCAACAACCAAAAACATCTATGTGCCATGAACACCACTCCCATCACAAATCCAAAACACAGCACCACACCAGCTGCCAGTAAGAAAGTCAACTCCATCCCACTCAAAACCATGACATAACCATAGGTTTCTTTTCAAGCTTGGGACCAAGGTGCCAGCAGCAGTGAAACAAAGCAGTGTAGCTTTGTCAGCATTTGCAGAAAGCAAAGAGGTTGCCTGCAGGGATACAGGTTCTTTAATTTGCTTAGCCCAGCTGTGTTGGTGGCAATATGCAAAAATTGAACCAGGCCTACAGCTGACATTAATCTATTCCTGTCATTTTTATCGTTCTGTGGCTGAAAAGCAAAAAGTCATTTTTCAGGCTGAGAGAAGGAATTAACACTATTATGGAAAAACCAATGTGATTCATACAGGGCCTGATCCTGGAAGAGTTTAAACACCCTGGGTTGCTACTGACCTCCAATGGGAGCCAGGAGATTTACAGGTTCATTATTCCACAGACTTTCTCTTGCTACAGCATTAAAATGTATCCACTTTTGACTCTGGCCATGATACCATGGGAAAAAAGAAGACAGTTAGGACAATTGTTTAAATTGGAGTGTTGTGTTCTGCTGAAAATAAAAGGATTCTGCCTTTAAAAAACCTGCCAAGTTACTATCCCCTTCCCTTCTGCTAACATATGGCCTGAGCTTTGTCATTTAGCCTGGCAATATTGTAACAAGCTGATAACACCAAAGGAGAGAAAAAAAAAAAGAAAGAAAGTAAAAGTAGAACAAAAACACTTTCAAGGCTGCCCTTTTGAGCACTTATACAAGCTACGTGATGAATCCACCAGGTACAGTATCAAGGGGGTTTCATGTTCATTTGCTTTATTTTTTACACATCAGCTACAGAACATTGGACCAGATCCTGGTTTTAGCTGTACTGTATTGCTCAGTACAGTGTAGGAGGTGTTCATCTGCATCTACATCTAATAACGCAGGATCTCTCCTATTACAGTGGTTCCAGGTACCTAGTGATAAGCATCTTTGAGAGAAAAAAAAAAAAATCCTTTTGCCCTTTTAAGCAATCTACTTCGGTTTAATTCTCAGGAGAATACATCTTTTGCCTTGGGAGACATTCGTTCATGTGACAGAATAAGGCTCACATGGCTTATCAAAATGCTGAAATCTCTACATTAAGGCAACTAATAAAATTGTCTTTTTAAGAAATTTTAGTCTCATAAACTTGAGTTACTCTTACTGAGTGGGGCACTGAGCAATAAAAGCATAGGAAGAGGAAGAAAACATTTTGCTGGCCTCTAATTCTCCTACCAGTAGTACAGTTTGTGGTCTGAGCTCAGCGCCCTGACCTGAGACAAGATGCACCTTGTGCCCTGTGGGGTCAGCACTGAGAGAGGCCTCAGATGCCCAGAACTCCCATCTCAGATCTGAGTCACTCCCTGGAGCAACCTTGCTATCCACAACTTAGGGAAGTGAGTTTCCTAACAGAGACACCTTAGTTAAGTAACCAAAGTTAAAGACAATTATTCAAGGCCTTTGTTACATTTCTGCAACCTCATGCAATTTATGGCATCTCACAGCTGACACATAAACACCTCAAGCACGGTATGTCCTAAAGGACCCTGGTTAAAAGACTAATGTGGACATTTACGTTGGAAATCAGCTTGATGAGCGATAGGTTGTTTATCCAGACTTTCAAAATGCAGATGCTGGGACGCCAATATTTCTCAGGTGTTAATATTCCTGAGTATTAATGTAGGGTGTAGAGCACCAGGGCATGAATTATCACAACTGTCATTAATGAACACTGCCATCTGTTGTCACAGCTTCGGCAGGATCATCCTGTCCTTGCCACCTCTCCCTGGTTTTTCACTCCTGGTACTGGAAAGTGTGTGACTTTCTTCCTCCAAGCATTAGGCAAGCACTGCCCTGCTACAAAACATACTTGTTGCCACTGAGGCTACACCAGCCACAGCTCTAACACTTTTGACTGTTCCTTCAAACTAAGAAGTATTGGAGCAAGCAATTCTCCAATATAGGGCATTCACAAGAATCTCCAAAATGATTGTTCTGAATTTCACAAAGTGCTCTGAAGACCAGGAAAAACAACAGATCCTCTAGTCTTACTTCTGTTTACACATCAAAGGATTGAACTTGCCTCTGTTGCCTGCCTTGACTCCTGGCCGTTTCTTCCATGGCTTTGCATGGAAGCATTCTTTGCAGACCAGCAGTCTCAGAGTACAGCCTGCATTACCTGTTCCCAGAGGAATGGTTCTGCTACACTGAGATCCTGAGTGCTGAAATGTTGGATTTAAGCCTTGCAGATTCTGGTTTGGATAACCTCTTTCAGTGATGATTCCTTATCAGAATCTATGGTTAAAGTATTCCCATTAATTAACCCAATGTATTTCATACTTTAAAAACTCATTTTTAGATGAGAAAGCCCAGCATCTCACAAAAATAACATCTATTACATCTTTGCAGTTACCTTCATCTACCCAATTTGCAATCTCCTTAAAGAATCTCTTACAAGATTCTCTGTACTACTCTTCAGGTAGGTAGTAATTATACCCTTTTCCTTATCCCTCCTATGTCCTTGAGAAACAAGAATGCATCCTTGGTTCTCTCAGGAGTGTTTACTGAGCATTCTGCTTTTTCTGGATTGCTCTTCACGGTTTCACCATCTCAACCTACTAAGGGAACAGCACGACTACCATCTTTTGTTTTGTTTTAAAATCAGTCTATACTGGTTGGCCGAACCTGCCATGGATATAGGAGTTTGTGTTTTCTTCAGTTTCCTTGTGAATTTTTATCAGTTGTAACTTCTGTTCTAGACCCACTTTCAATTTGCATCATATCAGCTGTTTATTCCTGATGATTTTGTTTCTCACTGATCCAGAACTAAGCTTATACTTTTAAAATGTTCCTTTTCTTGACTGTAAAGTTAGAAGTTTTTGTTCCTACAGTAATCTCGTCTTAAAAAATCCTGGGTTTCCCTGACAATTTTTTTCTTCTTCTTAATCAGTTACATTCAGTTTCACTCATTGTTTCCCTGAATTTGGCCATTTGAAGCAGCACATACTCCCACATGGGCCTCCTCCCGTTGCCCATACTGAACGCTATCAGGTCTACCACAAAGCATTGATTTTCCAGTCCCATTACAACTTCATTTTTGTTTGCTGTAATGAAGCTTGAAGCAAAGTAAAGTACAGGAGGGTAGACACCTTTTTACCAGAAAATCCTTTATCAGCTTTTGGAACTCTAATGGTATTTTGCAGCAGTGTCTGTCACCATCTATCTACACCTTCCAGACTGGGGTCCTTAGGGGTACAGTTTTTCCTTCCATACATTGCCGAAGGAAGTGCATACAGAAGCATTCACCCAGTCCTCTGGGGCAGATCTATGATCTATTACAGAGCCCACCTGTACTTCCTCCTGAGCATTTCAAATAGTACATTGATTCATATGCATTCAAGATGTCATAGTTCTGAGTTATCAGTGGTATCTTCAATATAGAATTTAATTTTCTCGCTCTCTATTTCCTAAACAGGTTATAGATAGAAATTTTAACATTCTAGTCATACAGATCCTCCCACCAGGTTCAGTAATGCCAGTTAAATCAAATTTCTTCTCATCAATGAGAATTACCAGTTCCCCTAGCTCATTAGTCAGTCTTATAGCATGGGTAAATGATTTTGTGAAAAATGCCTTGCCTTCACATTCCTTGCCACATCAGATCATTTTCTTTATTACACACTAAGTTTAAATGGGTACTCTCTTTGCTGTCTTTATACCCCTTGTTCATGTTGCTACTTCTCTTCTTACTTGTTCAAGCTGGTCTCCAGTTGAGAAAATTAGCTCCTTAGCTATAAGATACAGCCTGTTCTGGACAGCGGCACCAACTCCCAGTAAACTGTGACAAAGTTCAGTGCTCAACAAAACTGAAACCTTCTGTTTCCACCAGTCAGCTGTCCAAACACTCATCTCCAAGATGTTCTCTCTTCTGTTTTTCATAACACCAGAAAGATAACTTGAACTTTTCTCTTTCTTGCTTGTCTTCTGCACCTCCCACACCTTTATTATTTGTACTGTTCCATGCAATGTTTTTTGTTCCTGTATGTATTTTCAGCAGAGCAAGACTTGTCTGACTGATCATCCCATCAAACACTACTTTTACATTTCTATATTTTTGCACTTGGAAAGCAGGACATTTCTTGTCCTGTTTCCTTTATTAATATTCTTTGTATTTATTTCTATTTAGACTACGGACAGCGCCTCTTTCCATTTAAGGCATCTTAAGAATCTCTTCATTCTAGTTTATTTCCTACAGTAAGAATGTTTGTTGGAGAAGTCTCTCTAAGCTTGTCCTCTGTTTCTCAGTAGGTGACACAATAGGTACCTGATAGTGAGACAATACCACTAGCTACATAAAGTATCACTTAGTTACAGATAACTAGACCACTGGCTCAATTTACAACCTAACCAGTTACCTTGCCGCTAACACTTTTTTTTGTGGAGTCTGTGGCAATGAATTCATGGATTCACAGATTTGACAGACTTGGAAGGGACCTCTAGAGATCATCTAGTCCAAGAGTGGAACTTCCTATGTTCCAGCTTGTGCCCATTGTCCCTTGTCCTATCGCTGGAAACCACTGAAAAGAGTCTGGCTCCATCATCCTTCAA
>JAOXJM010000041.1:39415277-39428215 GCA_026413425.1 Tringa solitaria | reverse complement strand
GGAGGTGCTCTAATCCCTTAATCATCTTGGTTGCCCTACATTGGACTCTCTCCAGTAGTTCCCTGGTTCCAAATATAGTTGCCAGAAAAGCAGTTCTTTAATTCTGCACTATCCTGAACTTAGCATTTTCAGATCACATATCTTATCCCCAAGAATAGCCATCAATTTGTACTTTGTGCATCATAAATCTCTCCAGCCTTTCAACAGAACAGTATAACAATGCAAAGACAAGTCACAGTAAGGGTTTCTTTGTCACTCATATTAAGCACACAGCTCTTCAGCACCTTTTGCCTTCCAGCATGGGCTTTGCATAATGTAAATATTAACAATGAACATTTGTGAGAAATTATATGTTTATGGATCCAGACCCTCATTGATCCAGACTCTCACAGCAGTATCAGACAGGGCTGCATTCATAATAATGTTTTAAAGCACTGCTGCAAAACATTTGAATCAATGGACCTTGTCGGTCTTTGTCATGTCTTGGAGAGCACTGTGAAACTAAATAACTCTAAATGTTGTTTAGAGCAGTTGGTGAGGCCACCCAGACAACCTCCACTCAGAGCAGAGCTTTTACATCTATTGTTGCTCTGCGTGGTTCCTGCGGGCCACTGACCATGTCTTGTGGACCAGAGACACTTTGCAGAAACAGGCTTAAAGGGCTACAGCTCTTCCTATTAGCGCTCATGAGACACTGGGTCCTGAAGAAATGAGTAGATATGGTCTCTCAACGGGAGTCTGGAAAACTCTGCTTTACTTGAAAAGAAGATTTTCTTGGACACTTTTATTAAAAACAACCTTTCCATTTAGCAATACATTAGTACATAAACTAGAATAAAATTAAACGTGAACATGAGCTAAAAGCCCAAAAACTTAGTATAGCTTGTACATTACAGCTCTGACATGACTTTACTTTCTCACTGTCCTTGCTTAGGGTCTTGTTGTGAAGCAGGGATCATCTTGGACATAGAAATCACATACTACCAATTGCAATAGAGACTTCATCTATATTCCGAGATTTATCACTTTAGTTAAAAATTTAGGCCAAAACCACTCTGATTGTATTGCCAGGTTTCACTAATTGGGTTTAAGAACCACATCCTTAGAGAAACCTGTATAACTGAGCAGAGATAAGGCTAACAGTAAGTGCTACCATTAGTGATAACCCAACACAGAGTCAGAACTACTTCTAGCTGTAACAAGAAGCCCCAATATTAATTCTTCAAGGTTCTTCTGCTTTTTTTGAAAACAGTAACAGAACACGCTGCACTTGTCTTCCATCTTACAGCAAGTCTTGCAACTTGCAGGTTTTTCAGCTCCATGCTTCACTTACCTCTGGACACATAATTTTATTTTATTACCTGATTCATTCACCCGTTACTTCTTCAGAATAAAGCAATTGTGCCACTTTAAAGCTATTTTTTATAGGAGGTGCTTTAGTATCAGTCTACTGAAGGAAACAGTACAACCCTTGGTTTGGTGACAAATACGTGGAAAACCACTGTTAAACAAATAACTTGTGTAAATTCATGCACTAGCTGGTCTTTGCAGGTCACAGAATTTCTTTATGATAAATGTAGGATTTCAGTTGTCTGCATATCTGTCTATGCTGCAAAAATACCATGTAACAAAATGCTGCACACACAGAAACACACTCTGAATTTCAAACACAGAATTGTGTAGGCGAGCTACCTACCTCCCCAAACTGTTTCTTTTAGATTTCTAGAGTTTCTGAGTTTCTCCTCTTAAACCAAAATGAAATGGGTAATGAAAGCATTATCAGGAATCAAAGATGGCCAAAAGGAAGCTGGCAAGACCTGAGACAAGTTTTTTAAAAGTACTGGAAGGAATGGAAGGGAAAATTCTGAAAAGGAATGAAAGCAGTGTGTCATGTTTTCCTAGAAAGGTCTGGCTGATAGCCTGCAGACAAAAGCAATGCCTTTGCTGTTGAGGTAGCGTTAAAAACTGTCCTGACAGACTGGCAAACTCAGCTGCAGCACCAATCTGGGACAGAAGAAAGTGCCAAGAAAAACTGACTCTCTGAGAACAAAAGTTACCAGGAGCACTGCAAAGCTGTGCTGGAAGACTTGGAAAGCACCAAAATCAAATTCAAGGTCTTGAATCTTTTCTTTGAAGTGCCTTTTGGTCTGGGCCCAGATCACCTATAAGAGCTACTTCGATTTAGAAAGGCCTGATAGTACCTTCTACAAGAGCAGGATTTCCTCTCTCAGGAAAACATTGTCTCAGGGGCTGGTCCAGTCTGTGGGGTAAATTCCCCCAATGAACTGGAAACTTAGAACACCACTTCTCCTCTAAGGTCAAGGCAGATTTCCACCTATTTTTATACACTTGTAAAAATCTATCCCAACAAAAACCCTATCAAAACAAGGCACTTTACCCAGCACATCGCACTCCCTACAGAGAGGACCAGAAGACAAACATATGACAGATGGCAGTTACGATGCTTAATGCACTGGTGAATGGTACTCAAATACTGTGGTGATAAAGGTTGTAGGAGAGCTGATATAGAGGAAAATAGGCAGAATAGAGGATGCTGGGGTTGTACAATAAGGCACAGACAAAGGGAAGGATGTCTGTGGTGTGAGTTCAATGTATGGAAAAGTACATGCAACGGATTGAGTTACCTCCACCATGAAATCACACACCATTATTAAAAAGGTTTCAGTGATCTCAATCCTAATACACATGTGTTTAACGGGTTTTAACTGAGGGTGACATATCAGTTTAAAAGCTTGCAAAGAGGACTCTGCCCCTCAGAGAAGTTTTTCTTCCTCCTTTCAGTTCCTTATGTTTGTGGTGTCATCAATCTGATAGATATGTGTTATTAAAGGGTAGCTGGTAACCTGGTAAGTCTGATGAACGTACAGCATGAGGTAAATGCATGCTCAGCTGCTAAGTAGTCTGATACAGGTAGTTTTACTTAGATAAATAAATGTAAAACATTTGGGCACTGTTTGCAGTTTAAAACCAGGGGGAAGAAAAGGAAAGGGGCAAAGAGAAATAGCTTTATGCTAATCTGCATTTCATCTTATTTTCTCTTCTGCAGTGAAAGACAGGCTCTCCCGCCTGCTTAATTTGGAGATGGAGGCAAGATTAGAACATGAAGGAGAAAAGGTCAAGAGATTCAGTAATATAGTGCTGGGTAATTGAAGCTACATTATTAGTTACCTCAAACTTTTTTCCAAAAGAAATATACCTTCTCCCACTTCTGAGTGTTTGTCTTTTTTTTTTATAATAAATCACTGGACATTTCTAAACCCCGACTGTGCCCAGAGAGTCAACATGTATGGATCACACTTACACTAGTCCTCGAACATTGTACTTTCTCCCTGCATAAATCATGACTCCTTTCCAAATTTAGTAACTCCAGTCGCACCTTCTGTAGTCAAAGGTTAACGTCCATAAAGCAAGTATGGGATTTAAGGCTATGGAAAACTACTGGTTATTAACAAAACTCGGCATTAAATTAAATGTGTATGCTGCTATAATCCTGACCCCTCATCTCTACGCTGATCAACCATCAGTGCAGTGTTCAGTTCATAGGGCAGCATTTTTTCCTCATGAAATTACTGCAGCCTTGCACTACTGAACTCTTACATAAATTCCCCATCTATCAACCATTCACTTGATGCACAAGTCCAAGGCCAGCTGCACACCTCAGCGCCTGAACCCAAACCCCATACTGCAGTGCAGCCCCCGAATCCATGCTGTGCACAGGTGGTAGGACCCTCAGAACTGCCTTCTCCATTTGTGCCAGCTTAAGGACACGGGAATGGAAGAAGCAGAGAAAGTAAAATTGGAGATTTTTTTAAGACTAGGTATTCCACATTAAAATATTGTGTTTTAAGTCATGAGGTGATGGCAAAAGAGATGCATTTCTTCTGGGTCTGATTCAAAGCTCACTGAAGTCAATGTCAAGACCTCATTGACTTTAACAGGCTTCAGATTAGGCCATTGGTATTATTTGGTCCATTATCTTGTGTCCTCACTGTGGATTTATGTGATATTACTATGATTTCCACTACATATTGCTTTGAACCTTTTGCCCTACTGTTATAAAGCAAATGTTCCTTTTATATGAGTAGATTTCGAAAAGAAACTTGAAAGCAAATTCAATTCCTCCTTTTTTTTTCTGACTGATTCAGCTTTACTGCAAAAGATATAAAAGTTCCTCATCCTTTTGCTAATACATGATTTCTAATAAAGACACTAAAACACAACTATATAATAAAAACTACATATTTTAGAGGAAAAGTCTATTAAGAAGTACTAAAAGAAAACCACAGCAAAAATAGCTTGATTATTGGTTCCTCCAACCTGATTGGTTTTTTATTTTGCTCTGAATTCAGCCCCGCAGGTAAATTAACATAATATCAATACTCAGAGGACCAGTATAATGAATATATTCATGTGTGACTATATTGCATATGAAACTTATGGGAAATGAGTCAGAATGTTGTCATATGTTAATATGTACACACAGTCTAAGTCTTAGAGTCTTCTTTTAAATGACAACCTGAAGATGCTCAGACTGGTAAAAAAAAAAATAAAAATTGTTCCAATAGAGATGTTTTGCAAAATTATATTTTTTTTTAACTTAAACTGTTTTCCTGAATCAAATATACCAACCTTTTCATTTCAAATAAGCTGCACTGAGGTACTATCACAGTTTCAAAGAATTTGCAGACATTTTTAGAATTTGAAGACCCATTGGCTAAGAAAAAGAAAGTGGGCAGAAAAGAAAAACTATAAGACAAAGAAGATTAGTAATGAAGGATTTCCAAGGAAGAGAAATCTAGGCTAACAGAACAAGCAATTAAACAAAAAAAATATCTAGGCACTTTGTAAAATACTGTAGAGAGTAAAACTTATTGTGAGGGAAAAATCAATGGGACTTCCAATTTAATAAAATTTGAGGAACAGTGTTTAAGTGGTCAAAACAGCCGATATGGACATTTTCACAATGAAGATTCTATTCCTCATTTAAGGTAACATCTGGTTTGGAATTTTATTTTTCCTATATAAAAAAGGGAAGGCAAGATTAAATAAAATCAAAAGTACAGCAAAGATTTCAAATCCCCAGAGTAAGTTCCTTCTGGCCCTAGTTACCTGTTTGTGGCAATTAAAGATTCTCAATTCCTTTCTTTTGGTGAAAGGGTGAAAACTTCACAACTTCACACTCTTTTGAAAGATTTTCTCCTGCCTTACTTCCGAGCAGGGAAATCCGAGGAAGGACTATGTGAACCGTTTGGGTTTCATCCCCCACTGGTGAGTTATTTGTTTCCAGCATTGCTAAGAGCTGCTCCTCTTACTCCCTTAGCTCCCAAATTTGAGTGTTTAGGATACCTCCTACCTACTCCTGGAGCAAGAGCTTCTGTATTGACACTCATGCAGTCACAGCCTCTTAACCTTCCTTCCCTCCAAAGACTTACCTGTACATTACAGTTACACCTGCCCTGGTCACATCCTACATCCCTCCAGGGAGCAAAAAGGAAGTGAGAGAAGATTAGTTATGAACCTGAGCCTAAGCTAAGCTCATGAGGAATCCCAGTTGCAGTACAGAGATGGGGAGAGCATAGGTGGGAAGGGACAGTAATGGGGCCTTACGATAGCATCATCTTCCAGTAGCATCCAGGGCTTCTTAAAACATAGCACTGTCACACTGTTAAATGTAACCTTCAACACCCAGCAGAAGAGGACATTCCAGGAAAGACACAGCATTCTGAAAAGCAGCTATAAAGGAGAGGGAAGAGATTAGCTCAAGGCAGGGAAAGGCAGAGACATGAGCAATCACAGATGACTCACTGCAATGCAATGAACTCATGCTCATTTCAAATGGATATGTCACACTGCTCTAGAATATTGTAAAGTATTGCCTTAAATAAGCAATTAAAAAGGAAAATATAGACTACTTAAATGATAGATGAAAGTATTTTTCAGAAAGCACATAACTTGTTATTAAAGATAAAAGTTGTAATTCTTAAAATGTATCATAATTTGTTTTTTAAATGTTAGAATTTTTTTTAAATTAATAAATATAATGACAAAGTTGGTACCAAATATAATTATGCTGCTAGACAGAGTGAACTGAGAAATGGTCTCCCGTTCTGTAAAGATTGTTTACTTTCAACAACTAATTAGTGATTTAAAAACATTTACTAGTTGACATAAGGGCCCATTAAGTTTTTCCAAGTCTCTGTTATCTCAACTGATGAAGACCGTGACTTCTTATGAACAAAGCACTAGCTTCAGCTGCAAAAGTGCGTGTACTATTTGCTGAATTTAATAAACCAACAGATTGTCTCGAATATTTTTTTGTGAAAAACCTTATATGTCACCATGGTGGTAATTAAGTTCAGATTAACAAGGACAAAGTTGGAGCCTTGCTTTATGTTTTGCTGCTCAACAAAGTTGAAAACTAAGTAATCAGAATGGGCTATTTTGCAAACTTTTGCAAAAGATTAGTGTTTTGCATTTTCTGCGGATTTGTTTGTTCCATGACTTTTAACTTCTTCCTACTGTTTTCAGGTTGAATGCTGTTCTCAGAGATGGATCTGTCAAAAGAAATGATAGGGAAAACATATGCATCTTTGCACTTTATGTGCATCTTTGTTGGCCTGGTAATCATAAAGCAGAAAAGAAATGCTGTGTACTTAACAGCACACTCTTAATGCATGACACCAAGTTATGCACAGTATGCACCAGAAAATAGCTTTTCTATTATGAACTGGCAGTGCTTAAGAAGAGGCCAGTCACGATTCACAACTCTTGTATCTAAGTGGTCATGCTGAAACAATAAATCCTCAAATATTTCAGTCTCACATTTTTGTACACAGATTTGGAATAACCCAAGAGAGCTAAATGACATTTTGGGGTAGAAAGGATAAGGATATGGGGCTACGATTATAAGGTCTCCCAAGCCTTATACACAGGCCTCCCAAAATAGAATTCAAAGCTCCAGTGCTCACTTTAACTATTAACTATTTCAAAACAGAGCAGCATGAATTATATCAGGCTGGATTAGAAACAGAGGAGTTTCTTTGCTATTTAACAAGACTCCACACAGCTGGAGCCAGTCCCTTACCTCTAGAAAACTTCCAAGCAGTTGCTGATGAACAAAAGGAGGGGAAGTGACAGAAGAGTAGGTGGAGGGAAAGAGGAAGGCGAATCAGGGCTCAGGCTGTGATAGCTGTAATCATCTTGAAGAGCTCTGTGGGAGACACACAGTGACACTCATGACAACTGAAATCTTTCTTAAACAAAGACATCTCTTGTGGCAAGCTTACAGGCTTAGTCTTGCCCTTGCCAGCACAAAATAGCCTCATCAGCAATTAAAATCACACTGTCCCCCTGTCTCAAATATCCATTATAGTCTTGAAAATTGAAGCTGATATCTGTTTCTGTGGCAAAACGCAAGTTTGTGCCTTACAGGTCTGAAGTAGTGTGTTTTTGTAGTAATTAAAATAAGTAACAAAAGCAAGGTTCTCAGACCTTATCATGTTTCTTTGTGAAAGTTGCAATTAAATGGTAATACCCTAAACTAATGTAATTTCAAACCAGGAGACCTGGAGGGTGAACATTTTGTTCAGAAATAAGACAATTTAATGATTTGGGTCAAAAAGAAAACTCCCAAGTTTTCAGATTTGTTAGAAAATGACTCCTGTGGCTGCCAACCAGCTGGATATCATACACAGGCTAACTGCCAGCACCCTGGTATTTTAACTAAAATGCTGATTTTCAGATTTGTAGCAGCACTTTTCATTCTCCCCCTCTTGGATTACTCTTCTGCTTTACAGATCTGTTTCAGCAAGATCCAGTATCAGGTACTATTACTTCTGTCTGTCTATGAAGCAACAAGAGTTTTCACTGGAAAGAACATTTTACCTTGGTCAGCAATCAAACGTCTTCTCTGCAGAGCACTAATAAGGAGTGAAGGGGCCGCTACCTCAGGATTGTTGCATGGCAAAGGGTGAAAGCAGTTGTATTAACAGCAAACCAAGGCACAGAAAATTACAGGGGAAAAAAAGGTTGGTTTGCCTCCAGCAAACTACAGAAAGCAAGTATTGCATAGTATTAGAGGACAGGACCTTAAAAGATATTAAAATGCCTCACATCCAGTGGTTTCAAAGGAAATTAGATACCTGTACATTTCTGTATGGACCATGGGTCCAGCAGATCCAAGTTTAAGTGCAAAGCCACAAAGCAAGATAGAAAGCATGAAATTGATCTCTCTCTTGAGAGCTTTTTCCTTCAGATTAATTTATTAGATTCTTAGATTCTATTCTGCTCCTAAGCTAAATTTTAAATAAAGTTTAAAAAAACCCTTAGGTTTAAATAATGAACTTGAATTTGTGAGCATAAATTTGAAAGGCCATAGTAGTACCTGGAGAATGCACCTTTTGAAATCATAATGGGGAGGAAAGAACAAATAACAGGGTGTTGTTGATGGGAGGGCTGACATGCTGTGGATAAACATACATCCTGACAAACCTTCAGAACAATCTCCTACATCAGAAAACCTCTCTAAGCAAAAACCTCCCATAGCTTTTGTCTGCTGCATGGATACCCTCTGAAAAATTTTACATTGTTCCACTGTGATGCCTAGGATACTATTGGTTTTATGAATCATAATAATTGCAGTCAACCATGCTGCATAGAGCTGAAAGATGTTTCTAGCTGGGATGTTGTTGCCAGACAGATTTATGAAAACTGAACATGACAACATTTTCCTCATTATAGCAACTGCTCCCACTAAATCATTGGGAAATTTCCTTAGTTCTGTTTTGGAGACACTTGGTTTTGTTGTGCCATCTCATACCCTTACTTAACATGATGAAATTAACTTTGAGTGTTATTCAAACAGAGCTCAGGATGTTTCTTTCCTGCAGAAATTTGGATTGTGTTTGCAATCCAGCAGCTTTCTTCCTAACTGCCGAACAGCAACGTGCCTCTGTGGAGAGTACAGAGCGCTAGAAATAACTGAAAATGGTGTCTATGGCAAATTCTTGTTTGGGACAGAAACGGCCGTATTTAACCTCGGGATTCCATTTTGCAAGTCTGGGCTGCAGTTAGGAGAGGTACTCCAAGGAGTGAGTTGGTACCTTAGCATGGACATTTGTCTTTGACTAGCGTGAGCCGCTGCCTGGAGCTGTCTGCTTCTCTTCACGGAATAGAAAGGGATCTTGGGCAACCAGCTTCAACTAGATATGTAATTCTGACAGGGCCAAAGCTGGATGTAATGAACCCTACCCCATGTGAGAATCATAATAAACTCACAGCAAAACCTGCTCCAAAGCTGACAGCAATTGTTTTATTACATCAATACGTTGCTGAATGGAGCTATAATGTATACTCTTGAAAATAGTACTTCAATTTAGGACAGATTAAAACAAAAGATCAGCTACCCAAGGATCTGAGTCTTACTTTCAGATCTACCACTTGTGATGTTATCCTCAACAAGCCCCTTAACTTCAATTCCCTGTTGCTAAACTGTTATCTACTCTAAAGGCTTCATTCATGACTTGAAAGCTGTTCTCAGTTCTTTAGGTCACATAAGCTGCTACAAAAAGAGAAACGGAAATAATAAGTAATAATAATTTCTAGCAACTGGAAAGAATTTGCAATTATTTCTCTGACAGCCCCAACTTTCACTAACAAAACTGAATTTAAAAAGCTGGCAACTACATTCTGCTCTTTGCTATTTTATGTAAAAACCAAATAAAACATGTCTTTCCGTTAGTTCCTCCTCAACCAGGTATGGAGCTGTTTGTCAGTGATTTCTAGGCCATTATGGCACAGCCTGAAGCACCTCTAATGAGATTTACAAGTGCAGACTGTCTGCTTTATTGGATTGTTTTTAAATACATTTTTTCCAATTACCTTCTAAAATGTCAGTTTCTCATGCAAATGAAACAGGGTGCTGGAAAATCCAAAGGCTGGTTTGTGGGGGTGGAAGGGAAGGGGAGCTGAGAAGCAAATCACTCCCTGAACTACTTACATCACTTATTGTGCAGGGTTGAGAGAGAAGCAGTAATTTAGCAAAAGTACAGAGGAATCAGAGTACTTCTTGACACAGCACATACATTTAGGCCATCAATGACAACTGGAAAATACAAAAACCAGTACTATAATAACACATGTAGCAGGGAGATTTGCTTGATAGGCAATGTGCATGTGTGTATATGAATAAGTCTGTATCATCACCTTCTATCCATGTGACTTTCAAGGACTGTAGGCAAGATCATGAAAAGGATGCTAAATGTGTTTGTTACAAAAATGATAATAAAAATAAATTTGTTTTAGTCTTAACAGGAATTGGCATTTTTGTCATTGAAAGCCAAAAAATAGGTCACTCTGTCCAAAGATTCTCTAAATCACAGGAAACACTAAAAGCTAATGTATTTGCAGTTTGCAATCTCCTTTTTCAAAAAGTTTGCTTTTCCACTGCTTTCTACAGAATCCACTTCATGGAAATAAAAGTACTTTGAAAGGGCACTGCCTTTTCAGAGATTATTTAGTTTTAAAAGCCTAAAGAGCAGATTTTAAGGGCACTTAGGCATCTTTTTTTCTTTAATGGAAACCAGATGCATAAATGTCTTTGCAAATGTAGCTTCTGATTTTGACTTTGCAACTGACAATGGAGGTTTACTGGACTCATTACAATGCTACTGGTTTACATTTACATCGAGAATCTCATCTCCTGTGACTTTAAATTAAAAAATGCAGATGCATTTTGGGAAGCTTTCTTGCCCTTTTAAATATTTCAGTTTGTTGCCAGTGTGTATGGTACTGCATTGTAATCAGAAAATTCTGCTAAACCCAGTTTGGTAGTGCTGTATCTTGTCACTGCATGAGACTGATCAAGACTATCATTGCATGATATAACTTTCAAAATAGAAATGAGGTGGGATGCTTGAGAGCCCTCATGCTTGAAGTAGCTGGATAAGACTCAGGGGAGTAGACATGTTCCATTGCACATGCATATTTTTTTTTTCCTTAGAATGTGTAGCTTTACAGTTTCCTTACCGAAATTGGAACTTGCATCCAGAATAATGTCAATATTGCTCACTAGGGCTTGGGGATGACAGCTAGTAGTGTTGACACTTCTCATTTTCTACTTTTGGCAGCATTAAGATTTCAGCATGGGCAAAGTCTCAATGTATTTTATGCCTCTTTTATATATTCCAGTCTAATGTAGGTAATGTTCGTTTGTGTAGCAAAAACACCCCGCGTATTTTTCAGCTATACAAATATCACAGGACTGGTGAAAACATAATGAAACATTGAAGACACAAATCCAGATAAGGACCTAGAGCATTACCTATTTCCTTCTATCCCACTTGAAGCTTGTAAAATATTGTATGTAAAATATTTTGGTATCCAGCATACAGACACACAAAGAAATTAAAGTAGAGCTGACTGAGCAAGGGGCCAGAGATGATCAGCCAGCTTTCAGCCAACCATATGCATAAATCCTTTGAAACAGATCATATGTCTAGGTCTAAAAGCCCTGCTTGCTTTTGCCCAGACTAACAGGGAGATTCCTTTGCTGAGTTAAAGGGAAGTGTTAAGTGTGCAAGAACTTAAGATGAGTGCATACAAGTTTAAAGTTTTATTGCAACCTCTCAGGCATTAAAGTATTTCCTACCTGCCATACTTGGAATCATCAACACTGGCTTAAGTGTCTTCTGAGTCATGGTGCTGAAGGATACTGTTCTCTTCCCAGAGTACCCTTTCCTCTTCATATCTTTCACATCTTCCTTTCTCAGATTCTACAACATCCACCTCCACCTTTCTCACCTCTTTTAGCTTCTGTCCACAGTTACTCAAATCACAAATCTGTAGTCTCTTTCTCATACAAGTACAGCTGCTTACTCTCTCTGTCCAGAAAAAAAATGTAAATTTCTTAACCTTCCTACAGAGAATGGAAGGCATAAAGTCTCTACAAGTGATGCAACAATTGAAGAGAAATGTCCAAGCAGTGAGAAAGGAAAACAGGTCCCATGGACTGAGGCCAAGACTATGGTAAGGGTAGAAGGAGCAAGGGTCTGTGGTAAAACTGAAGCCTAGTATTGTGAATTGTCATGAGTTTTTCCTACCATTAAACGGTGATTATCAAGGTGTTTGAATGTTTCTCTTTGCTTTTTCAATTTCTATTCCTTCTTACTCCCTACAGAGAAATAACAGTTGCGTGCTATAGGACTTAATGAAAAATAAAGTCAAATGTAAATAAAGTAATTCCCCCTTACTTGTTAGGCATCTGCATTAGCTGTAGATTTATTGAATGCATTGTCAGCTTCTCATTTGTTATTATCAGCTGAGTCTTTCCAAGGAAGTAGGCAAGAAAGCACATACACTTATATTCTAAATAGACTTTGTAGCTTTAAAATCAGGTGAAGTTGGTTAAAGAGAGACTAAGAATGTAGGAAGGCTCATTTCCATGTTATCAAAAAGCAGTAATTTCTGATATTTCGTTGTTATCAGAAGTTCATGTTCACTTTTGCTTTAAGGCGATATGTTAGCAGCAACTCTGCCAAAGACTGGTATTTGCTAACTTTTCACTCCAGGTAATACACTCAGCTTAAAGGGGTAGGCAGGTATCTCATAGATCTTGAAAACGTGAAAATATCTTCCCAAAAGGATGATTCTCCCTGGAGTTAGATATTTCAGATTAGATAAATCTGAACTCTGTCTACCCTGCTGGATTTTTAGGTGTGTGAGTGTCTGGCATTACTTTCCAACAGATACTTACGTCCTGCAGGTACCATATGACCATGTCATAAGCCTAACCCAGTTATCTGAGAAAGAATTTACTACAACTCCTGACTAATATGCTAGGAAATGTTTAAATCACGGATTCACAGATTTGACAGAGTTGGAAAGGACCTCTAGAGATCATCTAGTCCAACTCCCCTGCT
>JAOXJM010000041.1:39400112-39415177 GCA_026413425.1 Tringa solitaria | reverse complement strand
AGTTCCCTGTCCCTCTTGAACTGGGGAGCCCAGAACTGGATGCAGTATTCCAGTTATGGCCCCTCCAGTGCAGAGTAGAGGGGGAGAATGACCTCCCTCAACCTGCTGGCCACACCTCTCCCTGTGCAGCCCCATCCACTCAATTGAGCACAGTACATTTGTTGCGGGTGACGCATCAGCTGCATTTGTTTTCTCAGTGCATTGTTACAACACATTTAGGTTGTCACTCAATTTGTCTCCTCTCCAGAACAACAACAGAAAGTCAATGGATATGTATTTATCACCACTACATTTCCTCTCATCAGCAGCTTGATTGATTCCATTTATATTTTTAATATGACCCAGGGACATAAGTGGTGATTGAGATAGAAAGAGGAAGCACTTTCGCTTTGTGTACATAAAGGAAATGTGTGGCTCCAGATACACAGTTACTAACATAAAAGAAAAACGTCTTGTATCTGCAGAACACTGACATGGCTGGAAAAAGTCAACATTTCACCAGATGTTAAAAATCATATTGCTCAAAGAAGTTTGCCTCTAGCAAACATATTCTATTTTAGGAACTGCAAGTTCCTTTTGCACATATTTCCATTGAAAGTTTAGAGTTTACTTGATGTGACCATAACACCATCGTTATAAAGGTTTCAGGAGTACTTCTTCAGAGGATACAAAGGATAGATGTCACTGGCACTGGGGATTGTAAACTTTATCCCAGCTGAAGATTCATTGGGACAACAAATTTAAGGTATATATAAGTCTTCTAAATAATGGACAATGTTTAATCTAGTTTAGTTGTATTTAAATAACTTGCTAACATACCATAAGATTTACTCTAAAAAATTTGGAAATAGGGTCTCAATCCCCATAACAATTTACATCCAAAGTTTAAGCATAGGACTCTCTACTCATACCATTCAAAGCTCTTAGCAAAGGGGCAAGCAAGGTGAAACTGAATTAATTTCTCTTGAAGATGAAGCGTAGAAAGAAAAGACAGAAAATTCACTATTCATTTACTTTCATTTTAATTTGAAATCTCAACAGCATATGCTTCATGTGATGAAACAAGCATGCAGGATATTTGAAGGATGTGTTATTTATCATTCAAGCAAACTTTTAGCCTTCCATAACTTAATTAGTAATTAGACGTCTGCACTGGAGACTGGGATTCATCTGGCATACAGTCATGATTTTTCCTCCAAACTCTCATTTTAACAAGACTAAGAAATGTATTTCAGATTTGATAGGAACACATAAAATCCCTAGGCCTGAGTGTCATAAGGTCGCCTTTCTTGCTGCAGCTGACTGGAAGCTTCACTCAAATTTCCATAGCATTTTTAAGACAGATTCTGCTTTTGGTTTGTTTTTTGTTTTTTTTTAAAGGAATCAATAGCTTGCTGAAAGAAATGACAGACAAAACAGGAACGTTTACCTTGTTCACTCTTTCTTGCTGTGGTCTCACACGTGCAGACTTCAGGCCATGTTCATCTTTTATGTCAGGCTTTCAGGAGACACAGTTTGGGTGGTTTTTACTTTTCTACTAATTGCCATTGGGAGCTTTCTCGGAAGTGAATCCTAAAGCTTTCCAATCAAAGAGATTAACCTATAGTGTGTAAAAATAATAGGTTAGACAAGTGCCAGCAGCTTCTCACTTCATTTAAATCCTTCTTTCAAGTGTATTAGCTGGGTGTCACCACCTTAAGAAAGAGAATTAAGAAGGCATTTGTTTTTTCATGGCTTGATTCCCACCAGTGTAAGAGGGGTTCGCCTAGAAGTACTACTGACTGAGACCTGGGTGGCAATCTCACTTCTCAGAGAACTTCAGTAAATTCTAAAAAATCACCCCTGCGGGGGAGCAAGGCCATTCATAGCTGCTGCATGGCCACAACTGCTCCGAGGCAGGAGCATGAGTACGCCACGTGCCACAGCACTGGGTGTGAAGCGGTGCGTGTGTTTGAGTAACTCTTCTGTAAACTGTGAGCTCTCACCTTCACGTCGACGTCATGACAATTCAGCCTCCAGATATCCCCATTTTGGTTCAGCATGGCTTGTCCTGCTGAAAGAGCTCATAAAAGTTATTCAAGATTATAGTGCCTTTTTTGATTCTAACAGAGGTTTTCTTTCTTTTCTACATACAATACTTTCTGTAACTGTCCAAAAGTCCATCCACATACAAATATGTCCATATGTTCTTCCACATACAAATTATCTACCATTCCTTTTTCTCCCATTACTACTGCAGGTAGATGGCATGGTATAGATACAGACATGTAGCTCTGCAGCTGTTACTGTATCGCTGAATCTGGTTCCAGTTCTTGCACTATCAACCTATGGATGAAGACCAAAATCTCTACAGTGACAAATGCAGCCACTTGGGTCATACTTTAAACTGAAAATAAGGAATCTCTAAATCTTTTCCTAACAGAGCAAACTGGATTTTTTATTAATAGCTTTCCAACACTGCCATTTAGCATTTGCACACAGAATTTTCCATGGGTTAAAATATTAGTTTTTAATCATTGTGCTTGGACATAAAAACATAAATATTCATATAGTGTGGCAAATTCGTATTTACTTACTAGATTGTTTTGCTTCATCTGTTAGCAAAAAAATTGTGCCATTTTCAGGAAAATAAAAACCCTCCTGGGCGGAGGGTATGGAGAGAAGGACATTGTGTGCTTTACTCTGGCTGTGACTGCCTGCAACAGCAAACCCAGAGCTGCAGGGTAAAGTTTCTGGCCCTTGTATGCCACCATTGCAGTCCTTTTCCAGCCAGGTACCTCTGTCTAGGAAAACATGTCTCAACTGAGCATATATATGCATCATTTAGTGTTGTGTTAAGTTTGATAGCAAAAAGTAGGAAATTTTTTACCTAAGACAGCACTGTAGCCCATACAATTTCTTAGGAACCACAGGAATTAGATGCTTTTACTCCAAAAAAGAATCAGCTTTAAATACATGCATACTGGACAGATTGCAAAATCCATTGGAGTTACCTGTAAACAGGTGCATGCACAGAATTCCAGATCTCTATCCATCAGGAGTGACATGGGTTGATGGGAGAGAAAAACTGGGTCCTAGACGTGTCACATTAACAGGGCAGTTTGTAATGAAACCATGGACCAGTTCAAGCTGTGGAACACTGCAGAACTGTCTGAATGTCCCAGCATCCTCCAAAGAAATTTGAAAAGGCATTTTTGACAGAAATAGGCACAACTATAAATGGAAAATAAAGAATGGTGTAAGTGAAGATAAGAGAAAGTGACTGGGTCTGAGAGAGCAAAAGCAAAGCAAAAACATTTCAGATTTTATTCTTCATTACGACTTCTTATGTTCACAGATTCTGGTAATGAGAACTCCAGAAAGATTAACTGGCCCTATGCAGGATCATGAACCCGTAAAATACAAAATACAAGCCACAGAAACAAAACTCGTGGCATCTGGGTCCAAAAGTCCCCAGTTTTGTGTCAAAAAAAGCGCCCTCCCTTATCTGCAAAATATGCTAGAAGATTTTTAACAAAATTTTGATTAAAAAAAAGAAAAGTTTTGTGCAAATGTCACCCTTAAAACCTGCTTTTTTTAAAAAAAGAAAAGCTGCATGTGGCTCTGGGTGTGCCTACCAGCATATGGAGTCTATTCATTTTCCAGCGTAGCTTTTGGCTTAATACAGTGAAGACTGCATTAGTGACTGTTGTCATGACATTTCCCTCTGCAAGATTAAAGTGTTTCCATTCAAGCACCCACAGTTATTATTGAAATAATCTAATTTGTGAGTTATATGAACTTGCCCCTTGCCTAGGAAAATGAATTGATGAGGCATTTGTATGAAGAACAATGTTTCCTTATTAGGAGTAAAAACATGAAGGTCTTCACAATGGGCTTCTTTGCAACTTGTGCATGAGTCTCTGCTTTATTTTCATGTCCTGATGCTGATCAGAAGAAACAGCAGTTGTGCTGTGGCAGCCCAGCACTAAGCAAATTTCACATTCATAACAGCTTCTGCAGCGCTTGGCCATGAGGGAGTAGCAGCAAACCCCAGCAGTGCCATCTGAAACAGTCATCCAGTGATTCTTCTCTACTTGGCAACTGCTTCTGTTCTCAGTGCCTACTGCCTCTACCCCTTGCAAGATTTCTGTAGGACACCAGCTGATTCCAAGGCAAATTTACTTTTTTAATAAAAGTGAAATTCACAGCCAGCATAATAGTGAAGGCACTGGATTGCTCTGAAGCAAAACATGCAACACAAGGGACATGTAACAGAGTTGTTGGTTTAGCAGCTGGGAAGGCTCTGTCTTTCTCTGTTGACTACAGAAGGTGTCTATCATTAGCTGCCTCACATAAATACCCAAACTTTCATCTTTCCCATAGATGCCCGTGCCATGCTGTTCTACTCCAGTCATGAATGCTGGTGGTACACCACACCTTGGTCATTTAGGACCTTAAAAAGTCTCTTAGAGCAAGAGATGAAAAGAAGACTGTTTTGCATTACACCTGGGGAAGATATTCCAGGAAAACAAATAAATGTTAAATTATTGAATGGCTATTACAAGCTCTTCTGAGGTCACAAAAGGATGTTTGCTAATTTGCCCTTATGATAAAAACCCTGAAGTTAAAGTGAGTGAAAACTATGGTATAGACCACAAGAGGCACACAGAGCTTGATGAGCCATAGTTTGCACATCAAATGCACATCAAATCATGTTTCTGATCATCCTTTTTTATGAGGAGCTAGGGCATGTAATGTTGTCTGTGTTTACTTTTGTTAATTCTGACTGTAGTCTGCCAGACTGTTCAGTTACCCATATTAAAGATCTAATTAAAAGGCAAAAGATATTCCCAGTGTAAAACTTAGTGGCCAATAAATTCAAATTGACAAAGAAAGGGCATTCAATCTCAGGTATTGCTTGTTAATCAATCCTGAAACTTACTTTTGCATGGAAATGCAATATTGCACAAAAATGGTTTTCAGAACATTGATTCAAATAAAAATCAAACATCCTCTGAAGGCATTTCTTACTAATATTTTTGACCCTTAAGGGGAACCCGCATATAAATAAGGTTTTCTTCATAAGAACATTTTTTGAGAAAAAAATTGGTAAATGCACAGAGGTATGTATTTGCACGGTTATTCGCTTATACAGGCTGATCAGCTAGCTCAGAAGTTGTGAATTTAAAGGGAAAAACAATGCAATTTTCTTTAGATGATGAATCATAAAGTAAAATTTGTGATTTAGAAATAGTGAATATTTGCTCTAGTGAGCTGACAATGTTCTCACCAAACAAAACAAAAACACCAAGAGAGAGGCAAAAAAGAGATTATATTTCCCATTTGACATCACAAATTCCTGAGACTTCCTAGAGGTAACGTTGCTGAAGAGAATGCCAGTGTGATCACATTGTCAGAGGTCCTTTATACTGCAAATCTTGGGCAGAAACTGTAGCCAGAAATTCATAAAGAAACAGTGCTTATTAACAGTCATTCATGATCCCTTTAGCATCAATTCTCACAGCTGCTTTCTGAATCTTGTAGCTTTGCATTCCTCTGTTGCGGCTTCTTTGCCTTAAATACTCTGCACAAACTCACAGAACTGAGGAAGGTGGAATTCTGAAAATACCTAATAAGTTACTGGTTTGCTAAGCAATCAAGTGTCTTAGTGTTTTTTGCCGGTAGAGGCAAACATACTTCTGTATGTCTGATGTTTCTCTTAGAACAAGCTGCTCAGATAATGTCACTGCTACTAAAAAATGTCAAGGACATACTTATGTCTAAGTTGAAATTCTCTTCATTAAAATGAATGATTGGCTTCTCTTTGAGCAAACTGCATAATTGGCTGTCTCTGTGTACAGCCTTCACACTCTTCTTTTAAGAAAGAAGCACGTTTCTCTTAGTGCCCAAAACATAGATCCCAACCACTGTGAAGGTGACTCTAATACTTCAGACAAACTAATATTGGCTAACCCTGACTTCATGCTGGCAGATTTCCATCTCCATAATAAAGTTCACTAGTCAAGGATTTGTGAGCATTTCATTTTGAACTGTATGCAGAGGGCTGACTTTGTTCCACTATTAAAAAGAGAAAAAAATAACAGCCCTACAGGGTAGGACAATTCAATTATATCTTCAACCTCAGGTCAAGAAAACTTCTGAAGTTTTCTCTCCAGCCTCAGAGAAAAAAATGCTGCAAATTTGATTTTGACTGTCCTGACATCAGAATAAGTCAAAGCATTTTTGTTGTCCTGAAGAGGATGGGGCATGAAAGTGATATGACAAGCAACATGAAATCAACACACGGGACGTGTGTCCCACACTTAGAAATACCACACGATTGATTTGCATAGAGCCCTGGAGAGATGGACAAGAGCAGTAATTCCTAGATGCCACACAAGCCAGTCTAGGACAGTGATTAGTATCACCAAGAGGTGACTCTGCTACCCTGGAGTCCGCCCTCACATGCTATCCTGCAGCCAAGTCTGAGGCTGAACTCTCTTTTTAGTGCCACGTAATCCAGAGGGCACAGACACAGCCTGTGCACCGTGGCAGCAACAAACATGCCAAAAAATTCACTGCGTGCTCTGAAGGACTGTGTTTAGTAAAACTGCTGCAGCTTGTGGTTTATAGCGATCACGTGGAAAGGCCCCATCCCTCTCAGAAAGGCTGAGGGTGATCCCTTCCAGAGGGCAGTTGAATGCCTCAGGAGTCCCCGATAGGAGCGGGTGCCCATCCCTCCCCATGCTGTATGCTTCAAAACCAGTTCAGCAATAACCTCAAAGTTCAGAAATGACAAAAAACAGCATACCTAATTAACATTCCCATGAATCTTTAAGAACTTACTTTAGTTGGGTTTCAAAAGGCTTCTAGAATGAAGGAAAAAAAATTTCAGGATGATCATCTTTATTTTTCTCCTAAATTTCCAGCTGAAATCTAGTTCTTTAAGACACAGCCCTTAATGATGTCAGAAGTGATACACTGTGCTCTGCCACCCCGGAAAGAGAAGCTTCTTAAGAAGAGCAGATAGCTATTCAGCTCTGAGCTGATCAGCTATTAATTTTAGATTAATAGTGCCCATTGACGTGAGGACTGTCCAAATATTTCCTCAACCTTTCCATTGTTTGACATTGAGGTGAATTGAGCCAATTTACTAGTGAGCAGTTGCGTTTCACAGCTGACGTGTTTTCAGCCCTTGCTTGACTGCTTGTTCCCCTGCAGGACACAGAGGTGGGCATTTGTGGAGCCAAGGTTTATTTGCACAGTGTCCAGTAAAACCAAACCTTCCCCTGTGATTGTGAGCAATAAACACTGGAAAAAAGGAAGGTTAAGTCTCAGGTTGTGTTGCTGAGTAACTACATTTATAGCTACATAAAAATCAGAGCACATCCACACAGAATCCCTTTCAGAGGTGGAGAATCACACAAAACCCCTCCGTTATCCCCTTTACAAAACCAATTGATTTTCAGACTTCAGCATTTCAGAGAGCACAAGCATCTTGTGGGAATAGACACTATGATTCCTGACACAACTTGGCCTCACTGAGTAGCAATATTGACAGCTTAGAACAAAGGAAAAATGAGAGAATATTTAAATCAGGAAGGGCCCAGTGAGGCGTGTAATTGGGAGAAAACCCCTGGTGAAAGTCCACTGCACCAGCAGCGGGAAAGGGCATTGTTTTAATGATTTGCATGAATGAGAAAAGACAACTTCATAATTGTCAGAAGTACACTGGGGTAAAAAGCTGAAAAGAAACTGTTAGAAAAACACAGGAGTCAACTCAGAAATTTAAAATAGCGCACTGAGGAAGCCCATGTCTACCTGATTTCTTTGAATATATAAAGGAAAGTGGGAAATAATTTATGGCAAAATTTAAGATGTTCATGTTTGTTTTTTAATAGCAAAGCCTATCTTTGCAGTCACAGTTTATGCTAGGATATGGGAGTGCAGAAAGCTCTAATTAATGGCATAGATTTCCAAATAGTGCCAGAGCACATCAGCAATTTCAGTCAGGGGAACGTGAGCAATTGCTGAAAATCTAGTACATGAGTAGTACCCTGTCTAACCCAGTGGTGTCTTCAGAGAGTATGAGAGGTGTCCTGCCTGTAAATGCACATTCTCAACCCAAGGGCCTTTGCACTGAGTTACAGACAACTGGCAAGATATTTAGCAAGACCTTCATGTCCCACAAACACGCACAGAGAGGAGTTTTAAAATACAATGGCAGTGAGTGTGCAGGACTCCACACGGGAGCTTTTCAATACTTCTTTCAAATCATTTATGAAAGAACAAAATTTCATCAGAAGAACAAAATATTCATCAGAGCCAAGCTTTTAAAAATATACATATTTGTTCATAAGTGGCATACTTTTAATTGTCTGCTAAAATATAGTTACCCACTTTTCTGATTTCTGTCCTATTCCAAGATATGAGATAAGAAAGAAGCATTTTTATCTACCGTGGGATTTTGCCTGGATTCCTGAGAATATCAGAATGACAGAATACTTATATTAAAGCCAAGTTGCCGCATTGCGGAGAAATGGGGTTGCTTGGAGGGGCATTCAGTTTTTCCCCTGGCCTGCCCAGTCACCAAACTGCCCAAATTTTTCCTTTAGTTAAGAACTTCAAAACCTGGCATGTGGCTGAAGGAGGCTATTTAGTCTACTGATTTTTGGATGTTATGCTCCTGCACAGCAAGAGAATCAATGACTATACTTTAGAATGAAATTAGGCAAGGTATAGCAATCTTACTCACAGACCCCTTCTGTGACCAGGAATTGCTCCTTTCATCCCCGCTCTCAGAGCAGCTTGCATTCAATACGTCAGCAAAGGCTTAACACATTTCCCAGTATGTTCAGGTTTCCTGTTCATCCCCAGCCCTACAGGCAAGAGAAAGTAATTTTATGAGAATAAGGAGATAAGGAGCAGTCTCAAAATTTTAAATCCCTTGCAAAAAGCTTCCTACATCCACAGTGTTCTGATATGGAAGTAATGACAGATTTAGGCTGGTCCAAGTACTTTTGGACCACATTACTACCTCTGACTTCTTTCCAAAGAAGTGAATAGTACAAGCAGTAATCACAACATATCCCTTCAATTAACACACACAGCTTCGATCAGCTATAAGTACATCACTACCCAGTAGACTCTGTTCTGTAGAGGTCACTCATTACGGGCTGCAGTTACTTCCTTGTCACTATGTGTTTTAAAATCAGGCCACCTTCTCTACCAGTATAGCAAAATGCCAGAATACCAGCATTTTTTAACCTAGTTTTTTGAGTCAGAGGAAATACCAAATACTTTATGATCACCACAGTTATTTTTAAGAGTCTGGCTATAGCAAGAGATCCCTCCTACACTTTACATAAGACTAAATGCCGGCTGCCATGTACCTCTCGGAGGGAGGGCATCATGCTTGTGACATTCTCCTCTGAGTCTGGTGGAGGAGACAAAGGCCTCTAAGCTTTCCACCACAAAGCAGGATGCACATGTTCTGTACTCAGGAAGGCCTGGTGCAGTTTAAACTCAGGGTCCTCTCAAAAACTGAGGGGAGAAAGCAGGTGGAAAAAGGGAATTAGCCACTTCTCTGGAACCACTGGCTTCTTTTTAGAGGCAAGGGAACGACAATGAAGCCAGCATTTCCCAGTAATAATGTTTCAGGAGAGATATAGCCCCAAGTTGCATTCATCCACAAAGTGCACTTAATATTTGGGTGGCTCGTGGTAAGAGGAGACAATTCTGAAACATGAATATCAGGCAGCCCAGCCCCACAGGCATCTCCCAGGCCAGTCAAACACTGTTGTTCCCGTCCTGGCTGACCCTGCTATCTCCTGGGACCTTGGAAAGCAAAGTGGACAGCTTGAAGGCAGTGCCCTTCATTGATGCAGTGACTGGGAACTACCCATCATCTTGCAAAGATGATGATGATGATGAACCTTGCAGAACCTTTTCTGCAGACCTAGACATGACTGTGTGAAGCAGATTTCAGCAAATAATTCTGCTTTATTGTTCCTGTAGTACAATGCAAAACATTATCTATGATGCCTCTAAACGTAGAATTGCAAGAACCATTAAAATTGCAAGGATAGACTTCAAGCCACTGTTATTGTGCAAATACCACATATATTAATCATTGATCGTGTCTGATGATGCCTTTTAACACCATCAAAAACCATAGCAAATGCCATTGCAAGTTAAAGAATCTGGAAAATATGTGTGAAATAATTTAAGTAGTTCCAAAATCTTGCTTTTTTCTAAAGCTACAAGAGATGTCTGAAACCTTCAGGGTGAGCCATGAAAGCAACATCAAGAGAGGCCATGGAAGTTACAGAACTCTGCTGTTGCTATGTATACTAGCAGGACTTCAATTTGTACCTTAAAGCTGTCTAATTGACTATGCATAATACTCATCTATATGCCCAGTTGCTCGCCTGTACTATTCCTAGTTACAAATAACTCCTCTGACATGCACTAATAGCCTGCATATTGCTGTTGCAAACAGGGCCAGATTAACTGGGAACACGAGACGCTACTTTTGTATTGCACTACCCGCTTTCCCATTTCCTGGGGGGGGGGGCTATTGGCAGCTGATAGAAGCACTCTTCAAGGGGACCATAAAGAACTGGACATTACACTCTTGTTCTACAGCATGTGTTCTGGACTTAACAGCAAGAAATTCTCAGGCTTAATGATTTGGAATGATGGAAAGTAAGCTTGTGTGTTTTGCTTGGCTACAGGCTGTTCATAAGCCACCAATAGAATGTTATGAAAATAAGGAAATGCAATTTTGGAATACATCAGATGAAGTATTTTTATGACATAAGAAAATTCTGTTCAAGACAGATGAATCTAGAGAACAGCTGCAGAAATGGATTCATAAGACAATCAAGAATGTAGAGGCTTTTTAACACAAGGAAAGAAACCAGGAAAGATTTGGCTACCGAATTGAAGATCATATAAAGCACTAATGGGTATAAATTGTTTGTGAATAAACACAGGATCAAAAATAGAGATTGATGACCTTTGGCTCTGAAAGACTCTGTTGGCAGGAGCTGTGAGAACAAAGATAACATTAGATCTAGTTATTATCAAATATATATAAAAAAAATAATTTTATCTGTTTAGGAAGCGATTTTATAACTTAGCTACAGTAGCAGAGGACTTCATTCATTAAGGCAAGAGATCCCTTTCAATCCTAAATCTATCACTTTATGGCAGAGCAGTTGGTTTAGTTATACATGCTGTACCAGATAATGAAATTTAACATACGACAACTAACTTCTAAAAACACCTCAGGGGAACTTCTACATCTATACTGGTATTTTCATGTAAGCCAAAGCTTATAACTTTGTGTAGATGCAATATTTGCACATGTAGCACACAGCTGCCAAAGAGGACAAATAAAAAGAAAGAGAAACCGAGGCACTGCGTTGACAGAATGGCCAGTGGTCCTTCTCAGTGCAATTTGCAGTTATAAGCAGATAAAATCTGCAAGAGGAGCACTCCTCCTGAGAAGGGCAAGCCCTTGCCAAAGATACTGTGTCTCTCTCAAAGACAGAATAAAGGGCTACATGAACTATTGGTCTAAGCCCGCAGGGGTCTTATGCCCATAAACAAGAATTTTGCAGCCTTTTTACAAAGAACTGCTATGCACGTTCTACAGTTCCAGTATTTTGCAGTGAGAATATTTCCTTACAAAATCAGCGAGAGTTATTATGTTTTATGAAGTACAGACAACTCTAGAAAATCTCCAGCAAAACCAGGCTCCAGGGTTTTTAAATTTATGGTATCACAGTCCTGTGATATGAGAGGTGAGATCCTTTATTGTTATTCCACCTTTCAAGTTCTTCCAAGACTGAAAGATTTAAAAGACAAAAGTAATCTCACTCCCAAAAGAGCCATTCACCTGTGGCGAATCTAAGGCTTTTTCCAAGAAATCTTAAACACAGTTAAAAGCTAGAAGTAGAAAAAGAGAAATTTACTTGCCATAAGGGTGGTACCTGGCTGACAGCCATGTAGTTTATCATGCACCATTTGAGGAATGAGATCCCAAATTCTGAGAAAGAGTCAGCCTCTGTATCCACTTGTCTCAAAAGTGTCCAATTATGAATCTACGCTGCAGTTATGAAAATATACCAAAAGCAAGGAAAAATAGGCACTCAAAAGGTAGTGTTCCACAGAGGAAACAAGCACACTGAAAAACCTTTTACAACTTATAAGCTTTGCAAAACTTCCCATTCTTGGCTTCTACAAGAAGTTTTCTGTTTGTAAAAAAATCCACTTCACTGCCTAATAAAACAGAAAAGAAATTGAAGAGCTAAGTGAATACTGAAGCACTTTTCTGAAGCTCTCAGCTAAGAAGCTGCTTTTACAGCTAAAATGTTTCATGACCAAAACTTTTGCCTGGATATAGAATTTCTCAGAGCTAATGCATCTGTTTACTTCATACACTTCTCAGCATGGATGTATGTGGAATAATAAGGTTACACCTGTTCCTGAGAAAGTTGGCTGCTGAGACATAAACAAAATCTGCTTTGAAGAAAGAAGAGAAAAACTAAAGAAATGGAAGAGTTACTTTACTGTTTCCTTTCCTGTCTCTCTATCATTTGCTTGGAGTAGAATGTATTCATAGAAAATGGAGAACGCACATACAGAAATTAATTTTCTTGTGTTTTTTACAACATTTAGATATCCTTATGCTGACTTGTTAGTGTATTATAGCTAGCATATAAACCCTAAGCAACACGAGAGCCAATACAGAGCTCTGCAGGGACAATAAAACGCTTCCCAGGTATCCTTGAAGATCCAAAAGAGATTGCTTACATTGTGAACAAGTTTGACAGCTGAGATAAAACAGACACAGTTAGTAGCTGGGAACCTGAGGTCTATGCTAATGATATGTCAAAAGTAGCGTAAAGTTTTCCCTGCAGGTGGTCAGGCAGATGAAACACTATAAATTAGAAAAAAGAACTCTTATTTGAGTCCTCTCCTCATTCCTGTCTTAACATCTCACGTGGAATTAATTTTCTGCAAGGAGAACTGTGCTGAAATGAAGTCAGTGAAGTCAGAACATCATGCCTTAAAGCCTTTTTGACACCTCTCTATACATCTGCACTTTATGCAAGAAATAGTCTCTATTACAAACCTGACTAGCCTCCTTGTGTCACTAGTATTCCGGTATTCTAGCTGATTACTTAATTAACTGACTTTTAAATCCAGTTTTTAAAACCAAACTAGTCAAGTATGAAGGAATTAGAAAGGCCTTTTTTTTTGTTATATAGACACTTTCTAATCATTATACCTTCTTGCAACCCCTGGCCAAGTATGCATTTTTAGTGTTACTGTCTGTGTATCTCATGGGTTATTTAAAGATGTCACTTTAGATCAAGTTGAAAATAAGGTGACTCTCTTAAAAAAAGTTTAAAATGGAGCTGCATGCTTTGGTAAAGCATGACAACCTTTTCCTTTCACCTCAGTTTTACAGCTACTCAGATGTAGTTATTAATTGATCTCTTTCTCTGGCCTTTAATAACACTTGGCTCTATTGTGTGCCTGGAAGAATAGTTCTTATAATAATTTCCAATTGCTTTTCACTCTAAAACATGCTCTGATTAATTACCAGTTGCTTTACATAATTTGCTGGACCGTATTTTTGTTTTACAACAATTAACTTTTCTTTAAACAGATGGATGCTAATATATCACACAACCTTGAAATCTTCTGTTACAGTGGATCTACCTCAGTGAAATCCAGCTTCATTTCAGGAACATTTGCCAGGTGGTGTAATGCTTTGATTATTTTGTATTGGGATTATAAACTTATCTTCTTTACAGGCTTAGAATTGGTCTGTGAAATTTCTACCTAATGTTCAGTTTATGGCTGGGAACACTGAGCTCAGCAACAAGCCTCTTGTGCATTAACATAAAATATGAGAAATTTAATCCCCTCACATATTTAATTGCTACTTATGTAAAATACAGGATGGCTGTTTAATTTTTGTTCTTGTAAATACCTGGTTGCTAAATTAAATACTCCGGTGTGCTTTTGTAAAGCACACTGGCTAGAGTCACTTCAGACTTCCAAATGAAAATAGAAATATTATTCTACGTTCTTAGACTGATCCAAAATTTTAAATTTAAATCTGGGCAGTTGCTTTCTAGCTCTAATACAGTCACTGTTAAAAAAAAGCCAAATGCTCTGAAGTCTTCAATATGCCAGAAGAGGGAAACCAGCGATGATAAATTCTGACACAGTGGGTTCTGGGAAACAGCTGGACAATCCAGCAGAGAAAGATGCAACAAGTCTCTCTGCACTGAGGTAGCCAGGAAAGAGTATCTCCGATTTCATCTGACTATCAGCAGCTCCAAGTCATCTGAGCCCACAGGTCCCCCAGCAACACTCTGCACCTGCGAGGACTTACTTATTCAAGAGCAGTCTCAGACCTGAGTTTATTCTGTGGTTTTGTGTGGTTTCTAGATCTTCCTAGATCTAGGTCTTTCTACATGTTCCCAGTCCTGGGAACCTGGGGCAGAAATAACACCAATGTTAGTCAAGTGCATAGGAGTGTCCCCTTCATCTTCCTGAGCCTGAAGACAGAGATGGCAGGATGTCCCATGGCAGGACACGCTGGAGGAGCTGAAGAGAATCCATGGTGCTGCGCTGCAGCTAAAGAATATGTGAATTGCCACTGATTCAGGGCAAAAATCAAGAAACAAAAGCTAATGTCCTCTTTCCCTCCACGAAATGCTTTCCCCAAAACATCAGTATCTGGCACAAATCCCATGGTGAGATTCACTTTGTATCTAGAGCAATGTAAGTACTTTGTAGACAGGAGTGAGCATATCCTACCATTCAGAGTGAGTCTCCCCGCTGGTGGAATGGCTCTTCATAGCCCTTCAGCCTCAGTTAGTCCAAAGTCTATCCAAATCTTCCAGGGTTAACAGCAGATGGGATCCCTTGTCATGGGCCAATACCTACTCAACTAAGTGCTAAACCCCCCCCCAAACGAGGGGTGGGGGGGGACCCCAAGTCAGTAGTGTCTAAAATGGGACCAGCCCAGAAAAGGGGGGGGCCCCCCAAGGTCA
>JAOXJM010000041.1:39368086-39380015 GCA_026413425.1 Tringa solitaria | reverse complement strand
ACCAACACCCCCAGGTCCTTTTCTGCCAGGCAGCTCTCCAGCCACTCTGCCCCAAATATGATTGCAATCACTGCTTTGTTTATTAGACTGAAAAAGGGTCAGAAAAAAAGCTCTCAAAGTTTGCTGAGTTTTGACAAATCATTCTGATGTTTGACCCTCTCTAGCTGTAACATATGCAAACTGCGCATCAGAAGACCAACTATAATCAATGATCAGCTATAGAGTACCTTAGCTACAGAATGTGCCATAACAACTTAATGAAATTTTAAAGGATAGAAACATTTCCAAGGAAGTGTGTTACATTGAGTCTACTTGTAACATCTTAAAACTTAGAATTGCAAGAATACCACAGTCAGCCTCCAAAGATAAAATTTCACTTTGTACAGTACATAAATAGCACGTTTATTTAATTGTGTATACTATTGCACTTCCCTATGGTTCTTTTTGTTCTCTGCAAAGGCAGTAACTCTCTCATTGAAAGACTGCATATAAGAGACTCTGAGACTCTTCTAAATTAGTAATGCCCCAAACACTGTTTATGGCATAAATATCAATTGATAATGCCTCCAGTTTCCACCTAATTAGTGCACTAGCCAATTTCTGCAAGTCCTTACTAATATTTAAGAAGTTGCAAGGTAATGCAACAAGCTTAATGAAAACCAGAGATTAGCTCCAGAAGGAATTTTTGTTAGATCTCATGGTGTGAACATTGGGAATCCAAAATACCTGAAAATCCTGTGAAAGGAAGAGCACAAATAGATAAATGTTTTGGTAAATTAATTAATTCTGATCTGTGCTAAGATTTTGCATGCCTGCTTTTTTTGAGTCATCCAGATGCTTTTACATTTCCAAGAAACTTCCAGACTAGAAGTGGTAGCTCTGTCATTACACTTATAATAACCCCCATATGTTAGTGGAACTAGCAGAGAACAAAGGAGTTTATTTTATGTATTTGAAAAAGCTAATTAGGCATTGTTGGAGAAATAGCTTTTTTGTCAAAGCCATTCACAGAATAAACAGTAACATGCATGTGCAAATAAACAGGATTCAAGAATGGGTACGGAAATTCTGAAAACATACATTATCTTTTTTCTAGTATATAAGCATTGAATATTAAATAGTACTTACTGAAGGGATTGTCTGAAAATATTTTTACAAACTTCAGAAAAAGAGACGTGATGCTGATTTAACTTACATAATTACGTTAAACATCTGCAGGACAATTGCCATGTTATGGTTTTTGATGAGTTATTTTGTAAAGAGCAATCTAAAATAAGCTTATTATCTGGTATTGTTTCTGCTCTGAGACTTTTTAAAGTTATCCACAGACATTCATAGTTACTTGAAAAAATTAAACTAGAGAAATTAAAACCTTTATTAAAATTGATGCAGAGTTACTTCTGGCATGAATCTTAATGTCAGTAGTCATGAATAGTCAGACCACCCAGAAATGGCAATAGTCAATAATGAAGTGAAAAGCGAATGTTAGAAAGAATGGCAGACAAAAAGTTAAATAATTCTGATATCAACTCCAACATCCAGCATCTGCACCCAGGCAGAAAAATCCCTGTTGGTCACCAAAGCATCTTTGATTCTCCTCCTCTCAAATTCTATAGCATCTAAAAGGAACCTGACAGATTTGAGCAGCTATCTAGGGCAAAAGCTACTCACTCATCAAAATTAATGCCTCCTAAATGGCTTTGAAAAACTCACCCTTGACAATCATTATCAGAATGCATAATATACATAGAGCTGCACATAAAAATGATAATGCCTTATTTTATTCTAAGGGAAAGGTTAAAACATGACCTCTCATTTTACATAACATCATTTACAAAACTGTTATTTGATTAAAAGACTACTTAACATCATCTATGTCTAATTTAGTGTGTTTTAAATTTCCCAGAACAATAAATATGAAGATCAAATAAGCTGATTAATCAAGGAGTGCTTTCTGTCAGAACAGCCAAACCATCCTCACTGCATCGGCTGATGTAGCTCAGGCTCTCATTTTTCTTGTTGCTTCTGATTTCATAGCATGGCCAGACATCCTCATCTTGAGCCAGACGAACTGGATTAAACCATCCCTGCCCTCCATAACACATGTCCTCAGCTCTGTTGGAAAATGGGACATGGTGTGCCACCCTTAAGATGTGCAAGTCACAATGGTATAGCTGAAATGACTGTTTTTGGGAAGTCGTGGAGGCAGCGCTCCCACCAGTTACCTCTACTAGCAAAGCTATGAAAGCTTCCAACACACCACACAGGGTAAGGAGGGGAGGGTAACATTTTTAAGCAGCACACCACCTCGGAAATGAAGGAGTTTAGGTGAGTGGACCTTAATTCAGGCACTCTGCTTTGCAAACACACTTTGCTGCTTCCGCAGTAACCTCAGATCCCTTCGCATGAAGCAAAACCAGCGGGGATCCCAGGGACTTCACTGCAGATTTCTGCATCCCATCCTTACCATCAAAAGTGCTGGGAAGCACAGTGTGGGGAGGCTCTGCGTGGGGTGACTGAAGTCAGCTGGGATGTCTAATATCAGACATTCTATCTCTTGGGTGGTGGCTTCAAAAGCTTCTCTGATGCCTGCTTCTTCAACTTGCTCCCTCGCTGCTCTTGGTCCAAGAGTTCACTAAAGCAGGTGTAGTCACACAACAGCGCAAAGATCCAGCTTGCGTTTGTTGCTTTATCTGCCTTCACACTTCTCTTTGAGAGCACTGAGGAGCAGAGAAAAAGGAGACACTTGATATGGCTGTACAGGAGCCAGCCTACATCTAGTGCAGCTTATGTTGCACTAGATTAGAACCAAGGTGTTGGGACACCACTGTTTTAGGAGGGTTTATTTCCACGACTCAAGGGTGGGCCCGAGTTGGCCATTTGCGTTTGCTCCAGGAACCCTCCTAAGTAAGACCACACCTGGGTTTATGAGAACCTTCCTATTCATGCTCTTTGTCTGCATCAGTTTATCAAACTACTCACTTCTGTATGGCCATTTTTACACATCTGACATCCTACTTCTGTGTTGTGTGCCATTTCCCTAATTTTCACTACAGCTCAAAAACCTGAGCATTAACCGTTACAGTACTATAGACAAATGACACACTTTTAGAGCAACCATACACACCTCGATGCCAGCCGTTGGAAGAGGAAGAATAAAGCAGCAATCCTTCCCTTGCTTTTTTCCAAAGCTGAATGTATTAACTCCCCATTAGAAATCATTCAAAATTATTGGATAAAAATATGGGACACCAGCCTTCAGTGCAACCTACATGCATGCAATGACAATGGTCTTTTTTGCAGTCATCTTTTATAAATGTATTGATCTAACACTTTCATTAATTTCCATGAAAATATCTTGCATTCAAGAAATGAAAGCTACATAAAATCTTTAATTTTCTCAGTGCCAATGAACTTTATCAAATCTTAATACCAACTGCAGCTAAAAAAATGCATGCAAAATTCAATTACCAAGGAAAATGACCATGCTAGATTCTGAAGATGTTTTCTTTGCTAATGTCCATAAATAAAAATATTTTCATCAACATAAAAATCCTATGTGTTTATCACAACTCAATTAATTTGTTTTCATACCCCCATAGATTTTTCTCCCTATTAAGTGAGATCCTTACTGTTTTGTTTGTTCTTATCACTATACTATTTTTTGTTTCAGATAAACAGAACGAGGATTTTTTTTCCTACTCATTACAATTAATTTTCTTTGTTAGCTTAGAATTTCAGCTCATGTTTGAGTCTGAAGAGAACCATCTGGATCTCATGACTGGAGAACTGAACCATGAGGATGAGAGGGGAAAGAGGAAGGAACATTCTCAAACTTCAGTCAGTGCTTTGCTTTAATTTCTCTATTTCACCACAGCTATGTTCTGTTGCAGTAAAACAAAATACAGAAAAAAAGAAATGCTAAAATCATTTACTTCTAAAAATTACTAATAGATTCTAGATATAACTCCAAGCACACATACCCCCCCAAAAAAAACCCCAAAACACCAGTCAGGATATTGAGCCAGGAAAACTAAAGCATTCATCACTTACTGGCAAAATGGCATAAGAAAAATCACAGGTTTGAGTAAAATTTTCAAAAAAGAACAGTCCCACACTGATTGAGAGGAGAACTGAACTTTTGGTTTTTACAGTGAATAAAATGAATCTGAAAGCTTTATACAATTCTGAGAGTAAACAGGAAATTTAAACACCCTTGAGAAATGACATTCTAAATTATATTTTGTTTTTAATGGACTAAGATTTTATTTTAAAGTAATTAAAGTGTTATTACCTCACTTAAACTCCTCTCAGCTTTTTAAGTAAAATAAAACAACTTCTCAAGCAGAAAAGAGCTACTTCAAAGCAAAGTCAAAGTACTCTGTTCCATAAACATCACAATAGAATTCAAATACATTATTTTATTTTGCTGGGCTTTTGTATAAACAAGAATTCACTGACGTGGGCATGCTTCCACAAAATCACTGGGTTTAACAAAGACATTTTTGATAGAAAAACCTTCTGTCTGAAAATTTCTGATTAACGCTCATCATATTGTCTTTAAATGAAAGTAAATTAGCAAGCAGCTACATCCCAGATTTTCAGATTTATACAGACGCCTAAATACGTAGATATTCCTCAGACGGACTATTTTAAAGTACATAAATGTGTACATTGCTTTTGGAAATGGGAATTAGCCTTCTAATCCTTTCAGATACTTTTGAGAAATTAATTTGATTTTGCTATCGCATTTTGAACTATCCTTGTTTCCTTCTTTTTCAGAGAATATGCAGACAATTCTTGCTTTAAGCTCAACAGTTTAATGTTTTAATTCTATTTTGTTTAAAGAAGAATTGTTTTGGGAAATCTTGGCAACTACTTCCCAGAACAGAAGGTAGGAAAGCTTCACCATTCATGTTGGACTGTGTTTTGTCATTCCTACTTGACAACACAGAGTCACATCAGTAGCTGGACTAATGGATCATTAGGGAAGGATTGGGATATCAGCACAGTTGGCTCTGCTCTGCTCTTGGCTGCCTTGTTTGTTCTAAACAAGTAATCCATCTGTTGTTATTTTCCAAAACTTAGAGGAGGGACTAATAACCAGAGCTAGGGAGCTGCAGTTGCCACAAACCCCCTGGCTGGACTAAGCTGGCTGATCTACATGTCATCCCAATTCCTGGCAACTGACAGAAAATACTGCCAGCATTTCTAAAATAGCTGTCTCTCTTCATCTATCTAGGTCTAGCTTTCATTTCTGCAATATTTCAGACCACCTCAATACTTTTGGATGCAAGAGTATGTTATTCTACACTTTGCTATAGTAAAACCAATACCAGAGAAATTGAAAGAGAACAAAAAAAGCAGAGGAAAGAGAAAGAGGGTGTGTATATAATAATTATAGCCAAGTTTCAGGAAGAAATATCCATCTGCATCTGGAGAGACCTGATTTACCTCACTGCCCTGTATATCTTAGTACGTAAATCAGCCATATTGTTCACATTCCATTTTCACTCTGCTAGTCTACCCGGCTCCATTCAGTGTTTCCAATCTTGTTTTGAACAGCTAAATCAGTACACCTGATGCAGTAACCCAACATTTCTGCATGCAGCCTGCACAATCTCACCAGAGACGTGCTATCACCTCTTCAAGACAACAAGCTACTTGTGTTCTTTCATTTGCATTCACTTGCCTTCTCAAAATAAGAGTTATATGGTCACCAGCAACTGGAACAAATCTTGAGTTGGCTCTGTGCCTCTCTTCTATCTGGGGGAGAATCTCTGAGCTGCCACATGGAAAAAGCCATGCCAGAAGTGCTTTCATTTACCAAGCTGATGGGTTAAGAGCACTTCTGCACATGGGCCAGGAATGGACAGATGTTCTCCCAGAACACACTCTGAAGTGTTTCACAGAGAAGCACTAAGGGTTCAGGATTTCAAGTGCTGACATAGTGCCTAACTGCAGTTCCTTTACGAATGCAACTACATGGGTCTGGCTCAACATTGCAGATGCTCACATTCCCAAAGCAGCAGCAAAGAGATTAAAAACAGAGTTTGCAGTTTGTCAGACAAAGATGGTGAGGTATAACTTTGATGTTAAAAGCCATCAACACCCCAGTAACCACCAGTAGCAAGCGAGCGGCACAGTGTCACTTTGGATCACAGCAGAGCTGCAGACCACAACCTCATCTATGACACTGCAACCACCTCCAGCCCTGTCTTAGCACAGCAGCTACACCAGGCGCTGCAGTCCTTGGAGGTTTTCAAAGATAGTTAACTGCAACACCTACAACATCCGCTGCAAAGGATGTCCTCTCCTTAGAGGGCTGTTAGGTCCCCCTTGCACTGACCCAGCCCTTTTACACAAACCTCTGCTAAGCCATGAGACCAACACCATCCTGAGATGGAGAGCAACAGCTGAAAAAATTTGATGCATAAATACAGTATCATTTTTCCCATATTGTTTGGATTTATACCTCCACAAAAAACAACCCTCTATGTCCTGGCCTTTTCTTATGTAGATGTCTCATTTACTTTTTTTTAAATATATAAACCAGAAGTTTCACATTTACATTTTAAAATCTGCCAGACCATTTGCAGTGTCCCTTGATACAGAAATAAACACTGCAATACTTAATGAGACTAGGCAAGTCAGCAAGTTTTTCAATATTGCTGGAAAATAAAATGTACTTTTTCACTTCGAGCTCATGAGAACGACCAGCAGAGAAGGATGGAGTATTAGATAATGCTATTATTAGAAAACAAGGCTAATGGCTCTTGTACTAATTAGCTCCCTATTGAGACTACCTTATCACATTTGTTCTGCTTGATACACAGTTTAGTTACTAAAGAGCTAGTCTTCAATGATGCAGGTTTCCTTTCTTTACTTCATAGCTTCTGAAGAGCTTTAATTAGAATTAAAGTACTATTTGGAAAGCCTCTAGGTAAATAATTTTCAGATTTCTGAGATAACTGGTTAAAGACTAGTGTATGAATTTCTCATTAAATCAAGAAGTTTATAGTTGGCAACTGCATGGACACCAAGCTTGTCAGAGTCATCAGCATGTAAACTAGGGCTAGGAAAAAAGTTTAAAAAGCACAAATAAGATACCATGTGTGCTTTTGAAGTAAGTACAAATGGTTTCTTACTTATACTTTTCAACTCTGTACTAACAGAGACTGGCTAAGCCTGCCAGCATCCGGGTCAGAATCTGCACAGCCACACAGTACACACTCTGGAGCCAGGCACCGAGGGAGCCACATGGGGCAAGCATCAGCCCTGCTGAGCACCTCCCAAGAGTCCCGGGGAAGTCAGCCCTCCCCACACCACAAGCCCAGCCTCTGCCTTGGGGACAAGCAAAAAGTTTCATCCCCTCCCAGAGAGCTTAGAGCATCTCTCCAACACTCATAGCCACCTGACATTTTGGGAGAAGAGGGACAACTGAGAGAAGCAGAATCTGCTCCGCCGTGCTCTTGAGACACATTTTCCCCCTTTTATACCAGACATTTCTGTTTAAAAATAGCAGAGGCAACATCGTCTAATAGAGATGAACCTCTGTAGATGGAGAGATCATTTACACCACACAGGTCTGTTTGGGGAAGTGACTCTCAAATAAGGCAGCACATGAGCCTCCGGTGCATTTTTTTGTTTCATTTTACCTCCCCGCAAGAACAGCCTCAGTAAATAGTGAACTGATGAGACCGCTAAATGGAGCTGCGCATAGTACTTGAAAAAAAAACCACACTTAACTGCTAAGTTGTTCATATGTTATAAATTTACATTTTAGGAATGGTAAATAAACTCTTTGCCACACCGCATCACTTTCAAGCAGATCAGGAAAAGCTGATAAGTAACACCATCTTTTCCAATAACAGGTCAGTCACACCAGTCTAGTTCTCGTAAACACGGGAAAAAACAGTAGCAAGGGAGCGAGTATTTGTCATCCTTCTGTAGCTTGTAGCTTTGATTTAAAACCAAGCTCTTCTCGCTGAATTTAATGAATTCTGAATGAGGATTTTAATGCCTGTTACATGCACATATGCATCCAGTCACAAAAAAAAAAGACAACGACTGCAATTCAATTAAGAGTCTCAAGAGCAGAGAAACCAGGCTTGCAGCTCTGATAATGCCTGGTGCCTGCTTTCCTTTTACTGGAGCTGACAAAGGCTTGCTCTGGAAGGTCACAGCCTCTGCTTGCCACGCTGACCCCAGGCTCTGGGGTGTTTTTCCTCAGAGTGAAAGCACTTTGCCTTTTTCACTCTCTGCAAACAAAGCATTGTGTTCATTTTGAGAATGGCGGGGGGGGGAAAAGGCCAGAGAGGAGGAATGGCTTATGAAGCGAGGTGTGGCCACTTTTTAGCTTTTCTGTTTGAATTCTAACAGATAGCAATGATAACACTTTCTTTTGCAACAAAAAAGAGTTTACTGACTTAGGAGAGTGGATAAAAAGAAACATGCTGTAAAATATAACTGCTGGGAACAGTTAAAAGGTTTCACACAGTTTGTCTTCCTTTTCTGAGAGAAGTACCTCATAACCAGGAGAGAAAAAAAATCAGGACAGGAACAGAGCTGTTATTCAGGGCTTGTGCCGCTTATTACCTGTATTATTGAACACACGTATACATATATATGGGGATGTGCTTGTGCACATGTTCATATACATGTTTGTTTACATTAAAATATTACAGTTTTATGTGAGGTATGATAATCTCAGTTATCGTTTTATTAGAAAAAAAATGTGTGTGGCATATCAAAAAGGAAGTGAGAGAACAATAGCGTCAATTAAACCAGAAGCGTTAGAAAACACCAGCATATACCTCCTCGAATACCTCCTCACAACAGTTGCCGGAGCCGGAGGCTGCTGCAGCAGCAGGTTTGGAGTAGAGCTGTTCCTCTCAAGACTGCAGACTGCCATCTTCTGGTGGTTTACTTAAAGTCACACTTTGTAAGAGTCGTCTTTTGAATAAGGTTAATTAAAACATCACCTTTATGCACATTGACTTTTTCAGAGCACATTTTGCAAACACATTTATTCCAGTATATTTCTTTTTCCTGATAGCTCAAGAAATAGCTCAGGTTGCATCTATATTGCTTTTCAAGGTTTGGTCCACTGCCAACTCGAATCCAAATTCATGTCGACACGAGCCCATGCTCAAGCACCAGCTTGAGGCTTGGGTTGGGGTGGGATGGAAGACATAACAGGTAAGTTGAGCTGATATTCTTTCTACCCAGCGATGCTCTTACCTTAAGCATAGTAGATGGCTCAGGTGTACCATGGTTCACCAAGGGGCTCACCATACCAGCCTAGACCATCTGGTGTTCCAGCTGCCCCTGTGGCAATGGTACCCAGCCAGTGTTACAAGGCGGCAGCAGTTGGAGTGTCCCATAGCAAGAAACATCCTTTGTGCTGGGTCTCAGGCAGCCTTTGCTGGGTAATGTTTATATAGCATTGTGTGGGCACTTCACCAGTCCTGCCTCCTACTTCTCGCAGTCTGCTCATAGAAAGCTCAAGCAGGTTTAAGGTTGAGCTGGTACTTGGTTTTGTCTCAGCTTATAAAATGCAGTACCGGTGTAGCATATACATAACAATGTGGAAAGAAATGGCATACTTCTCATTGAAATTAGAAGCACATTACCAAGAGTTTTCTTACTTCCTTCCACTAGGGTGTATTGCCTTTGTTTTAATTTGTTGAAAATGATAAATCTGCTATCATTTGGCACGGTCTTCAAAAGAAAATAAGATTCTGAGATATGTTTCTTTGGGAAAAAGCATTGAGATAAAAATAATACAGCAACTAAGATTTGATTCATCTCCCTAACCACACAAAGAGAAAATTCACTTTCATATGCATACCTGGAAAGGCAAGACTAAAACCCAGTTGCTCTGCTCTAAAACAACAGTCTGGTGAGAATCCCATAGCAGCAGCCATAAGATTATCCTCTCTATGCAATAAAGGTGTCAGTCTTCCCCCAGTTAAACGAACAAAGCCAGCAGTGCATTAGAATTTACTGCATTCTTTCAGGCCAAAGAAAGTAAACTGAAAAAACTACAAACTCAGATATAATGATAGACCACCTGCATTCACTACATTTTGACAAAGATGTTTCCCAAACTATCTTTTAAAATTCCCCGGTTTTCTTCTACAGAGCAGCATCTTTCATACAAGGCTTGTTTTCTACTGTAGCAGTGCGGAGTTTGGTTCACTTTCACACATTCTTCCCTGTCACTGTTACGGTGATCTCATACAGCAATCTCGTCAATCTGCTGTCACCAGCTACAAATTTGGATTCTGAATTGACTGCATTCCTGCTATGTGTGGCCAGCTGTGAAGGTCTTGTATTTTTTGTCAGGTATCCTGTCCCAAAGCCCTGCTTTTCAATTCAAACTAATGCCACCCACACACCCAAACTACCCGGAACTCAAAAGAGTGGCTGACACTGGAGTTCAGCTGAGAACACAACTTCTTCATTTGCTTTTATTCTGTTTTATTTACTGTCAAGTTTTCGGTTTGTCACTTCAATGTCAATTTTCTTTATTATTGTCCTTCTCTGTAAGCTATAGACAACTATGTACATCTTGTTCATAAAGTAAATAAGTACTCATTTACTTTAGTAAAGTAAAGTAAGTACCCAAAAAGTACATACTGATTTTACAAAGGTGGAGATCTTGAAGACATGGGAAAACCACTAACGTTTGTCATTTACAATTTGTGAAATAAAAAACTGCAAAATTTGAGACCTTTACTTTTCTGTCACGGGCTGCCCACCTCACTGACACTGGCTGTCAGGCTCTCTCTCAAACTAGATTGTTATACTACTGATATGCAAATGTTTTCCTAACTTGAGTTGTAAATAATTGGATATAGTCTGATAAAAACTGAGGCCTGATCAAGTAACTTTAGGCAAAGGTCTGCTGCAAAACAACTAAAAAAACCTGAACAACTTCCTCAAACTTATAAATAAACTAATTTCCTTGCTTTCTTTCAAAAACTACCACTTTCTTTGACTTTTCAATGGAGGTAAAAAAAGATCTGCTTCATCATCACCTTGGTGGTGTATTCCCATCCAAAAATTATAAATTGTAAAATATTGAAAGAAAATGCTTTAACATTCAGTTGATAGACACCTGGATGTAACCTACTACTCTGTGAAAGATTATGCATAACTTCCTGTTCCTTTATTGGGTTTCATATGGAAATATTTGCTTTGGTCCTTTTTTAATAACAAGTCACCTACTGCATTCTCTATTAATCAAACAGTATTACCTGTTTCCCCATCATGCATGTATTATCAGTATTTTAAAGAGGATAGAAAAACCTGAATGCAACTGAGGTTCCTTAGTAACTCTGTTTTTTTAACTGCCGTCCAGCAAAAGGATTTTCTAGAAAAAGAGAATGAAAGGAAATAAATGCAGAAGAAATGAAGCTCAGGTTATCAGATTTTAAACCAAAATAGAACTAATACCATCGCACAGCAAGGGACAAGAGCTTCTCTTAAACAGCATTTGTGAAGCAAAATCACTTTGATGATCCCCAGTATGAAAATTTACTGGTTCCATTATTAGCAATGGAAGTAACCTGAGAGTTAACACCTGTCCCATATTGGGTTCAGCAAAATTCAGAATGCTACAAATCTATCATAGTTCCTCCAACAGGGAAGTTCAAGTGCTACTGTTCAGCTTGTAAAATACAATTGTAATTTATTAGTGGAATAGTGATTCTTAGAGTCACTAATGACTATTAAACTATTTGTTTTTAAAAAGACATGAAAGAAGTGCTATTATACAAAATATTTCCACCTACTTTTTGAAACCTTTAGAAAATATAAAATCTCTTTTAGGTCAGGAAGGAAATTTAAAAGAGATATTTGAAGAAAAAAACATGATAATCTATCTTTCAAAGAAGGCAGTAAATTTTGATCATGCAACTTG
>JAOXJM010000041.1:39351420-39361498 GCA_026413425.1 Tringa solitaria | reverse complement strand
CAACTATTAATATAAAGTATTGACTGGCTTCATAGCAACAGGTTGATTTTAGGAAAATCACTTTAAGCTAACATCTACCTTTAGTGCAGCACTTATATCTTGAAATGCGGCAAAACTTTCACCCGCTTCAAGACAGACTGAAGCTCGTCCATCATATGCAGCATGGCATTTTGGATCAATGCAAATGGCAACTGTAAATTGGCTCCATGCTCTCTGAAGCTTTCCAAGGGCCTAAAATGAATTGCAGTATGTCCACACTAAGAAACATAAGAAATGCCAAACATACTAACGATCTCACTTTAAAAATTACAGGAGAGATTGGAAACATGCTTATATTTATAAACACAGTTAATTAAATTACAGAAGAAAAATGAATTCAAATATCTTGTTAATTCTCAAATATCTTGTTAACTATGCAATACTCTTGTCTTTGCAAGTATGCAATGTGTCTGCCACAACTGTTTTAACTGCAAGTATTACCTTTTCTACATCATAGAATCACAGAATGGTTGAGTTTGGAAGGGATCTCTGGAAATCATCTAGCCGCTGCTCAAAACAGGGGCAGCCAGAACAGGTTGCCCAGGACCACGTACAGTCAGAATTTGAACATCTTCAAGGATGGAGAACTCCACAACCTCCCTGTAAAATCTGTTTCAGTGTTTGATCATTGTTATATTAAAAAAAAAAAAAAGAAATTTCTGATGTTTAAATGGAATTTCCGGTATTTCAGTCTGTGCCTGTTGCCTCCTGTCCTGTCACTGTGCACCATTAAGAAGAGCCTGGCTCCCCTTCATTTATACACCTTCATCAGATATTTATACCTGTTTAAAAGATTCCCCCTTTAGCCTTCATCTCTTTTTCCTTTCTCTTTATATGACAGATGCTTCAAACCCCTAATCATCTTAGTGGCTCTTCACTGGATGAGCACCAGTATGTTCATGTCTCTCTCGTACTGGAGAGCCCAGAACTGGACACAGTACTCCAGATGTGGCCTCACTAGGACTGAGTAGAGGAGAAGGATCAGCTGCCTCGACCTTCTTCCAATGCTACTCCTAACATGGCATCATTGGCCTTTAGAGCAAGGGCACATCACTGACAACTTCAGCTTGTTTCCCATCAGGACCCTCAAGTCCTTTTCTGGACTTCTGCTTTTAAGCCAGTCAGGTCCCAGTTTGTAGTCGTGCATGAGATTATTCCTCCTCAGATGCAGAACTTCTTGCTTTCCATTGTTATATTTCATGAGGTTCCTGTCTGCCATTTTTCCAGGCTGTCCAGCCCATCATCCCTCTAAATGGCAGCACAACCCTCTGGTGTATCAAGCAGTCCTCCCAATTTTGTATCATTTGCAAACTTGAAGGTGCACTCTACTCCATCATCCAGTTCATTAATCAAGATGTTAAACAATATTGGACACATTACTGACCCCTAAGGGTAATTCACTTGTGACTGGCCTCCAGATGGACTTTATGGCACTAATAATGACACTTTGAGCCTCACAGTTCAATCAGTTTTCATTTCACCTCCCTGTCCACTTATTTTGACCATACTTCACCAGGTTTTCATGAAGACCTTATGAAAGACTACTGAAAGCTTTGCTGAAGTGGAGATAAACAACATTCACTGCTCTTCTCTCACTCACGAAGCTAGTAATTTCATCATAGAATGCTATCAGGTTGATCAGCATAATTTCTCCTCTATAAACTCATGCAGACAACTCTTAATCACCTTCTTGTCCTTCATGTGTTTAAAAATAGTTTCCAGAATCATTTGCTTCATCACCCTTCCAGGGACTGAAGTGAGGCTGACCTGCCTGTAGTTCCCCAGATCTGACTTCTTACCATTCTTGAAGATAGGAGTTGCATTTACTTTCTTCTGTCTTCAGGAACCTCTGCTGATCACTTATGACCTTTTGAAGATAATTGAAAGTGGCCTCACAGTGATGTTGGCTAGTTCCTCAGCACTTGTGAGTGTATTCCATTAGATCCCATGGACTTGTGTGTGTTCATTCTGCTTAAATGTTCCCTACTCTGATCCTCCTCCACCAAGAGTAGGTCTTCCTTCCTCTGGACTTTTCCACTGGTCACAGGGACTTGGGATTCCTGAAAGCCAGTCTTAACAGTAGACCAAGGTGAAAGACCAAGGTGAAAAAGGCATTGAGCACCTCTACATGTCCTTTGTTACCGCATCGCTAGCCACATTCAGCAGCAGGCCCATATTTTCCCACATTTTCCTTTTGCTACTGGTGTACTTGTAGAAGCCGTTCTTGCTGACCTTCATGCCCCTCACCGGATTCAACTCTCAACGGGCTGGTGACTTGAAGACTTATATATTGGACTTCACATAGCAATACAATTAAACCACTAGGTAGTTCAGGAAAAGCATCTTCCCTGGATGCTCAGATGGTATACCTGGATGTATACCTGGATGGTATACAGTACCTTGTGAAGGACTTAGCACAGTCAAGAAAGCTTAATTCTGGGCATTGTACCTAGTATACATATTAATTAGGCAAAGGTGGAAGGTGAATCATCTCATTCCCTACATCATAATACTTCTCCACTTGTGTCTATGCTTAAGCCTCCAAAGGTATAATAAGACATAATAAGATGGCTTAAGAGAAGACATCTAGTGAGATTTAGGCTTCTCAGAAATTAAGCACCTGCCACTACGTGAACTTTCTGGGTTGCCTCCTGAACCTAAGATATCTAATTCCTACCTATGTCCTACTCCTACCTACTCACCTATGTAGTCACTCCAAGGTTTTTCTCTTGCACAGTACTTCCCAAAGCACTGTGAAAGCATTATTTAAAATTTAAGTGAATTGGCAAAGCTGTAAAAGGAAATTTTCATGACACCTATGCAAGACTACCTGACACACAGGCTACTAACATTAGTGCCTCTTTTACATCAGTAAAAAATAATTTGCAACAAGATTCATTACAATTCAAGACATTTCAGACAACTGGATATAATAAAGCACAGTAACTAAATGACAGAAATCAGACACAGACAAAAACTTTCAAGTCATATCATATATCCCTTTGCTAATATAGAAGTTCACTTTCTATGTAGGTACACAGTTTTCAGACATCATTATATATATGGCCTTTACCAAGGGATTTTAGCAGATTCACTAACAGTATAGTTTGGATAATTTGGATTTTGTTTTACACAGATTTGGCTCCTTTTTACTTCAGTAAACTGCTCATACACACAAAACATGCCAGTTCTTAACGTTAGCTTATCAGAGAACCATATATGCAAATCAAACTAGCGTAAGGTTACTTGATACCCATTATTCAAGAGCAGAACTGCAAGATTGAGCAAAATAGCAAAAAGAAAATCATGATCTATCCATTTACTTTAAAAGAAAGAAGATGCCATAAAGCTTGTCTAAAGCACACGCATTATTTTATGTTTATTATGGTTAATTTATGCATTACATAAACGTATGCATGTAAGATTGATGGTATTTTGTTTGATTGAACATAGCACTGACAATGAATTTTGGTGTTACCTGCAAGTTGTATCCTAAGTAAATTCTGGCATTTATACACGTTGGATTCAAATGAATTGCTCTCAAGAAGTCTTTCTGTGCTTGTTTATAACCAGTCTCATGTCCATTTTCCATGTACGAGCTTCCTCGTCCAACATAGGCATCCACAGAAACAGGATCTAGCTTGAGAACCTGGTCAAATGATCTCACAGCTTCCTCAAACTCATGAAGTCTAAAAATAGATATATCAATGTTTGCTGTTTAAAAATTCTATTAAAAAAAAATTCAGTTTATGAATGATCAGCAAATACTACCCCATATTGCCCATTAAAAGTAGTTATTCTGATTAAAAGGGACACTTTTTTTTTTTCCCCCTTAAGTTTGTTTCCTATATGTGCACCCTGATGGTTAAAACAGTGAAGGTAGTCAGTGTAACACCCTGCAGACTTCAGTTGGAATTCCTTGGCCTGAGAAAGAAAACAGCAAAACTCTCATTAACTTTTGCTGGGACAAGATTTCAACAGTTGCACTCAACAGAAATACTTTATCCAAGTCACTCATGCTGTCCAAATGTCATGACCAAATATGTTTTTGGTAGTGTGTTTAGGCACCGATGTGTCAGCCATAAATAATTTACTTCTCATATAAGCCTTTTCTCTGTTTTTTCTCATACCAATTCTTGAACTTATCTGAACTATGCTAAACTTGAAGAGTAAAAGGAGGCAATATTTAGAGTTCTCAGCATAGACCATTCTGATCTAAGAGTAAGCCAAATGTGGAACCCCATCCTTAGATAAAACTTGATGCATCTGAAATATATTGAATATGAATAAAAAGGATTAAATACCCAAAATGTCAACAAATGCTAGAAGTACCTTTACACATAAAGCAAAAACTTTAACAAGTCAAAGTACAAAATCATTTTACCAAGATGATCCTGAGAGATAAGATATTGTAGCTACCTGCATCTACCTGAAGCACAGTCTGACTTCTTTACCAAAAGAGGAAAGATTAAATATATTTAGCTAACAATAACTTTAAGGGATGTAAAGCAAATGCTTTTTAAAAGCACAGCACTTGTTGCAAAAACAAATCAGGGCTTCGTTCCAGCCTCATTGATAGGTAGTCATGGAGTTAGAGACTGCAGGATGGATCCCAAATGCATCTTAAAATGGGTTATACAGTTAAGTTATATAGTCACTCTTTATCACAAGTGATATTTGTGTGAAATAAGAGCGATCAACTCCAAGTGCCACTATGATAATTAGGCTAAGATATTAATGAATGTCTTATTTCTTCCAGTTTATATTTTTTTTAAAGTGATTAACGGATTTAACTTAGTCTTTCTAAATAAATCTTACCTTGATGAAACTACCTTTTAAAATTTCCAAATAAAAAAAATCAGGTGAGGAAGACCAGTGAGGCTTTTGCTTTGCTTTAAAGGTCAAAGTGCATATTTAAACAGAAATGGCATTCTAATTCTGAACAAACCAACCAAACTCTGCTTATTTTGTAATTCTTTATTCTTCAGTCCTTCTCTTTGTTCTATTTTATCACCCTAATATTTCCTCCTGACACTGTCATGAACATAGCTGCTTGATACCAGAGTATTCTAATACCAGTTATTAAACTTGAAAAATATCTAATTTTCATTTTTTGTTCCTCTTTTTCATTTTTCCCTCCCCCAGTTCTCAGCTTACTCAATATGTAAAGGCGAACAGGAATATAAGGCTCAGAAATTATTTTATTTTCTACTCTCTGTCAAAGAAAATTACATATCTTACCTATGACAGCAGATTCCAATAGCTTGAAAGACCTCACTATCATCTGGACTAAGCAATGTTGCTTCTTTAAAGTCCTGAAAAGAACAAACACAGAAACACATACTATTTTCTTACATTTAAGAAAACTATCTTGAGGTCGGACCCTTCAAGCCATTTCAACAAAAATAATAATTAACACACACACACGTGTGCAGACAGAGGAACTAAACAAGTTCACTCAATCAGAACCTCCATTTACTTGGGCTTCTGCAATAAATTAGTACTCATTTGGACTCGACATAAAGTCGATTCAAGATTAAAAAAGGAGGAAAAAGCCAGTTCTTGCTTATTAAATTTTGTGCAAGTCCTGTGTACAGTTCTAGCAGGATAAAACTGTAAAACAAGCAAAACGGCATTTTACTTGCATTTTCACAGCCAGACTGATATTAGGTATTGAGCAAACGAGTACTGGGCACAAACTATTTCAGAAGAATATGAAAACTGTCAAGATGGTCTTTATGTCAACAATGGTTTACAGATAACAGAAAACTCAAAATTTCCTTTACTCAGAGAAGGATTTTGTACCTCACATGCATTAGCATGATCACCAAGCTCCATGAACAGTAGTCCACGATTAATTAACACTTTATAAGCTATTTCCTCACTCAATTCAAGCAGAAGAAGAATTCCATAGTCTTTCATAGCCTACAAAAGATACATAAACGTGTTTAAACATAAAATGTATTTTAAAATAACATAATTTAAAAACATAAAATGTATTTTAAATCATAATTTATTCAGAGGGATACAATGATACTTCAACATTTAAAAGACATGCTTTCAAATTCCTATAAATCATGTGCATATGCACAGACTTCACTGTGGCTATTCCAATACTTTACTGTTTTCAGATAGAATTTAACTGTATTTAGAACCTTTCAATAGTCATACAGATACCCATTCCTAGAGTACAGAAGCAAAGACAATGCAAATATATTCAACAGATATAATTAAAATTTATTTTGTCATTATATACATTTCAGAGTTAAAAAATAAATCTTAATTACTTCTATTGCTAGATTTTATGTCCAAATTCTTACTAAAAAACCCAACAAATTATTCTAGATTAATTAGTCATTAATTAATGTCAAAGTAATAATTTTAGAATTAAGTATCTTCAAATATAATTTATTGTTATTGTAAAATCTAAGCACTATTAACTAAATTTGGGCGTAAATTTTGTAAAAGAGCAAATAGCGACATGACAAAGTAGACTGAAGAAGCTTCAATTCTCAAATTTATCAAAACTTAGCAGTATTTCAACAGTGCTTGATCTGAAGAACTTCTAGCCCAACTATATTTTTCACCTGAAGAATGAATTTATATAGTATACTTAAGAATAGCTAGACAATTTAGACCTAAAAGGACAAAAATACAAAAATCTTTTACCTTCCGTTACTGTAATCACCTATTTTTCTTCATCTTTCTTGGCCAATTTACCTCTAAGCACAAATGTCCTTTGTCCAAGGTCGATTTGACTTGAGACACTCAAGCACAAATACTTATGAACTATCCCTGCCTCAGAAAATCAGACTCATCAAAAAGACAGTTCAACATGATTGTGCTCCCAGTCTGAAGCTGCATGGTGCCTTTGTGTGCCCTGTTGTGCCTTTGCTTTATAACAAAGTAGAAAGCAGAAACACTCAGAGGTAGCTCACAGGCAAGTTGACAGAAGTATAAACACATCCAGACAAACAGAGGTGTGAACAAGGGTTGGATGTAGTCCAAATTCTTGTTTTGATGTAGTTGTCTTCTGGATCTTATAGTTCTCATATTTTTTCTTTTATTTACTTAGAGTTCTTACATTTTTAAATGGATACCAAATGTAATTAATATGATAGTAGAGACCAAAAGGCTATTTTTAAAACAATTTCCTGAAAGCACAATCATTCACAAAGACATTGTAAGAGGTTAGAAATTTTTACTAATTGTGAAAAACAGGTTACTAGCTAATATGAAGCAAGTGCTCATGTGATATCAAAAAAAAAAAAACCCCAAACCTTTCTGAAGTCCTTTATTTGATGATAGCAGATAGCTCTGTTATAATATGCCAAAATGCTGGTTTTGTCGAGGTCAATAGTTTTTGAAAAATCTTCAATTGCAGCTTTAAATGCCTGCAAATGAAAAAAACGCTATGCATAAATTGTAATTCAGAGTTCATGGCACTACGTGGTTTTCCTCATAAAAAAGCTTATTGTAAAATTTTATTTCATAGGTTTACATTTTGATTCTTCATCAGTACTGGACGGCATCCAACCATTTCATTATGTCCTCTGTGGACTATGTGCTGCAGTTGGAGCACTCCTTCAGAAGCTCTCTTTGTACAAAGGCTGGCCTAACAAACATTCCTTGATTTTCTTACATCACATCCTTATACTGCAATACATAATCAACCCTTAATTTTATTATCTTACACTTTATACCTTAATCTAATATAGAAGGTATCTTCCATGGAGTTTTGTTACTTCTGTCAATCACTAGGTAAGAATATATTCTGTAGAATTTAAAAGAATAATCAGAGAGACGCTCAATAGCTTCTCCAACTCATCAATCATTTTCAGATACATAGAACAACCTGAGAATAGCTTAAACAGGGAATGGAAAGTATAATAATCAAGTGGAATTCCTGGTTTTCATCAGCAACGCTTCTACTGTTATTTCAACATTATAAAGCATCAAGTAAGATACATTATGTTCTAAGGGAGAAGGCAAAAGTACAACAATAAAGATAGTCCCACCTTATTTTGATACTTTAAAGTTCCTCGGTAAAAATGAGCTCGCACACTATTAGGAAGAATTTTGATTGCCTCATTGCAATTTAGAATTGCCTTAGAATATCTACCTTTACTTCCATAGTAAGCAGCACGACTCATATATGCCTGTAGAAATTAAGACAGAGTGATGACATGATTAAAAAACCAGCTTTGTTTAGCATTATAAAACAAGGGTTAAATAGAGGACAGAATTTACAAGTTTATAAAAATATGCATCTTACAAAGCTTGTATTATCTTTCATTTAATGCTCACCATATGCATGCTGGCAGATTACAAGGCAATAAACCCATAAATGCAAAAACTGTCAGTCTTCGAACCCATCCAAAAATGCCTCACAGAACCAAACCATCAGGAGTCTTTATATTACCTGGAAATGTGATGGACAAAGGGCAAGTGCTTGATTGAAATCTTGGATGCATTTAGCTTGCCTGAGTTGCATTCTACAGAGCCCCCGCTGATAAAAAGCATCAGGGTAACTTGAATGTAGTCTGATAGCCATACTAAAAGCACGATGGGCCTAAAAGGATGACATATCATCCGGGTTACATATAGTCTGTTTGTTCACCTCAAACCATAGGCTAAAACTGCTTCTTTTGTACAGCTAGGTATGACCTCTTTTTTGCAGTTGGAACCCACCATGTACCTGCATTGTTTTTTATTGCTTCCATCCGTTTACTGCTACTTAAAATTTTGTAATGTTTAACACCCTACCTAATGCTATCATAATCTCAAGGGGGCACAATCCAACTCATTTAATAGTCTCCTTTCTTCAGAGAGACTGCAAAAGTTTAACCAAGCACAAGGTCTTCTCTCCACAAGAGCTGAAATAGTGAAGCTGTTTATTATAATGAATGACGGATTAACATGGCTAGTATGCAACTCCTTTAAAATCCATCCAGACAGTTTTTACCTCTACACAGTACATTAGCTTACTAAGTCCAGGCTTTCCCGGGATCTACAGCTGTAATATCAGATGTACATTGACACAGAAAGTCACCTTTTGCAATTGTCATGTCTTTCCACATTAAATATTTCAGGCAATTGTGACAGTCTTCTTCCAAAATAATATTGCTTATGACAAACGGCCAGGGAATCAGGTAGAGAATTTGGGAGTAAAGTTAAGGGAAGAAGGGAGGGTTGTGGAGGAAGGTGTTTTAAGATTAGTTTTTATTTTCTCATTACCCTACTCTTATTTGATTTGCAATAAATTAAATCAATTTTCCCCAAGTCTATTTCGCCCATGATTGTAATTGCTGAGTGATCTCCCTGCCCTTATCTTAACCCACAAGCCTTTCATTACATTTTCTCTCCCCTGTCTGGCTGAGGAGGGGAGTGAGAGCTGCTTTGGTGCACACCTGGTGTCCAGCCAGGGTCAACCCATCACAGAAGCAGACAAGGCAAGAAATTTTTCTCTTCCCCATGAAATTCTGATATTTCTAATGTTTCTAGTTTCTGCCTTGAGCCTTTTAGCAAATCGACAACTGAAACACATTTACTAAAATATCATATCATTAACATAGAAAACATTTGCATGAACTCACACTAGGTCTGCTACAAACCTCACCGTTAGGCTTTCAATAGTTTTCAACAAAGAAGTCTCTAGCATAGTTAAAAATACTGCTTTTGTTGAAAGAAGCGAAATATATTTTTCTTCAATAATGCAGTTTATTTCTTAAGTATCATATGTAGGTGCCAAAGCAAACCAACTACAGGTGTTACGAGCTACAGTAACACAGAAAACAATTACCAAATTACAACCAACTCCATAATACAATAACTTAGGAATTCCTTTGTCCAAGTTTACTACCAATTCACTAAGCCACTGATACTCCTACATAAGTGTTGTTTGTCTATAGGACCTGTGAAGACATTGATAAACAGATAAGAAATTAATGTAGTTATATGGCAATTAATGACACACGTTAAAGAAAATCATAACATTAACATTTGAAAAATTACTCACAAATGTGTAACAGTCTAATGT
>JAOXJM010000041.1:39341125-39351320 GCA_026413425.1 Tringa solitaria | reverse complement strand
GTGTAACAGTCTAATGTACATCGTGAACTCAAAAGAAAATTGCTAAAGGCAGCGGAGGCTGTTTAAAATACTGAAACCAGTCAGTTATCATAGTTGTGTACAAGCAGTGGAGTGAAATGCTAATATATTTTATATAATTAATACCAACCCGTAATAAATTTTTTTGCTCCATGTGACACAGGCCTGTGAGATAATGTATTTCTGCAGCCTCAAATGTATTAGTCAGGATTTTTGTTGAGGTCATCAGGAGTTTCATAGCTTTTTTTAAACTTCTCACAGCATCCTGCAATACAGAGGATATTAACAGTTGTAAAGCACTTAACTGGAAATTTCTTAGACCTTTAAAATTATTTTTCAGTGTTTTTTTCTTGGTCTTTAGAAGAATATGGTAAAAATGACTAGCCTACTGTTCCTTGGTGACATTGGAGTTAGACATACTCTTGATCTCTGAAAGGTTCATATCAATAACTGGTCAGAAAATCAGAGAAATACTCCTGAGTTTTATTTATACATCACAAAGTAGCTAACGTACATGATCTAGAAAAAACATACAGTCCTGTATTTTATTGTTATTAAGTAAGAAGAAAAGCTATACCTTTTGATGGAGTCTGATGATAATTAAGTACTTGCTACAGGTTTTTTTGTGTAAATAATGACAAACTCTCTATTCTATAGACAACTTACATAAATTTAATAGCAGTTAAGAAATATATTGAAAGGATCAATTCTGTATAGGCATTGAAGGAATGTAGATGAACAGCCTCTCAGAACCTTACCATGTCTCATAGGTCTGGACAATAATTTATGCAGATTTAATAATAATTTTTTTAAAGGAGTGTGGAAGGAAACTGACCAAAAAATTAAGAACTCAAGACAAGTGATTCCTTAGCCTTTGAGGATTATGAAGGGACCACAGTTGAAAGTTTCAATATTGAGAAGAGTAAAAGAATTATAGCTTTTTTTTTTCTAAAGTGAGCCTTCAAGATAAATAGGTGTTTGTTTAGAAAAATCCATTTGAAATACTAGTGCCCATAGGACTGTCTGCAAATACTACACCTGGCTCACTAAGCTGTCATGGTAGTAAGAGTTTTAAATGAAACCGGTTTGCATTTACTGCTATTTAAAAATAATTTTTCTCTATTCCTGCAGTTCAAAATTACTCTTATTTTAAGAGGAAAAATAACTGCAGATACCTGAACTTACTCACATATAATTCTAAAGGCGCAGCTGATTCTCAGGGCACTATAGCCTGAAGTCTAATCATTTTTCCATATTGAGGGTATTATGTCATCCCTCTCCAGGACAGTCGGCACTGCAAGTCCTCACCTCTGGCTGAAGCACTCTGAGAAATCAGGGAATGACTCTAATATACATCCTCTTAACCATGACAACTGAAATTCATGTAATTGGAGGGTACTAATGATCACTGTCTTTGACTTAGCATTCTTTCAAAGACAGCAGAACATGCAACGTCCCATTATGGTTTGAGACAATTAAAACACCCAAGCCTAACAAAAAAAGCTGAATGGATCAAGAGGTTTTATCTGGTACAAGCCAAGGCAGCTTGAGTAGAATTTTTGCCAAGTGCATGCCTTTTCATTTAAAAAGAAGCTGCAAAGACAAGGATAAGAGGAAACAGAAAGACTGTGCATTTCAGACATATAACTTGATAGATAGGTAGATTCAAGGTCTTATGAATCTACCTGTTGCTTGCTACTATTGTGTTTAGGGAAAGAGGACTCTGTACATTTTGTATAAACAAATAGGATTGTAGAAAAAGAAACAGCTAATCCACACAGCCGATTTCAGCAATGCTGCAGGACCAAAATATTGGCTAACTGCAGGAGTCAGAGGAATGACAATAGTGGTTAAACCCTATGACATATGAATATTCACACAGTTGAGAAAATATCTGTAACTACACATTGTATATTCAGTTGACATACATGAATTAAACTTTTGTACTGAATTTTATTAGACAAAAAAATGCTAGACATACTTTGTTATTTTACTTCAAAAGAAGCAGTATTATGACAATATAATGGACCTCAATCTATTTAATTGTATATTTTAACTGATAATCTTAAATGTCTTAAAACTAAAATTACCTAGTTTATGCAGAAGTTTCAACAGCAGCACTAAAGTTTGTTCTCAGGTCTTCTTATAATTTAAGGAATCGGGTACTCTGAAGGTTCACTTATATACTAGCACATTTCATAAAATATTACAAGGATATAGAAAGAAAAACACTGTCTTGTTTGGCATACATATAATGTAAACTTTTCTAACCTTCGTCTTCTTGGCTTTCATTTGTATTTTTCCTAAAATAACAAACACTGAAGGCTCAGGCTGAATTGCAGTAGCTTCACGTAAGCACTCTATGGCCTTATCGTGATTTTGACAAAATGACTGAACGAGGGCTCGCTGAACAGGCTGAGATGTAAAGGATTCTGGAAGGAAAACACCATGAGAAACAATAATCTCTTTTACTTTGACCTACATGTTTTCCAATGTAAAATACCTCTAAATTATATGCAAACTTTAAAATGTTATTAAAATATTTGGAGGATCAAAGCTTGTTTTAAGCTCTGCAAAAATACAGATGTAAACTAAACTCCTAGTCTGAACAGTTATTTATCAGTAAGTGTAGTTTGAATGCTAACCATCTACAAATATTTACCTTCCTCCCCCCACATGTAAGGCGGCTTTGCTCTGCGGAAGTATCACCATATGCCTGCTTTGTTTTTATATTGTGCCCTGTGTACCCACACTTGGTCACTACTAGAGAGAGGAAATTATTCTCATACAGTGTGGCTATTCATATGGATTCACCGAGAGCGTCAGAACTGCCATTTTATGCCCGGCACATAACAAAGAACTACTATACTGCAACGTTTTTACTGTTCAAACACATTGGGAAGCAGTTCTAAAGCTGCTTGATATTTTGTTAGGAAAGACTGTACATAAGGACAGAACAGAATCCTTAGTCAATATTCTCTTAAAGCAGAAATTACCAATATTGAAAGGTAGAATTAAAAAGCAAGGACTCAAAAGATATAGAAATTCTGAAGTCACAGGTGATAGTACAGGCAACAGTGTACACCATTATTACATCTAAAAGCTTCAGACATGCAAACAAAACACTCTACATCATAAGTTCCTAAAATTTAGGTGATTCATTGTTAACTACCTTATTTGCATCATTGAACTTAATTTTTTGAACAATTCCTTGATTATAGAATGTTGCCATGGTTCACAACTATCTAGGAAAACTAGTGGAAATTGACATTACCTTCATCCATTTCTGCAAGTTGATGAATACATAAACTTGCCAGCTCACATTTCTTCAACTCCATTAAATACTGTCCCCTGTAATGATGTAATTAGTAAAGCTATTTCCAGGCATTTCTTTCAAAGGGTAAATACTACTGAAATATGGGCTTATTAGTATAAAAAGAGTAAAGGGAAAAAGACTTCCAATAAAAACATCCAAAATTTTTACTTTTTTTTCCTTCATCAGAAAAGTGTGTTGAATTTCTAATTTTTTTCTCTCACATCACAGTACCAAGAAATTGTATGCTTACCTCTCTTCACATTGTAAGAGTCACAAAAATACATTTTCTTTGGATTCCACAGATAGTAAACCTTACAATCTCAAGAACTGCAACAATAATCTTAGTAATAGCGTTTCTAAAATCCACCACAGCGATAGCTGATAGATACACTCTGTTTTCAGGGACAGTATTTTGCTTCTTCAGATATCAGCATCAGCGTAAGAGGCCATGCTAGTCTAAGCAAACTCTGAGACAAGCTGAGCAAACCCACTCTTAAAACTGGGAAAATAGAGTATTATTGACTGGAACCTAGCAACTTATTCTCCTAATATACCTGAGGAATAATATCCTAGCATTTCCTCATTAGTCCTTATGGCTTTTCAGGGGAAGAAATGGCTTTATCTAGTAATTTATTGTTCAGTCTTGGTAAAAGTCACTACTTGCCACTGGGCTGAATATGGGGAAGAGTAACAGTTGAAATCTAAATTGGCCTGCACTCAATCCTTCACATTCTTTGCATTATGTAGATTCTGCAGACAAATCAGTGAAGGACCCATCCACTTGGGGAAAACATTTAAAATTATCAATTTTTAAAAAGTTCAGACTTGCCTTTTTGTCATGGCACCTATTTACTTCTTTTTCATCAGAAAATATATGTACCTCAAAGAGCAGAATCCTGTATATGAAACAAGGTTCCTCCCTCCAAGGTAACAATTACAATAGTTGGGTGACACTATGAAGATAAAGTTCTTTGGTTTGAAAATGCTACAAAAATACTACCTTTATTTAAAACCCGTTCAGAGCAGATTTCAAAGAATATAAGGTTATCTACCAACAGCATTCCAAATAGAATTTTTTTAATAAGTGAGATACCCACGAAGTTCTCAAGTAATCACTTTCCTACCTTAATATGTAAAGTTGTGATTTATTTGGATAAAGGTGAATGGCTCGGTTCATATCCTTCACAGCGTTTTGTAAATTATGAATCTGTAATTTATAAAGAAAAAACAGCACTTTAATTGCTCATATGAACACAATTTGGAGACACAATTACTATTTCTGTAAATGTGGCTCTGCAGGATGTAATGCCCACATTGTAACAATTCATAAGGCACATACACCCTCTGTAAAGGAGCTCAACATGTTTTTAATAAATGTCTGAAACATTTACCCTACATATTTCCATAATCTCCTATAGGGCAGATCCAAACTCCAGACAGCTTCTTTACTTTTCCAAAATCCAAAGAAGACTCTGGACTATGGCGAAGGAGATTAGGTCATGAGATCCACTTGCACATATGCCCTGATGAATCTTCATTGCTGTAATGAATTTGCATTTTTTTTTTAACTGTCTGTGCGTGTGGTCCCATTCAGCCTGCTCCCTTGGCTTGAATTAAAATAGTCACAATAATCATAATTATAAATAAAGCTATATTAAGTGGCCAACAAAAGCAAAAGAAATTTATTACCTTATGATACGCTTGCGCTCTGCATATGTAGGCTCTAACAGCGAGAGGATCAGTTTCAATGGCATTAGTAAACCATTGAATAGCTTCATGGTATTGACTGAGATGCAACATCAGTATCAAACCAATATTTAGGTAGGCAAAGATGACAGAGCTAAAAACAGATATTTTTTTCCTTTTGTTATTGCATGAAATACGTCATTGTATTAACCACAACTTATACAGGCTTCACCTGCTTTTACATCTACCACACATCTATTTTGTGATTGCACTGAGCTAAAGAATTCTAATTGCCAGCAGAGAACAGAGCTCATTAAAAACCACCATTTCAGTAGCTTATGATGTTAGGCTGCACACTAGAGACTCTCTGATCACCAAAACCATTCCTCCAAATGTGAACTGTGAAGAAATTATGACAAGTCTCTTGTAGAAGCTTGACTAGAAATAGAGCTAGCTGGCAATTTTGTATATACTGAATACACCGAGAAACACTGAATCCTTCAACACTAAAACTACACTGTAGTTTCGAAAGACTAACAAAGCTTAGGTGTTTTCCATCTAGCCTGCTCCCTTATTTTCTGTTATTTCACTTGGCTAGCTGCTAGGGAGACCTGCATTTCCAAGATTACAATAACTTGCACAGCCCACTCTTACAGACTGTTTTTAGGCAAAGTTCAAGACTTCCTACAGCAGAGCCAAGACAAAGGATGACCTGAGGTTTCACAAATTGGAATGAGGCCTTTCCTCAAGGCGTAATTGTTGAGGTTGTCTGAGGCTGAACAAGAACACAGTATCTTTAGAGCAAGGTAATTAATGCAGCTAACTGGTATGGAGGTTTCTTGCATGTTATAAGACAGTTTGCACAGCAGGGCTGCTACAGATAATGCTTCAGAAAGATTATAAGTGGTAGGAAGAAACGTAATTCAGAGAAACCACATGAACTTCAGTCACCAACCATGAAGGAACACAAACAGCATTATTTTTTTTAAATGTTACTGGCTTTTTCTAAAGAAAATGTTGTGGTATTTTATTTTGAAAAAAAAAAAGTTTTACTTTTTACCTGTGTTGCAGACAGATTCACTCCCAAAAGACTAATGACATTATTATGGCGTGAATAGTCAACTTAAATTGGGACTTCAGTTTCATCTTTTGTCTGTCAAACCTGAATAACTTATTTGCCAAGTTTCCATGTAAGGCAAAATAAAATTTAATTTTGAAATACATTAATAATTGTATTTATCATACCCAGACCATAGTAAATAAGGCAAAAGATACTAAAAGAACACAACATTATGGTTTTGTGGGGCTTAATTCCAGTACATTTGCTGAATAACAGTTCTGATTCTACTTTCTTTTATTACTACTTTTATACCCCCAGATAATCAGAATATAAAGAACATATATTAAAATTCTCAAGTCCAATCACCTGTCCAAAGCTAGGACACTTTCAAAGTCAGAGATTGCAAGTGACCATTGACGCTGTTCTGAGTAAACAATCCCACGATGAAGAAAAGAACAGAAGTTTTCCCGAGTGGAATTGATGAGTACTGTGGGAGAAGGGGAACAAAAATCAACTACTGAGATACCCACATATATTTCAGTTACTCCATGCAACTTATTTGCATATTACTTTTTACTCTAGTTTTCTTAAGAATTTTGTAAAATATCATATATAAACCATAACATATTAGATCATAACAAACTGTTCACTGTGGCACAAAATACCTTCAGGACCTATTTACAATTCTCAGTTACACCAACTTAAATTGTTAAAAAGTGAAGCAGAAAAGCTTAGGAAGCAGAGACAAAATAAATGAATAAAAACAACAGCAGCAAAAGACGTCTAATAGCAAATTTAGTAGAAATGGAGCAAGTTATTACCAAACACTGACAGACACCCATACATTTCAATATTTTCACCATGAAATTTCTGTGTTATATTACAGTATAGTAATTACTGGTGAACAGTCATTCCTCTTTTTAATGATAAACATGCACACCATGAAAAGGAAGAAACAATACCAGAAACACTGAAGTCCTGCACAGCTCTTTTTGGATCGATCTGTTGTAGTATACAACCTCTATAATAGAATGCTAACCAACAAGAAGGGTCTAGATGAATCGCTGTTGCAAAGTCTTGTATTGCATTTTTATACTGCTGCTGCTTAGCATAGGCTCTTCCTCGATACAGCCTAATAAGGAAGAAAGTTTCTCTTTAAATATAATTTCCCTTAGAAAAGTATACCTACAGCATGAAGTCATAGACTATTATTTATAATATTAACAGTTTGAGTCAACTTAAAAGAGTTCTTCCACTGTTTTTATGATGCAGCCTTGAAGTAATTACTCAGGAAAGAACGTTGAAAAGTAGAACAAATGTTCAATTTTATTTCTCAATTTAATAAAGCACGTCTGAAGGAACAAATTCCAGTAATCTATACTATATAGGCAGATTGCCTCACTTGCATAAATCAAATTCAATATAATGGAAACCTCTATCAGCTTTGGGCATCACAGAGTTGAATGAGAACTCTCTCCAAGTTCCACAGTCTATGGTGTAGCAGTTTCTTTTAAATCTGTTTTTGTTAAATCTGATTTAAAAGAAAAATATAAAACTTCCCTCATTACTATTAAAGCTTTCTGAAAACATCCATTCTATTCTTCAATATTTCTTTCAAACAGACAAGTTTACAAAATCAGATCCTGCTATTTTACACTATTCTTTCCTCAAATTCAGGAAGGTAGCAATATATTTAAACAAGGTAAATAACAAGCCCGGGCAAAAAATGTAAATAGACAGCAATGGCTGTAAAATTATTTTATCATAGAATTATTTATGTTGGAAAAGACCTTTAAGATCATCAAGTCCAACCATAACCCTAACACTACTAAACCATGACCCTAACTACCGTTATAGTGTACTTCAAATAGGGAAGCAGAATAAGACATAATATATAAAACATATTTTTGTATTAGTGAGGAAAGTTTTCACCTAATAAGCAGGTCTAATGCCACACCCCACTTCTATGCAGAGTTATCATGCAAAATATATACTATTCCTTTTTCAATCTAACACAGTAAAGTCATTCCTCAAGAATTTAAATCACTGCTTAAATCTACACAAACACAAGGCGCTGATACTAATCATACTCACTAAGACTATTCACAGAGTCCACACATCAACACAGCCTCAATGAACTAGTGGATTTCAGAAAGTCAAATGCAGCTTTGCATTGCTTCAAGATTTTATTTCAAATTCAGAGTTTTAAGGAGCATTTGTAAATTCCATTAGTAGCACAGAATCCTAATTTCATAAGAAAGATTTGCATGATTCTGTTGTTCCCTGTGATGAAGACAGGTAGAAGATACACATAGGAGAGGCCTTCCCTGTTCCCTGAACATTACTGTTCAGTTTGGATGGAAATAAAATATTTGAACTTAGGTGTCTATTTGTACATGTCTACAATATCCATTAGGTGTCTGACTTTCCATTACAGTTGATGAAGATCTAGTCAATATAATCCAAGGACATGAGAGCAATTCAGTTTATGCAAAAATATACACTTACTGGATGTTTAGCTAAACAGCTCTCCAGGCTTTATATTCAATATACCTGGAGTCTACTAACTGTACTGATTAGTCCTTGGTGATAACAGCTACCCAGACATCTGTTGGATACATCCCATGGATAAGACAAGATGACACCAAAATTCAGGTATCATAATCTGGCATTGAATATCTGGTTTTATTTTACATCTGTTTTCAAGAATCCAGAATAGAATATAAAAAGAATGCAAACCTTTGCAGAAATTAAAATATCACATTCTCTAGTAGGGAAATCATATAAATTTTTTTTCAGTCTTTGTAAGCCAAACCTCAAAATCATTATTATAATTTGAAAATAAAGATGCTTCTCATTCATAATTCACATTTTTCACAGAAAACATTAATTCAGCATAACACTAAAACCCAGTGTGTAAAGGCAACCAATGGAAATTAGGCATAGAACTATGTAATCCTTAAGGACATTCTTCACTTTGAGCATGTATTTAAATCCAGCTCTTTGGAGCAAAGCACATATACACATGCTTAAGTCCAACTGACTCTATATTTGCATTACTCCAGTGGGATCTTAGCACGTGGTTCTGTGCTTAGCTAAATTAAAGTCTAGGGAGTAATCCAAAGTCATTAAAGCAATACAAAGATTCCCCAATGAATCTCATGGCCTAGAAGTCTTCTTCTATTAGACACCTTTTTGGAAATGCAATTGCTTTATTATTGTTTAATGCATATTCAGTCTTTTATATATTAATATTATTTTAATAATCAATTTAAAATTCAAATACTTTTGTCAAACTATATATCCTACCTTGCCTGAGCATTGCTGGGGTCTTCCTTGATCACAGCTGTAAAATCCTGAATAGCTGTAGTCAAAACTGAATGGTCAAAGAAATGTATTCCATGTTTCATAAGTGCATCTGTTCTTTTTGGGTTATACTGAAAACACTAAAATGAAAAAAATATAGTACATAGTATTATTCCTCATTCTTATTATTTCTAATGATTTCAAATCTTAACCAAGCATAAAAATAATATATACTTTATTCTCAGACTATTATTTTTATTCCTTTGTCCTTTAATGTTTATTGTAATTTCCACTACCTGTAAATTGAAGTAAAAAAAAGTAATGATGCAAGCTTATTAGCGGCTAATAATTTGTAGACATTCAGTAATTTATTGAATCAGCCAGCAGGAGTAATGGAAATTTCTTATTTATTTCCATAGCACTGATGGGGTTTTTTTTAAACATCATTTATTTGAAAGGATTTCTGCTGTCCAAGCTGCTTACCAGATATATCCAAATACAATTTACTTTTACTAAAGTTACACAAAGTTAGTAGACTATTGCAACAGTACAAAAAATGTGAACTTACTTTGGCATAATCATCCATGGCCAATAAGAATTGATTTTCCTCAAAATACAACTCAGCTCTCCTAAAATAAATGTCATCATCTGTAGGGCAGCGCTGTATTGCAGAGCTATAATTGACGATTGCCAATGTATTATCACCTTGTTTCCTGTAAATTTCAGCCATTGACAGGTATATATCTGAAACAAACGCCCAAAATATAAAAGGCACCATTTAGCAGCCCAGAACAATAAGTCATCTCCTC
>JAOXJM010000041.1:39329155-39341025 GCA_026413425.1 Tringa solitaria | reverse complement strand
TTTAGCAGCCCAGAACAATAAGTCATCTCCTCCTTGCAGGGTAATTAACATAAGCAGTAGAAATAGAACAGCAGATTACACAAAAAGTTAGAAAGTCCTGTTTTATTCTGAGCAACAGTACTCAAAAGTTTAGAGCTATAGCTGTGTGCCCAAGCGTGGAGCCTGTGCAGCTGTAAACTGATAGCTCTTGCTGGATTCACAGGTACTAAAAATCTTGGCTCTCTGCAGACCTCTGTAGAAATGGCCCATGAAGACATTTAGTGTAGATGTGTTGATCACAAATAAACATAAAGAGATTTAGTTTAAATGGGCACACACAATAATTATCCCACTGCATTGGATCTGATCAAGATAGAGTGAACTTTCTTTATAACTGCCCCTATGGTGCTTTGTTTCGGATTTGTGGCTAAAACAGTGTTGATCACACAAAAATGTTTGAGATTTTGCTGAACAATGCTTTAACTGTAACAAGGCTTTTATTTTTTTTCCCTCTCTCCTCTGCCGTCTCTCCAGCAAGTAAGCCAGGGGTGGGCAAGAAGCTGGGAGGGGACACAGCTGGGATAGCTGACTTTAATAGACTAAAGGGACATTCCGTACCATGTAATGTCATGCTCAGCAACAGAAAAAAAATCGGGGTATAGGAAGAAGGGGGGTGGGTGGGGTGTCTTCCAAGTCCAAGTTCACTTAAAATATCCTTTGTTGCAACCTGTGACTGTTACCTCCTGTTTTGCTGTGCATCTCTTGGAAGATTCTAACTTTGTCTTCTCTGTTTTCACCCATGATGTACCTAAGAGCAGATTTCCCCCTTACCTTTTCCAGGCTATGAAACTCATCACCCTCATACAACTTAGGCTCCGGACCCCTGACCATCTTAATGGCTTTCCAAGGACTCTCTTCAGCTTGTCTCTCGCATACCAGGGGTTCCAAAATTGGACAAAGCACTGGAGGTGCAGCATGACAACGTGGCAGAGGGGAATCCCTTCCCCTGATCTGCAGGGCCCAGTCTGTCAACCAGGTGGTATCTTTCCCTTTTAAGCTCCTCCTTCCCAGTTTAAATTGTTTTAAAATGAGCTGACTGAAGCACAATAGTACACTGTCTCCATTACAGAATTGTTATCAGCTTTCCCCCTTAAATTAATGGGTACAATTTCTATCAGTCCTCCTTTTTACTTTTTTTTTTCTTTTGCATTTTTTTTAAAAACACACTAAAATTAAGTACTTATTTTTGCCTTAGAAACTCAACTTCTATCCCAAGTCTTTGAATATTCACGTCTGCTTTATAATCTTTTATCAACATGAATAAAACAACTGATGTAAGGTTAAAACATACAAAAACATTTGCAAAACTAGGACCAAGCGGAACTAGAGAAAAACACTATGCAAAATTAACTATTAAGTAACTACTTCAGTAGTTACTTACCTGCTTTATTTTTGCTCCATTTAGTCATAAAATTCAGGTCATCCAAAGCAGCAGAAATTCTGTCTTGAAAGAGGTATATCAAATGTCTATGCCAGTAAGCATTTAGCAGTAGTGGTTCTAAGCTTATAGCCTATAAACAAAATAAGTAAATAACTTATTTACATTGCATAAGAAACTTCTCAAATGTGCTAAGAGTATTACATAGGAAATAAGAACATTTTTTGCACTGAAATTATTTTTTAAAGAAAATTCCTAGACTGGCAAACCTTTATTTTACCTAAGTATCTCAAAAATTTTATTCATGTCAATTGTTTTTTAAAAGCATCATGTACTTACACATAGGCACAGAGTCCAAGCTACCAGAATGTTCAGCACAAAATATTAATCAGCTGGAATATTACTGTGTTTGATGGTTTTTTTAAAATAGTTACCTGAACTATTTCTATAAGTCAGAATTCTATTTGAAAGTAAGAAATAATTAACCTGTCCCTGTGAAAAAGGAATCAGCTTTTCAAACCATACTGTTATGATTCCTATAGAACGCACTTAACATTCCCTAACAAAAATCACTTGACAGATATTATCAATCAAATAAGATATTTCATATATGTTCATTACACATATTACACACATTTAAGAGCCATATGGAAATAAATACAGAGACTGATACAAATCTGAGACTGTTCTGCTACAACAGTAATTTTGGTTTATAAACTATTTCTAGGATCCATAAACTACATAGGAACTGTGTTCTTATATCTTAAAGAGAAAATTCAGTTATTTTTTCACTAAAATATGCAATAGTAACAACAAGCAATTTTGACAGTTGATATCGGTCAATGAACCACTTTGCCAGGTTACAGACTTTTTAGCACATCCTTGACAGTCTGTTTCTGAAGTTTGGGGTGAATGAAAAAGATGGGCTGTGCGTAACGACGTTAAATGACAATGAAAATACCACACCGGAAGTACAACGCATAACTTCTCTACCCAGGTTTCACAAACATACAGAACTGTATCATTGGTTAAAGAACATCTTTGAAAGCTTTTACAGCTTCCACATCTAATTCAGAGACTAAAAATATTATTGTCATTTTTATTTTTTTGGCAATGTTTTCATTCTGTTTTGGTTGTTTCTTTCTAGTTATGCAGGGTCTTGGGTAGAAGTAATAGCAGGTTTGTAGCACTATAAAGGGAACTAAGAGTTGAAAAAATAAATGTACATAAAAACCCACTAGTATTATTGTATAAAATCTTAGTGTCAGATGATAGTTTATAAACAGGAAATATGTGACTTTTCAATTTATTTGCTCACTATGTTTTTGCAGAAATTAAAAATGTATTTGTCAGCTTTGCCAGCAACACTTGAAACAAAAGACTTTTTAGTCTATCCTATCTCCAACTCCATTTAGGAGTGTTGTATCCTGAGTAAGAGTCTCCAAACAAACATTATAGTGCTTGAGGACACTAGGGTAAATAAACACAGTTTATTTACAAAAGCCTGTATCTTCATTCTAGTGAGACTAAACTTAGATCATGCTATCATACAGAGGTAGAAGGTCACAGCATTCAGCTAGTTATCAAAAAGAAAAAAAAAAAAGGTACTTGATATAAGTAAAACTTGGCATTAAACTTACCTTTTCTAAGTCATCCATAGCTGATTTTAATTTGCCTAACTTTCTTTGTATTGCTCCACGTCTGCAGTAGTGAAAAGCTGAAGGATGCTCTTCCTTTTCTATTACCTCAGTTAGTCTTCTTACTTCTTCTTCTAAATCTTCAATGCTAACTGTTGCACCTTCAAGAAGCACAGGCTGTATTGAGTCAACTAGTTCTATTTGTAGATTTGCTTCTTGAGAGTCCACCATCTCAGTTCCTTTTAGTAATTCAGCATCCTTCTCCTCAGAAGCAGTCCCACTAGAAGGGAAAGTTTCATTAAACCAGCAGTTCCATATTCCATGGACCAACACGCGAGCAGAAGTTTCTTTTGGAATTCCACCCCTCACTTTTGCAAACTTTTCAAAACCTAACAAACAAGGGATGCTGTGGCTGTGATATTTTTCAATTGCTGAAGAAACCTTGATACTGAATTTATCATGAAGAGGAAGCCTTCCCAGAGACACAGACTTAGAGGAAAAATATATTAAAATTAAAGGATCCCAAATATATTAAAGACATCAAATTGCAACCTGCCAGTCAACAACTATTCAAAAACCTATTGTTAGTATTTGTTAGTATCTCTTGATAATGGTAATTTTTTAACTTATCAGCCATTTATCAAAAAACATTATTGAAGCTGCAGGTAAGCAGAATTGTTCTGAATGACTCACGTCCTCAGAATGTCCAGCACTTTTTCTCAGTTGCATGCTTACTTCCTCCAAAACCTTCTAACTGAGGTTTACAGGGACAATGCTAACATAAGACAATATTTCTGAGTGAACAATTACCAGCACGGGTAATTGATACATCCTAGATGGATGAATGTATCAATGATAGATCCCAATGATATTAGGAAGAGGCCATAAGAATATAAGCAGACAAGCCACCACCCAGAGTTGGAAAAAAAATCTGAATTTACAATGACATTTCCAAAATGATAATCTGGGAAAATTCATAGTTCCCAAGATGGGAGCCTTCACAAATGTTCAATATCAACATCTGCTTTGAGACAAAGAAACAGAAGTCTTTTACAGAAACACTTAAACTTTATCACAAACAATACTAGTCTGCTAACACAAAAGGGAATATCAGAAGGAAATATAGAGCAAATGTTATATTTCAAATTTAATATTTCAAAAGATAAATGTTGTAATTAGATAATATGGCTCAAAATGAAAATACATTCTTTAAAAAGGTAATACATATTAATTAAAGACAACCTTTTATGAATCTTTGGGGGTTTACTTAATTTCTTAATCACATCTTCCAATTTTCTAGGTTTTCTCATTTTCTTTGATTTCTTTGTTTTCTTTCTTCTTGAGAAATCCATGTATTTAATCCCAGCCTTTTGAGGTTGCTCCACAAGAACGATGTGATTCTTGCTATCCTCTTGTCCAGTCAAAGTAAGCATTTTTTCTACTGGTCTGTCTGTCTGCATTGACTGAGGATCACCACAGCTTTGATTCAATAGATGCTTGGCAGGGGAACTTTTCACGATCTCTGTCTCAACCTCTGGCTCAGCTATCCGTTGCTTCATAACCTTCAACTCTTTCATGCTGATTTTGAAATTAGCTGACATTTTTAATGTAGTTTCATCTTTGAAAGCAGTTATCTCTAGAGCTGAGACTGATCTTTTAATCAAACTTGTCTGTTAATAAAAGGAAACTTAATTTATTTAGCTGTTCATTTGAAATAAGATTTATATATTTCCTTAGTTCAAATGGGCTTGATTTTATTTTATATAAAATTGTAAAGGAAAAAAAAAAAGAGCGACATGGGAACTACACTGTTGGAAAAAAATTATAGTATTTAATGGGAAAAAAAATCTGCATAACTCAGGTTACGTGTCAAAGCAAAGAGATCTGAAACATTAATTCAAAGTTATTTGAAGCTCATAAATGGCTAAAATCAATCTTCTCTAAAAAGTATCACAAGAAATTTGAATTAAATACACCCAGTCTTTGTAGGGAAGTTAAATTTTAAAATCAAAAATGTATGTCACTGGTGGTGACATCCACAAAAGGATGAAATGAGATATATTCATAAACTCAGAAGAAAAGACAGAAGAACTCCATATAATGTTTAGAAGTACAATTGTATTATATGGAAACACAGTTAATATCTGAATGGAATTATGCACTCGTACTTTGTGCCCCCATCTCCGAATCGCCTGATAAAATCAAAACCAAAAGAATAACTGTTATCCTCTGCTGTGTAATTGTTATTAACTATTAAGTAACTACTATTTGCAATAACAAATGTATTGCTTCCCAGTCTTTTTGTTAATTCCAGTTCATTAACTTGCACTATAATATTAGGCATAACACATCTTTACCAAAGAAATTAAAATGCAATTTCATGTCCACTGCCTGAAATTTACAAAGTTCTTGAAATTACTTGCTAGTAATAAATAAATGAAAAAATAAATGAAGCATTGAATAATTTTTAATTAGACTCAAAGAAGCTCTTTTTCAGTGCTTCACTACAGACATCTGCTAAGTATTAATTTATATATTTGTTAGAAAAACACTTCATCAGCCTTTGATTTATTTTAACAATAACTAAAGTACCCCATTTAAGTAACTAAATACCTTTCATTCTTTATTTGCAGCAATGCATTATAACCTTGTGAAATTTTGAAAAGATAATAAAAAAACCTCAGTGTCATGAGCGTGCCCCTTTTCTTTAGGAAAATTGTATTTTTTAAAAGAAATCTAAGCTGCATACTAATTTATTAAAAAGCTGAAGCTCAATGTAAAGCTATCATTTATCACTACATTCATCTATCATTAGCTGACATTTATCACCAAAACAAATAGTTTGACTGCAAATTGCATACATACTGAATTGCTACTTGCTAAATTCTTTAATGAACTATGCATAGTTTTGGTAAAGAATTGCTAGCTGAATTGAACAAGACTTTTTCTATCTAAACATCAAACTAGTATTTTAAAAATCAAGCATCAATGATTAGTTCAAATTGCAAATCGGATGTTGAAATTACTTTATCATATAATAGAAACTGTTGCCACGCTTCATGTCTGTCTTTAAAGTAACATGGTCACAACACTTTAAGCAAGTCCTTATGGACTATACAGATGTTTCAAATAAATACATACTCCTCAAATTCTTACTCAAAATCAAATTTGTTAATAAAATATTACTTGTATAATGCTATAGAGGTCACCTTTGCACAAGTGTAAAATTTGCACAACCCATTGCTGCTTTATTTATTTTGTGAAACAGCTAACATAACTTCAATAGCCATAAAAGTACATAGTACTTTACAGATTGGAAACTTGACAACACTGATGCCCTGATACATCTGAAATCCAAGGGCTTGATACCGCAAATCTTTACTCAGGCATGTTGTTCCACTCATTTCAGACTAGCTGGAGTACAGACTACTCACACTTATATCTATGCAAATGCCTGTGAAGTTAACAGGGCTTCTCATTGCAGAGCTATGTTCTCCAATTCAATGTAACGAATCCACTTGAAAAAGACCTTTGAGACTGTCACTTTTCCATCTAATAGGAAAATATTAAGTTCAATTCAGTTCAGTGGAAGAATTTCTTCCACAAAATCACAGTTCATGAACAAATACAAGTAAATATAAAATAATACCTCTGAGCTCTCACTGTCAGAAAAATTAGGCAAGGATTGGCATCTTCTTGGTAAACATTTTGTCTACAGATAAAACAAAAAGCAAAATAATTGAATTAGTTTGAGATTAATATAAATAGAGGTTTCCAATACATTCTGCTTTTAAAAGCAGAGACTGACAAAAATAGAGCTAAAGTCCAAACAAATATATATTTTTACAAAAAATTTTTACCAACCCCACCTTTGCCAGAGTGAAGGACTGTATTTGTCTGGATCTCTAGATGCCTTACACCAGTTCCACTGCCACTTGTTCAAAAATCCAAGACATGTTCAATGTACTTATATAGATTTATGCTAAAGAGCATGTACAGTCAGTGGAAATACTCTACATATGTGCTATAGATGCTCTAATCTCAGAACATACTATGAATACGCCATACTGTTGATCACCTAGTGAATTTAATGCCCGTATGGAGAAGTTTTTCCAATGAACGTATTTTAAGCTGGATTCTTGTTAAAAGTATCATATGTGACATTAGTCACACACACATTCCTACCTTGGGAATTCCAAACAAAAACAATGGCCAGGTAACATCACCACAACCATCATTTTCAATGAGAATATCACTTCTTCCTGATAATCTATATATGCTTTTATGTTTTTAATTGTTGTTAACAGACCTCCTTGTACCATAGTAACAGTTTTCTTTTTCAGTAAAAGAGATGTTCCCAAAAGGTTCACATGCAAATATGGAAAAATACAATATTTTAGTAACCGCAGACTTTATTACTTCCAGTTATTACATCTAATGGCCCAGTCAACCTGTAGGCAAAGGACTACCAGCACTTTTCATCTCTGCAGGACAACTCCAAATCAGTTCATAGTTAGATATACAGCCATAACTTCTTTGTGCCTGAAATCAAAGATGATATAAAATTCCGAATAGTTTTTAGCTAAACACAAAATAACTCTTAAGTTGCTGTTGCCAGAGGATGGAGGAGATATGCAAAGTTGATGGCAAAACTCTTCCCTTTTGACATACTAAATAAGATTCTCATTATTTCTAGCCAGTTTGAGCAAAAATGTTCAAGCCAGCAGGTCTTCCTTTATCACCATCAAACTTATTTTTTTATTCCACATCCATGTCATCTACAAGTCAATTACTCTTGAATGACATTCTCAGATAGCCACAGTCACTATTAAAAAAGCTTTTTTAAGGACAAAAGCAAGCATGTCTAGCCCCACATTTCACTTTCAGATAGGAAACACATTATCAGCCAGATCTTAATTGCTCTAGTAGTCCGAACCTGCAGATGAAGCCCTAAATTTTAATGTAAAACAGTGCCTCCAAACACTAAATTATACCTGGGGGCTCAGCTGCAGTAATTATATGCTAGCCTCAGTTTGCCCATTTCTGGCTGCAAATACATCCACACATGCATTAGTTTTCCTCAGTTCCAGCTGAGGTCTCAGCAACATCGCCAGCCAGTTCCAATCTTTCAGCTGTATTTTAGCTACCAGAATACTCACTCGTACCTCAAATTCTCTAGTAAAGAAATATTTTCAGCCTACTATGGCGTTTTGGTAAGCTTTTACCCACTTCTGCCTCTCAGATCTATTCACTTGAAATAGCTAACCTTATGTAAACACCTATAACTGAACACTATCATTAGGCACCTCAGGTTCTCTGTGGAGCCTACAGCTCTCATGCCCTACCTTGCCCCCATGAAACAGGTAACGGTGTTTGACATAGTCAGGATTCTGTAACTGTAAAACCTCACACTGCAGCTTAGAGCCACACTTCAATCCTTCACTTGAAAATCACCTGCATAGAATTGCCTATCCTTTCATATTACATTCAGAGAAATTCCAGATTAAAAAAATAATAATCACACACTTGGAAACATCTCTTTTCCCCTATTCTGCTTCTTGACTCTGCCAGTTTTTTAGATGTCTGGGCATAGTGGAACATCCAGTAAGCTGCTGCACTAATATATGTCATATTACTCAAAACCTGTTATTTATATCACAGACCCTCCCCTAAACCATCACCTAGTGCTATAATAATGCAAGATAAGGAGCACCTTTAAAATTTGCAATAATCCTTTCCAAGCACAGTCTCAAGTTTCAAAAAGTGAGATTTAGCACTTTCTACCAATTAAAAAATGAACAAATATCTAACATGAAATTGTTTCTAGAAATCAACTATATAGAAATATTTGTCTTATGACTAGATCTTCAACTATGAATTGTTTTGCTAGTCTTAATTTCTAGTGTTCCATTGTAAAAAAATTATACCGTAGTACACACCAGTTCATAATCATAGATACCATGATCACCTTGCTCAGCTTCTAACTCTTCCTCATGATCAGTGAAAAGGTCTTGAAATACACCATCATCAATAACATTGCTCTGAAACATTAATATATTTGCCTATTTTAATACATGCAATACTATTATTTTAGTCAGCTATAGGAAATATAGTTACAGATAAATAAAAAGAGCCTATAACATATTTGAGCTAAAGATTTATGATGAGCAAGACCAATATCACAGAAGTCATTTATCCTAGGCTTCTGATGGAGCACATTCTTTAATGTGCTCAAGAATTGCATGGTACAGAAGGGGCAGAGATGTGAGGAAACTGATCAACGCTACTTGATTGTCTAAAGTTTTTATCTTTAGCTTTGGTAATTTATGTTAGGTCATAGTAGTCCATATAGTAGCAAGAACACAGCTCTCAATTTGATCATAGTAAGGCTAGGAGGCGGCGAACTATGTCAGGCTTATTCCTGCTATCAATTAATCCATGCATAAGTGCGCTTTATCTCTTGTACAGGAGTGTGAACTGGTCATGAAATCTAGTTTCTCTGTAACCTCTGCCATACGCAGAGTGTTACAGATATGGGCATACAATAGGCATGCCCTTTTGCATGAACAGCTCATCTCTTGCAATAGTGTAATCACAGTGGAATTTTTTATATTCAGAACATTTAAAAATTAAAAAACATTGGCATTTTCTAAAATGGACTTTGTTACATATAAAAAAAAAAATTTACTATGTTTTAATAGAAATCACTGCCAGCATAGCATTGCAGAAGAAAAATTAGACAAAAGTAGCTTTCCACATAAATGTAAAGACATTAAGCAAGACAATATAATAGCAAGTGGTAATTAAGAATAATTACTACCAGAAACTACATTATTGTAGAAAATTAAATGAAACAATACTATTCAATACACATTATTACAAATTGTACAATTATTTATATACCATGCTTACAGTATAAAGAAGTGTCAATAAGACAGCAGCAAAAAATATAACTATTAGATTTAACAAATATAATTTAGAAAAAGATGCATATTTCTGCAAGATGGAAACACTAAAAATACATTTAAAATATTTACCTCATATGTAGGAAATAAAATTTCCTTTAATGAAATTGTAGCAGAGAATTTTGGTGGAGCTGGAGCACAAAACATTTTTAAAGCTTCTGGATAAATGGAAACCTTCAAAACCAATACAATTTGGTTATCAACTAACATAATTCCAGTTTATAAATGCCTGTACTGAATCTGAACTGTTAGGTGATAAAATACCATTTTTTGCTAAACATGATTTTGTCAAAAACAACCCCACCAAATACAATGAAATCCTGAGAGCTATTGGGCTCCACAGCCTGAATGAACTACCTGGTTTGTTCTTTCAGTGTTTTTGTTTGTTATAAATTGGCACATTAGCCTATATTATTACTTCAGAGAAGGAATTAAGAACTGAGACGAGACAGGAGGTTTCATTGATGATGTCCCCATTGATGAAACAGTCCATATAAATTTTGGTATTGCATATTGTCAAATGTTGAAAAACCAGCAGAACTTTATTTCCAAGGTGTTCTGTTCTTTTGTTGCATGACACAATAAAAATCAAAAAGCCCACTTTTTCCCCCTGCCAGATTTTATGTCTGCATTTGTAGGATTGCACATGTACAGCACACATTTATTAAAATTATTTCTTACTTCCTCTCCCAATGGTTGCAGTTGTGGTTTATTAAGATAATATTCAGCTACTTTTTTGCATTCAGTTAGACTTTCTGATATATGAGGGGGAAGAAAGTGAATCCCATTGGTCCGATTATTCTGGAATTGCTCTGAAATAGGAACTCCTTCATAACAAATTCTGCAGCAACATAAAAAAGTAATAAATTACTCTAATTACGTCAGATTTTAACACCACGTAAATAGCTTGGTTATTAGAGACAAAGAAAATTACATAAATTTTAAATCAAATTAGAAATAAATGACGAATAAAACTTTTTATTTTCTAAAGTAAAGCTTGAAATTACTTAATATACAATGGAAACCTGGTGCTAAACTTGCAATTTTTGTAGTTACACACCAAATAATTTTAAGAAGACTTTCATGATCAGGTCCATCATGTTTATTATAGAAGTCACAAGAAAAAATATATCAATAAGCTCTAAATTAGTATGAAATGCATTACATGTCTTAACTTCATGCATACCAATTACACTACTCCAGTGCTATGCTTACAGTCGCATATACTTAAATGACAAAGAGAACTGATTTCAGCAGGATGTCTGGCTGGTTTTGATCAGCACCTTACATGATTACTTGTGAATTGGATTCTGATTATTTATTTGTTTGCCCTTTTTCTAAGATAAATCTACCTATGGAAAACAACTCACAAAAGTTGTTTCACCTTAGAAAGTTGTAGTTTGAAGTAATCATACCTCCCAATTTCCTGTTTAAGTACTGTTTCAACTTCCAAAACTAGTGAACACTTTCAGACAACACATTAACTTATAAGTATGTTTATATATGCATGTGCGCATATATATATGTATATGAAAAGTCCTGTAATAACTGTTCTACCTGTATTTCATTTGTTTCTGGCACCTCTAAAGGGAAATCCAGATTTGAAAGATCTATTACTACTACCACGATCGTAAAATTATTTTAGAGATCAGTAACAACAACTATCAACATTTGCCACTTAAACAGATATTTTGCAGGATTTATAAATAAAATTATAACGAATATTTTTATTTATCAGAGAGTAGGAGTTACATTTATATTCTTCGCTATTCTTCTTGTAGTTTGTTTTATAGTAAATAATTTTCTCACATATAGTTCTTACCATACTAGCAATTACAACCACAGAATGCA
>JAOXJM010000041.1:39313548-39329137 GCA_026413425.1 Tringa solitaria | reverse complement strand
TATATACACAAAAGCACAAGAAAAAAAATACCCAATTTCATATGTTCAGGTATCCATACATGTATCTAAATTAAAAAGCACGTTACAGGAAATACTTCTTTTCTCAACACATTGGCATATGCCAACACTGACATCTACTGGTGTTAGTCAGGTTTGGGGTTGTTTTTCTGCAAACACTAAAATAATAATGACGTATCGTTGTGCATTCATGCAAGTAAAGTGTATAAATCCTGTTACTTGCAATTTCACTGTCAGACGTATATCTGCTATAGTGGACTTGATTCTCATCTAGGCTAATTGCAGTGTACTTCCATTTTAAAACCTAGTTAAATTATCAGAATACTGTATAAACAGGGGGAGTCTCAACACAACTGAGAACGAGCCATTTGATTCAGCAAACAAAATGACTTCTGAAGTACATTTGGACGTTAAAAAGGAATCCTTAAAATGTAGCACTAGCCCAGAAGTTGTAGTTCTTAAACAGAGAGAAAGATTATAGATCTGGGAGTAGTTCTTGAACTCTTTCTGGAATGTTCCTTTCTTCAAGTGGAAGTTTTGACAAAAGACCTGTTTCTTAAAGAGAAGAAAAACAAGAACTGAAAACCTCACTTTTGAAAAGTGTTTGGCCTTACTAGTTTTTCTTTACATCTAAGTATTTGGTGATTCTGACTCTTCAAGGTAGGTGTCTGCATAAAAGGAACGTCAAGTGAAGTTATACAAGATACAAATAGGTATAAAGCAATCAAAATATTCCTTAGCATTTGGTGGTTAAAAATGTTCTAAGTGAACAATGTAAGAAGAGCTGTCTTTCTTTTAGGGCAGTTTTGTCATAAATAGTTTTCAAGTCTAAGAGTTTATACTAAGTAATCAACTGAGGATTAATGCAAAACAACATTCAGACTTCCCACTTCTGGAAGAGAAAAGCAACATGGAGGAAATCTCCAAGTAATAATACTGATCTAATAATATTCTGTTTCCATCTGCTGGTAAAAAACTGTAAAATCAGAATGTCTCGGGGAGATGCAGATATTCCTGCATGAAGGAATCTTAACAAATAACATGAAGGTACAAATCCAGTTAAAATTTTTGTAGGGTATCTGCCATGAACAGGTTTTACTATCCATATATAATCTTCATAAAAATATATTTAACTTAATACTTATGTTGATGTCTAAGAAAGTAGGTTTTTTTTAACTTTCAGATAACTGATGCCTGCAAAGTATGCCAAGATTAAAATAAGGGAGCAAAAGCAAGGCACCTTTGCTATCTGATTAAATAAACTTAATACAGTCAGTCCCAGGAGAGAGCTGTAGCTGACCTTGGGAAGTTTACATCTTGATAAATTGATACATCCTGCTCTGCAAGATGTTTTTTGTAGATGTGAATGAAAAGTTATATATATTTTTAAGCCTGTGGATATTTTTCATAGAGAAGACAAGACTTTAAAGCAAGAAAATTATTACTTTCTTGATCTGATCTACCATAAAATCCTACCACTGTAGGCTTCTTCAGACTTTATTACAGCCAAACAAGATCCTTTCATGGAAGAATTCAAAGCTAGTATAAAAAAAAAAAAAAAAAAAAAGTCTTGCCATTTAAACAGCTGACGAAGACATTTGAATTTTACTATCCACTACACTGAAATCGTGCTTACCCCCATATAATAATTTCTATTTGTGAAATTAGCTAAATGTAGAGAATTGGTCAGTAATGAAATATGAACAGCTTAAATGGACCTAAATTAGTGTCAGGTAAATGATACCTTTGACCTTCAAGGCAGACACGGCAGCCGGTTTTAAAAATTAAAACCAGAAGATGACGGTAGAGCGTGCCACTAGATGGCAGTGCTCCAAAGAATTTACTTTTCAAGATTTGGAGGATTAAATGAATTCAGCAAAGAATTTTGCTATGGGCTTCTTTTTAAATTTTAATTCTCTTCATCTCTGGGGAATGTAGCTCTGCATGTAAAAATTTCTTCCGAATATTTTTTACTGATTCATAAAGCTCAGATTCACACTCAATTTCCTCAACCCATTGCTTACTTGTTAAAAACCAAACCATTCTCTTCTTCAAAACCCATCCTCCCACAGCTTCTACAATTCATCTCTCCTAGTTCCACTACCACCTAACTCCTTCAGCTTTTTGGGTATTTCAAGGGGTTCTGTTCTCTCTTGTCCCCTTCTTCTACTCTATTGCTAGTAATGTTCTAATCAAAGACCACGGACAGGTTCCTTCTCCATGGTAATGAATCAGAGTGTGATTCATCATCCTGTTCTGCACCAACAAAAATATCAGATGATCTTCCTCTTAGGGATGTCAAGCTGCCAGTCAGTGCTAGTTCAGCAAGGCTGAAAGATAAGGACCTTATGATTCTTTCAGCCTTCTGATCTCTGAAAAGATTATCTTTTCAGCTTTCATGTCCTCCCCACTACTTTCTGTCTTCATCACTATGGCTAGCATCCCATCATTCACATAAACTCAGAACACAGGTATCATTCGCAACATTCTAAAATTAAAGTCTTTTTCTAATCTCTCTACAAAGCTAAAGTGTTGTATCTAATTTCATACCTTGCTTGTTGCAGCATCTGTTTCTTTAGCCTAGACAAGCATCACCTTGTTTTGTTCACATTCATTCAAAGTGCTACTGCAAAGATCACAGTTGCTTGCTTTGAACGTTATCCCATTCTTTGAGGAAACAGAAAAAGAGAAGCTCATTAAAATATAAGATGGTCCTCTGCTTTCAAAGCTTTCACAGCCTTTACTGATTTAGAGATGACAAAAAAGGAATGTGACAGCAACTTCTATTTTTGTGACTTCTGACTCCATCACTGACTTCCTAAGGTTGGGGTTTTTTTTCCTTTTTGAACATCTTTTTGCCCACCCTCATGCTGTCTCTCACATCTGAGAAAAGCTCGCTCCAGCTATCAATTCATTCTCTCAGAATTTCCTTAACTCCTCTTCCACCATAACCTGCAAAATAGTCAATGGCAATGCAGTAAGCATTGTAAGCGTAAGTAAGCAATACTTACTTACCGTGTCCTTATTCTTACTGAGTCCTTATATTCTCTGTCTGTATGTATCCAACAAACAGAAAATGCTGCTGAATCAAAAGCAAACGCTCCAATTATGGCCATGAATGATATTCATATGCTACCCAAATTCCTGACAGAAGCAGAAGCTCACAAAAACCAAAGGGCAACATCAGGGCCTTGTCCTGTAGCCTGAAATAATGCCATCCTTGATGGTTAGGATAATCTTGACTACATCAAAAGAATTCAGTGACTAAAAACTTTCATAAAGCAATTTATGGATTAATATTTTACTGTCAGAGAGAAGCATTATGATTGCCCAACCTAACTTTCTAAATAATACAGATAGTAAAATTTCATCAGTATTCCTGCATAAAGCTCACAATTTGCTGGGTGAAACTCAAGATAGATAGATATGTGTATCAGAAAGAAATCTAGTTGTGATTTAAAAGCTATAAGTAATGGATAATTTCAGAAGCTGCTACTTTCATTGCTATACATTGAAATTTTATTGCTACTCTCAATTTACCTGGACTGAAACCTCAACTACTGGGTCTGTTATATTCTCATTTAGCAAACCCTCTTGCATCAGAACCTATATCATGGAAGTAACATATTCAAATCAACTCTATATCTCTTGTGTAAAACCAACATAATGATCTTTTAAAATGTCTTAATACCAAACTGGTATTCAAGAAAAAGACAGGAATTGACACTTCTCCTTGCTCCTCTAGAATGGTATTTGGAACACTCTGTTAAGTGCTCAAAGTTCTACAAACCTTCATACAGAAGAAGAATCACAGATTTAGCCAACAGGAAACCTGCTGTCCCTCTCTGGCACTTAGATTTTTCAGGGACTCCAGGCAAAAATCTCCCTCCATTTCAAATCGGGAACATGAAGCCCTTTTCTAAGTGTGGATGTGTCCATTCTTTCAGGGAAGGGCAAAGTGATTTTTTTTTTTTTTTATATAAGACAGGAAAAAAAGCAAGGTGGTGATTTCCACCTCTTTATGATAATTCATTATTGAAGTACAGAGCCAGGACATGAGAATTCGTTGCTTATCTGAGGATTCAAACCTCACGCACCATTACATTATTTGACCATTCTGTGTACAGGAAGTTGTGCTGTTGAGCAGAAAAAGTCATGCAGCCAAGAAAGAGAACAAGTGGTGACATGACAGTCTCAGTTGTTAGAGCACTTACCTGGAACAGAAAATCTCTGTATAATATTTCTAATCCTAAAATGTTTTTTTCTATGTTATTGCTAATGTCTCACCTCCTTTATTTTAAGGTAAACAAATTTAATTTAAAGTTCAGAGACTATTACACAGCCATCTTCTGTTGCTTTATCTTTCAAGACTGTAAAGCTCCTTTCAGAGTACTGCTTTTCAGGATACAAGCTCCCCTCCTACAAAGGATGACCCTAATTCTCTATTCTTATCCTTATGACCTTGCATTTGGCTGCACTAAAACGCATGTTTTTCAAGTGAGACAGAGTTAACAAGCTACACAAATTGCCCTGTAAAACTGACCTAGCCTTATCCTTATTTACCACTCTACCATTCTTAAGATCACTAAAGCCTTTACGAGCAATAATTTTATATTTCTGGAGCTGGTGATACACAGAAACCATAGGTAGCAAACTGCCAGTCTGAAAAACCATCAGGAAAAACTCAAGTGTATTAAGGCTCCAATTGTGAATTTTTTTGACGTTACTATATAAACTAGAAAGGCACAAAAAAGCAAAAATATAACCAAAGCAATAAGCAATGAAAAAAGAATATGCTTCATACTCATTCATATGCACATTATTTTAGTGCAAAAAATGTCCAAAAAAGGCAAATGAAAAAACCCAAATACTTAGGAATTCATTATCATCAAATACAAAAATTGGTAATATAATAAAATGATAAAACTGAGTAGACTTATTCCAAAATCCATTTACATTTCCTCACCACTTCTAATAGAACAAAATCTTTGACACATCTCTTTTTACATGTTGCATTAACCTCAGAAAAATTAATTACTATGCATTTGGTTCTACTTCAGCTCCTCATTCATTAAAGATGCAGGATCCTGTAGTTATCACATGACTACATTTTACATACACAATGAATACTTTTGACTACAAGTTTATCTAGATCCTACTTCTGTATGTGCTGTGTTTTGTGCCATATGCGTTGAGTTCAACAGAACTACACTTAATTACTTAAAGTTGTGCTTGCTCCTAAGCACTTGTAGAATCAGGACTAAGGCAAGATTGTCTCTGTGATAAAGGGCTGGTGGGTGCGCACTTTAAACCTTTTAGCCTACTCTCTGCTCAGTCTTTCTTGTTCTTTCAATGGGACCTCTCATGTGAATAAAGTATAAGAATTCATACATTTATAACCTAAATTGTGACATATAACTTAAAACATGTCTACAAAATGCAATTTATTTTAAAAACAAACCAAAAAATTACATTCTAAGCAAGATATAAGCCTTTTAGTACCTTTGTTCTAATTACTTGAAAAAACATCTACCAAATAAGGCAATTCTTTTCAAATCTTTTTCTTTGCCACTTCTTTGAAACTACTAAATACTGAAACACCATGAAAGTTATTTCTCAACGTTTAATGTTTAACTTACAAAATTAATTAAACCATAGTAACTCTGAAAATAAGTAAGTTCATACCTTTTCTTTTCAGCTTGCTCTCTCAAATTAATATATTTGGAACTCAAAGGTTCTTTCTCCTTATTGTTGGTGTCCTCTGATGTAGATAAAATATTGCGACCTCTTATGTCTAAAGTATGATAAACTCTAGAAGCCAGTTGTAAATAAGGAGACAATATAAAACTAGGAAAAGCAGTACGTAGACGATGAATGCCTGGATAATGTCTACCTCTAGAAAGGAAAACATAGAAATCAAGAATCTTAATATCTGTTCTCTATATTCTAAAGTACATAGTTCATCAAATACTATATCACTACATACATGAGACCAAAGGATAGAAATTGCTAACATAAATACTTGGTATAAAGTGCCTTTCTACTAGTAGTAATTTTTACTAAAAGTAGAGATCATATTACTTAGAAAGTAAAAAACAGGTAAAGCTAAAATGCTGGGAATAATTTTAAAGTAAAAAAAATTAGTGCGGTAATAAAAATTTTGCTTTCCCAACTTGAGTAGAGCTTTCACTTGCTGCACTGAAAACTTAAACCAAGTAATGCAGATTTACTGCTTAAATTGGGTATGTGAATAAATGTTATGTTAAACATATACATTCATCTGCAAATTGTCTCCCATCACAGAGTACCTTGTAAATACCCTTAAAATTTTGAATTAGTTTTATGATATGATATCACTTGAACTTTTTCCGAGCCTGTCGATTCAGCTGGTTTTTTACTACCTTTGAAAAGTTAATAACTAAAAAATTCTACCATTTAATTCTCCAATCTAAGTTGTACTGAAGGTGATGAAAGTCTATTGACTTCCACAGGCCATGGATCAAATTCTAAAAGCAGTCTCCGGCTACTGTACGAACACTACAAAGTTAATAAATGTCTAACATGCAGACAATTACAATGTGAAGAACAGTATATGGAAAATGGCTGAGAAGTAAAAAACTCAGAAATGGCTCCCTAAATATATGCTACTTTGAATTATATTTCAGAAGTGCCTTCATAATTTAAAGAGAAAATCCCAAATGAAAATGGTTAAAATTACATTGAAGAGATTTCAGTTTTGACTATTTTTCTGGGGTTCTCCTGAGATGACGATGGTTTCAAGAACTTGTTTTTTTGTTTTACTGAGAATTATACCTTATGTTATAAACAGTATAAAGGGGAACTCAGGAAGAACTACAAAATGAAGTAAGGAAAAACACAAGATTGATTTATCATGAATACATATTTAAGTTACAATAACAGTATTTCATATTTGCTTATATTTTCTGAAAAATAATGACAGTAAGTAAAATATAAATCACACACGTAAAGAAAAAAATAGACAAAAATCAGAGTAATATAGGAGAAATTTGACTCACAATCATAAAATTATCACATCAAGTATATACCAGATACATCTCCATTACATTTATATAGTCTGAGTCCCTAAGTTTATAGGCACATGACAACCCAACAGGAAAGACTGTCAATTAGTCTTTTTAATTTTAATAAAACAGCTCAAAATATTTTTTTCCTGAAGCCATACAATTTTAACATATAGAAAAGAGCCTAGTTACTTTATGCTTCAACAAGGCAGTTTCACCAGATCTTACAATCCAAAGTCTCTACTGAAATTAGTGGCAATTTTGCCTGAATGAAAACAGGGTCAAGGCTATGAAATAAAATGTGAGAGTTAAACACAAAAATTAAATACCCAGTTTGAAAAGCAACTCAGTCACACAATACACGAGACTGATTAGGATTTAACACACACGTACAGCAACCCCATTTAATACAAAGGATTTTTTTTTTTAAATAATTAAATACTTTTAAAGCACAAATGGAAATAAGTAACTAGTTTGGAGTGTGAAATTGGAGATCAGCGCTTTAATAAGAAGATCACATTAATTTAAAATTAGAAAGAAATATTTTACATTACATTTTTAACTCCACAGAGATAATATAATCTTCATAAATGTTTATAGTAGTTTATTTCAGGATGCTCTAACACAGTTCACTTTCTCTGCAATACAATTACCACAAAATTAAAAAATAAAAATAAAAGTAGATGGCAAACAGTTTAACTTTGAACTTACAACATTTGGAGTGATTTCTGTAAGCAATGGCAAGCAAAATAATTTTTAAATTCTTTAGGAACTTTTTTCCTCTAACTTTTTATTTATTTAAATTAAATGACAAAACAATTTGAATGTTATTTTAATTTTATTATCATTACAGCTCTTGTATAGAAGTTTATCATTTCATTGAATGAACTAACTGAATGCTTTATCAATGTAAACTGAAATATTTAGGGCATGCTGCAGGTAAAGGTGAATGTTTTTACAGCACACACTCTCCTAAAACAGACTATTTATCATTCTTTGAAAAAAGGGGACATGAAAAAACAATACTATGTGTGTGGCCTACATTACCTTCACTTAATGCACTAAATACGGGTTTTTTAGAAAATTGTGCTGTTTCTGCACCATTGATAATCTGACAGTAAGTATTTATTGAAGGTAAAACACTCATTGTCTGTTGACACTATTTGTTTTAATATATAATCTTGCTAACCAAATGATCTTTAAGCAATGCAGATAAGCAATGGCATGCAAAGGGTCACTTAAATGCCAATTTGGCTGTTTCATAAACTTGAGCATTCTTTTCCCATGACTATTCTCAGCTACTTAATTGAAAGTATTATCCATTTACAAACTTTAGGCCTGCCATAAAAAGGCTCTCTTCTGTATCCAATAGACCTTTCAGGACCCTAAGAACAACAAAAGGTAATAATTAAAGGTCCTTCGTTTTTTCCCCTCTTTTCCCAATAGAGAAGTGAAGAAGCAACCTATGGTACATCTAAACAAAGCTATCTATAAAGATCTTATTAGAAGTGAAGACCATAAAACTGAAGAGTCTTACTTGACATGGGATGGACGGGATCAGTTAAATTAGGACACGGTCTGTACTACTTTTGTAATCTGCACTCCTACTACAGAATGACAGATACAACCTATGACAGGAGCAAGGTAATAAGCAGTTGTCCTTAAATTACAGCTCTCCATGTAAAATCTCCTGAATTTCAGACAAGCACTGACTGTAATACAAATTCAAGTTAATGAATTTTTAATACATCTTCTCTATTTAAAGATGATGACTTACAGCTGGCATTGCTTATATTAAATTTGTGGTATTTTCCATTGTTTGTTTTTAATTATTTTGATTAGATTATGCTTGGAATTGTATGGACAAATTCAACCCCCACATAAGCAACTTCAGTTTCTGCTGCAGTCAAAAGAAGTTTCACCTGCATACAGCAGGACTAAAAATAAGCCCTCTGAATTTTAAAAACCATAAATCAGAACTATTTCAAGGAGATAAATAACAAATTAAAACTAAACTTGATAATTTAGATCAGAAACTGCAAGTGTTCAGATCCAAATTTGGGGGATGGGATTATTTCTTCTCAAAACTTATCTACCATGCTATACACTAACAACAATATATTTTCAGTATCTTTCTTATAATAATGAAATACGATTAAAAAATTACTTCATATTTGAAGCCTGAGGTGGCAAAGGTTGTTGCAAGTCATGTTCCTCTTGCAGCTGTTTCTGCACTTCACCTGGTTTATTTTTTAATATTGCTTTTCCATCCACCTGTAGCACGTCCAAGGATGGAGCCTAAAATGTTCATGAACGGAAGACAAACACAGTATTACAAACCAATAGGTTATATGGATATTTTCATACCCACTCCGGAGTAGAACAAGAAGCAATGACACAGTAGTTTAGAACTGCTGCCACTACTCAGATTACAGCAGCGCCCACAGCTATTCAGGATATGGAATAAGCAGAAAAGTGTGATAAATCAAAGTTTCCAATGGGTCCTAGCTAAATTGCATTTCTGAACACTGTGTGAGAGGACTGTATTTTAACATATTAGAGAGAATAATCAAAAGAGCATCAAAATCATAATACTACTATTTAGAACTATTGAACTAAGAAGAGCATAAACACATCTAGAATTTGTATTACATTTTTAAACAAGTTCAAGCAGATACAAATAGTATCAAAGATGTCATTTTTAGAGAAGTTTCTTCAAGGTTATTTTTATTAAATACTGAAACTTCACCAGAAATACAGATTAAAGGAATTCCTACTGTTTCCACCCACAGTTGCTCATTCCTATTTATTAAAGTACCACGTACTTAGTTGTGCCAAAATTTGCATGGAAAAATTATGGAAGTCTATAGTTCATAAATAAGTACATTAATCACCAAGTAAAAGACACTAAAAACTGTAGAGGATACCTAAGAGAGTCACTACCTTCTGAAAAGGCTTATTCAAAATTAAAATGGTTTCATATTGAAACCAATACCACTGTTTATATCAGCAGATACCACAGTCAGATATTTGAAGTGTATCAGAGATACTGGAAGTCAGCCAAAATTTTACATAGAGAAAATAGGCTAACAAAAATAGGAAATACAGAAAAGTTTGAAAGTAGTCTGTCTACCTGAACATTTATCATTAAAATGAGCCAAATAAAAGACTACAACTTCTGCTTTTGAACATCAGGTAAATGTTTCTGTCATGATCTCTTGTCCAATTTAAAGAAAAAATGTAACCCAATTGGATGCATTGCCATTACCAGCTTTTGAAATGTCAAGATACTCAAATAATTTGAAAAAAAATGTCATGTAAGTGATACTCAAAGTAACAGAAGATATTCAGCAACATTTATTGATAACTTAGACACCAGTATAGCTAATGAAAACCTCCAAAACTAAAATTACAGCAGCTCTTATTCTAAAATCTTAAGCCAAAGTTTAGTGATCTCATCTTTTATGCGAAACAGATCATGAAGGGCAACTTCAACACACTTTTGCTAATGAATTATGGAAACTATACTAAGTAGATGGGAGTTCCTTTAAGCCTAAAATCAAAGAACATAAGTCAACCCACTTACTATTAGACGGACACTTTAAATGTATATAATCTCATATTTTATTTCATTTTCTTTGTAGAAATACCAGTGAACACACTTCTTAATAAAAATATTTTGTAATTCAGTTACAGATATAACATAAAATTACAATAACAAGAACCAATATCTGCTTTTTTTCATCTGATTGCTTTGTTTTTAATCAAATTTGCAAGTTCATCTGCACAATCAAACAATTTATCTTGGAATTGCAGAGGCTGTGCAGCCCACAAAGCAAAGCATAATAATTTCAAAAATAAGATGTCACAAAACCATGCAATGAATAGTGTTCAATAGAAATACTAACATACAGTACATCACCTTTACTCTGTACAGAAATAGTTCTGCTATGGATGCAATAAAACATTTAGCTAATATATATGGGCTGTTAAAAACATTTGTTTTTTCTAAAACTTTTTTCTCCATTATTTTTTCCATATGTATAAATGAAAGCCTGCACTTTCAGGTTAAATAATATATTTAAATAACATAGTGCTTGTGTTAAATAGAACCAAGTGTATGTTATCTTTTCAGGTGCCAAACTTGCAAACTACTGTGTTGTAAGATGACTGAACACACACAGATGGGTGTTGCAGCAACACTACCACCAGTGCATCACGGAAGTGGCAATACTGCAAAAGTAATACCGTCTAAAAAACTACATCCCAGTACCCCAATACTGTTTAAATAACTGGGAAACTGTTCTGTTGACAAATAGTATATAATTTAGAAGTAATAAATAATCTTACTGTATTCTTGAATATTATAAAAATTACCATCAGTGACATTGTACTGTGTTTTGTTTACCCATCATTCAGCACATTTAGTTTAGTAACCAACAGATCAACTGATATTGCAGAGTATATTCAAAAATACCTCCAAACATCATTATCAATAATAATTATATAAAATTACATAGGCAAGTACAGATAGCACATGAAATTTCAGTTTCAGAAGGATTAGAAATATTTCTGATCTACAGATAGACCAACATTGTAAGGACAATTTCAAAACACAAGATTTTTTTCTAATTTAGCAGAATTTTTAAGAAGTAATATAATTCCATTTTCAGCCATCGTCTTCAACAGAACAATTCCAACTTATCTAACCAAAGTTATTTTGTTACCACAAGAAGTTTCTAGGAAAAATGACTCCTCAGCTGTCCAAGAATGCCTGCCAGCTGGAACTGCTCAGGCCGGCATGACCAGGTCACATAGGGCTTTACTTCATGTCCACTGCAGCCCCGTTGCAGAATGCAGTACCAGGACTGACGGGGAGTTTCTGTCATCTCCCTGTGACTCACTCCCAGAACTCCCCTGTCCTTTCACTCCTGAGAGCAAGATGTGTGCATCTTTGGTTCTTGGTTATTCTGACATTGATCAGGAAAGCTGGTTGCTTATGCTCTGGAATTCTAGGCACGTACCTACCTCTCTCTATCCCTTACTCCATGCAGCTTGAAAAGACATAATCAGGGCCAAACTACAGTCAGTGGGAGGAGCTGAAGAAGCAGCTGAAGTATGGGCCTTAGACATTAGGTTTCTCATTTTGACTAGACCTCTGCCTTATGATGACCCTGAAACAACATACTTGCAAATATTGGGCCATCAACAAGCATCCCACATGCGTGCCTCATCCTATTTTCATTTTGGTCCATTTCTTTTAAACATCTTTATCTGTCTTCCCATGCAACCCTGTGTTCATCTCATTTATTTAAGTTTAGTCCAAGGCTATCTGGTGTATCTGCACATAATACCACCTAGTGGAAACGCACCCCAGTGTTACTTGCCCTTCTCATAATACCATTTTGAATATAATAGTGTTATTCTCTTTTTACAATAATCATATATAATAACTTTAAGACAAAGTAATCATCTACATTCGAAGCTGCAGAAGGAACCCCGTTAGTGTTTTATTTTAGTATCTAGTTATAGCCTTGAAATACCAGAACACTAGAAACTGACAACGTATAGGAAAAGACATTATATGGTCTTAGCAACAAATTTGTTCTCTGGTACTGTCTCTATAAACCTGATACATGTTCTCTACTAAAAATCTAAGCTTTATAGAGTTGATATCCTAATGACAGTTTTTGTCATGTGAGAAATATCGCAAAACCGAAAGGATATTGAGCATTATGCCATTTTCAAGGAAGGCACCCACTTGTTAAATGTAGATTAGGATTCTATTTATACATTGTTTCATTTGTAATCTTCTTTCCAATCTCATAAAGAAAAGCCTAACCCAGCATCTGACCGAATGAACCTTAATTTGTTTTTTCCTCTAACCTTAAGCTGCAAGACCAGTATGAAGACCTGTTTTATAGAAAATCTTCTTTTAAAGGGCAGATGGTAAGGATATAGCTTGCAGTGCAGACCTCTTGGATGCTCTAAAGCATCAAAACCTTAAGAACGGGAAAACTTATACTATCTCACAATAGTACTAAACCTGCTTACCTGCTTCACCAGCTTCTTATATGTTAACAGCTCAACTTCAGGCCGAGATTGATTCCCTGCTGTTTGAGATTCTTTCTGAACTACTGGTGTCTTCTGCAGGGAAAAATATAAATAAATCAATACAATATTTATTATCTGCAATTATTCTTTCAACATCCATGCATTTTATGAAGCACCTAGAATACGGTATCAATTTTATCTTATGCCAAATATTTCCTCAACAGCTAACTAGATTTCCAAAAATAAATATAGTAATAGGCAAAGGACCTACAATGATTAAGACCACATAATAATATTTATAGTGATTTCTTATCAAAGATATGGTCAGTTTCTTCTACAAATTGCACTTGTAAGGAGAAATTGCAAAATATAGGAAGAAACATACATCAGAAATTCATATCAAGAGATCTATGATCCCTTAAAGCAAAGCCATTAACGCCACTAAACATTAAGCAATCTCCCAAACATATCTAAGTTTAAATATCTAAATTTTAAAAACAGTTTGAATGAAAGGCATAAAATGATGGGCACTAATATATATGAATATAGATGAAAGTCTTATGATTCCATTGCCCTAATCGGCACTCTATTTAATAAAAGCAAAAATCTTTATATCCAGCAGTTGGAGAATCAAGCCCCATAAGAAAAGGAATGAACAAGAGACACAAAAGCAAAAGAGAGAAAAATAAAGGTTAACTTGTGATTTATGAAGTACCAAAATGTTTCCAAGGACTATTTCATTTCCTTCCCAGTTTTATCAGTTTAAAATATGAACTACCTATCTTAACAACTCTGCAAGCAAACAGAAGCACTATTAACTTATTATATTTTAACATTCCTAGATAATGCAGAATGTTAACAGGCTTGCTTGGTGAAAACTTGGCAGGACTTGAGATTCAGTTTTTATTTCCTCATGTTCAATTGGTGCCTGTTGTATAAGCAAGAGAAGAAAACTAGTTTCAAACAAGAATGCTAAAAAAATATTATTCATGCTACCTGATAGAACAAAACAACATCAAAACACTTTATATGCATAAATTAGAGTTTGGGTCTTCATTAGACAAATTATTTTGAAAGCAACAAATACATTCAGAGGCAAATGATCTTGGGCTCATCTTTTGCAAACATTTACACACATGCTTAGCTCTTTACTATAAATAATGTCTCTGTGGAACTGCTTACAGTAGAGAAGTTTAAAAACTGACTGCAAAAGTCAAAAAGTTAATCACTTTCTCCACCAGAGAAAATTATAATTGTTCCAGTAGCAGAAAAGCTACTACAAAATCTGAAGTTCTTCTTAGTTTCCAGACATACTATTCCTTCTCATCAAAGGAATGGTTCAACAAGTCCCCCCTGGGTTACAGGATACCCATACGAAAAAAAAGCAGAAATAAGACGCAGGAACAACTCTTAAAACAGATGGTAGTTTTAAGGACAGCGTGCTTTCTAAGCACCTGGTTAGCATACACATACGTAACTCAGCACACATGTACTTTACCCTTTGTGCCATATACTAGCTTAGGAACCAAGTTTTAAAGATAACAGTAACAAACAGAAGTATCACATCTAAACTACATTTCATTTTACAATACAATTATTTAAAACTGCTACAGAAATGTTAAATATTTCTGGGGAAAATATTTCAGAGCCACAAGCTCGTGCAATAATGCATTAAAGCTATCAGTTGAATATGTGTTAGAAACAATCTGCCGTATCATGAAAAAAACCTTTTCCTGGCATTGCAAATGTGCATTTGCTTTTTTAATGTAAGAATATTCCACACAGTAGAATTTTTATTCCATTGAGTGTATTGTCCACCTAGCAATCTAAAAATAGTATTTTTTTTAATGGCCAGGACTTTTTGCATTTAACTTTAATAAGTTGTAAAAAAAAAAAATGATGTAAAAAGCATATTCTGACCTGCAACATTTTTTTCCTTGCATATTAGAAAATGGAAAGGAAAAAAAATAAATGGACCCTCCAGGCCAACACAAAGTTATAGACACATATACTACCCCAAAAAAGTAAACTATAAAAAGCTATGGCCTTGCAGAATATTGTACACATTGGTATTTTGCTTTTAACCAGAGCCTTAGTAGTTTATTTACCTTTGACAGGAAAGACAGCTTAAGAAAAAAACAATTCATATTACATATATTTTCATTACCATGAGAGCAAGGAACTAAAATAGAGGAATGTAGTAACAACTCTGACTAAAAGGAACAGAGCCAGCATTATCTTCCCAGGCTATACCAAACCTTCCTCGCCTTTGCAACACATGCATGTTTTCAAACATGGTGATTGCCATGGACTATTCATGACTACAGTCCATCTTAGCCAATTGGAATTCTTTCCCCATGTAATATATTAACCAATTCATGGAATCGGAGAGAAATTTTCACAAAGCTTTTCATTCAACCAGACTGGATCAACTTACATTTCTAAACTATTGCATAATATGTAAATTACAATTT
>JAOXJM010000041.1:39252014-39267668 GCA_026413425.1 Tringa solitaria | reverse complement strand
TCAGCAACCATCATCTGTAATATTGATGTTCTCCATGCATTGGTAGAATGTTAGGGGGGAGAGAGAAAATTTTCCCTATATAAAGTGGAAGAAACTTTTATATAGCATGTTAAAGCACAGAACAGGATTATATTAGTGCTTTGAGCATGTGTTGATGGAGACTTCCTACTGTTTGTTATTTTATTTCTAGTTTAGTAGGCTTTCACAGAGGCTGCATCTGAGTTGAGTATGTTCTCTGAATAAGCTAAATATCCAAGTGAAGAAATTAATTAATTTTTGAAAAGCTGATTCTTACTTACAGATATTTGAAATCTTGCTTCCAAGCAAAATTTCTACTTCTAAGCTGATAAGTTGGTATCTATATCAACTTAGACATCAGTAACCTTATTTCTCATAAACAGACTTTTGAAAACAGTTTACCTCTTTGATCACAAAACTTGTGAAATAGTAGCACAACATCAGTGGAAGTCAAATACTAATGAACAAAGTCCTGAGTCTTTGGACAATGAATTAGAGTAATTTTTGCATCGTAATATTTTAATTTTCTTTTTTTGCTTTTATAAGTTTGGCTCATGAACAAATATACTGTCATTTCCATCCTTTGAATTCTTTGGGAAACCATTACGTTTCAATTTTATATGAAATACAGCGTGCACATTCATGAGTATTAATCATCATAAATTCACATAATAGTTGTATTCTACGAGGTTTATCATAATCTTGCTTTAGCACGGCCACTGGGAAATCGTAGTGACCAATTTTATCAGGTATATCACTGCTTTATCATGTAACAATGGATCTTTTTCTATCGTGTTCAGAAGCCATTCAAATAATGATGAACTTCTGTGAATATGACACTGTTTGGACCTTTGGCCCAAGGTAACCATGGAGGAAACATGCCAAACTCCTCCTGATGACGGTTTCTCAGAAAGGAGTGTGACCCTTTGCAGCTGGCAGCTGGCTGGGCAACACACCAAAGCACGTGCACGGTTGTAACGGTGTGCTCCAGGACTTGTTGAACGGGTGTTGTTGTAGGCTTTAAACAAAATATGGTGGTTTCAATTTATACATTCTCAATTTTTGAAGTTTCAGTACAAGTTTCAGATGAAAACTTATGAGAAAATAAAAGGTGATTTTATTTATTTATTTTTTCATAAAAGATTAGATGAAACATTGCCTCTGCCTCCCCCCATTCTGCCACAGGAGGGAAAAGAAAACCAACTCCTTTCACAGGTGAAAGATAGCTTTTCCTTTTCCTTGAGCTATTCTAGTTTATCAGCTCAGTACATCTTTTCAACCTGTTTTCTTTATTGCCTGGCCCTGCACTCACCATCAGGGTTAGTACTTACTCATCACAGTACATAGTATGGCTAAGAATAAATCACTGCAGGATCTGGCCTCTATTCCTGTATTTGATTAATTTTACAACCAAGTCTTGGCCACCAACATGAAGCCCTGAATTCTGAAAACACTTCTGGAGATGCATTTCTGTTGTTTAGCTGAAGAGAGTTGCCAGGTAAATGTTACCTTAAAATTGATTAAGTTAATGAATATTTTACAATTAAAAAAAAAAACCCCAACAAAACACCAAACCACACAATCCCCAAACACAACTCCTTTTGCAAAGGCTATATTAAAAAAGGGATTATAAAATACAAAAGAGAGAGAGAGACAGGTAACTGGAGATGCAATCTTGGAATGCAAACTTTTAGTTCAAATGTGCAAGCTCGAACTTAACAAATGTTTAAAATATTTGAGTTTTTCAAACGGTGCCAAAATAAACCATGTCTTTTCTAAAGACTACATATTTAGCCAGGCACTGGCAATGTAAATCTTTCAACCATTTCAAGTATTTGTTTAAAAGCCTCCTAGAACACGTGTGCTCCCAACAAAACTGAAGAATGAAATGTTTAGACCACTGAAGCTCAACAGCTGACTTATAATCAACCTAATATGAGAAAGCCACTTCGGTTTTTTGGACTTGTGAATACATTTTATTTACCAATGCATGAGAAGAACAAACAGAGAAAGTCCAGTTCTGCAGAGCTGATGTGAAATGGTACAGTGATAAGAGTCAGTACGTGTAATGCTGCGATCATAGCAAGCGCAGTATCAGAGAAACTGCTGGTCAGTGATTTCATTTGCCTCATGGCTTATTCTTGCACAGGCGGAAAATCTTCTGGGGTACAAATTAAAAAGAAAAAAAAAAACAACAAACCTAACAGCCTTCATCTGGAATTATTCTAAATGAAGAAAATAAAGGCACAGAGAAATCCTGACATTTAGATAGCAAGTTCATTTGCGTATGTGGATTAAAGACGTTACAAATCTTCGTCACCTGATAAGAATATTTATAAAGCCATTTAATTTGACAATTAAGGTATATTGTAAAATGTCCTGTGATTTGGAATAAATAAATAAAGAAATGTGCCTGTGACAGCTTATTGACATTACTAAACTATTTCAATATGATGGCTTATTTATAAAAGCAGTTTTAATATTCCCCTACAATAATGATTAACTAATGAATCTTACTTTCCTGTGTATATATTTAAAGAGGAATCAAACTGACTTCATCTACAGGATTCCACTAACAAGACTGAGCTGGCTCTGAACTTTTCAAATATCAGCAGTTTTTCCAACACTAGTACAGAAAACCGTGCTACCAATTTTGGGCTGTGGGCTGAATGAAAAACAGTACTAAATGACTAAAGGTCCACAGTTCTTTTCTGTTAAAGTTGATTTGTCACAATATTGTTAATTAGTGAGGGCTTAGGGAAGGCTTACTATGAATATAATTACAGTGCTGAAAAGCATTAATAACGCTCTTATCCCGAGCCAACATGATGCTATTTACATATTTTACCCTGGCATATACCAGAAATGGCTCCCAGCATATAACGTGCTGCAGGATCATCAAGAGAAAAACCCAGAATCTCACAGGGGAAGGACGTTTCTGAGTATCTCAGTGCTCTTCAAGACAGCAGGGACACTAATTTGACCAGTAATTACAACCGTCACCATAAGGGTTGCCTGTGGTGAACCACCTTTCATCATGAACTGCTGTTCCATCGGGAGGCAAATGAATTGCTACTCCTGGTACATAATCTGATGCAACCTCATCCTTCTCTCATAAATTAGGACAGAAGTGACAATTGCATTTGTCTGCTATATAGGGGCAAGCTTCTTTTCACCTTCAGAGCTCTGCATGGACATCAATCAGTTCTCAATGAATAAACTACATGATAAAAGCCATTTAACCCTTGTTATCATTATCACCCATTTCTACACACCAGACCAGAATTCCTGCCCTTGTTACATTGAAAGGCAAAACTGGGTTCAATGGGGCCAGAAATTCACCCAAGGGCCACTAAAGGCCACTACTGGACCTATGTGGCTTTTGCTGTTTACTTCAGCTGGTGTAGAAGCGACAGCGTTTTGACGTTAGCCACACAGATGCTTTTGCAAACTCCCCCAAGGAGCCTAGGCACCTCTTCAGGGGCTGCATACCTTTTATGACTGTCACTAAGGGATTTGCCAAAGACCACACACCAGGTTGTTCACAAGGAAGAGTGAGAACCCAACCGTTTCCAAATCGTTACCTCTCAGCACAGTAAATTTCCCAAGGTCCTTCTCAAAGAAGACAAATATTTCTAGCTGAATTTTAAAAATCAGCACCTATTTTAATTATGATTGAAAGCGATTTACCTACAGGATGACAAAAGCCCCTAACTAAAAAGCTTGCTGAATTTCAGGCTGTTTGGTTCAAGGCATAAGACAGAGTCAGAAAATATTTTTTCACTTATGTACAATGTGTCAAAAGGAAAATTACGAAGCAAAATTATCACCTAATTTTACTGAATCGAGTATTACCCACAATCTGACATTAAGCCTGCTAGATTGCTTTTGCCTGAGCAATCCTACTTTCCTAAAAAAAGCCAGCTGACACAAGAGGATGGAGATCAAACAGTCTTGCTGTATGAAGCCTACACTCACAAGATTACTTGCTCAGAGGTGGAAAGATTTGGGGCAAGGTGAGGACTTCTTGATACTCCTAGGGGAAAGCGGAACTTAGCACATTCACACATGGAAAACAAGCCCTGATTTAGTAAACTTGCATTTTCAAAGTAGCAAACAAGCTTCCTCACCAAAGCTGCCAAGGAGTAAGAGGGATGATCTCTACATGGAAAAATAAGTAGTTAAAAGTTAGATTAAAATAATGGGTAAGAATAAATGTATCATTTTCACAGCGAAGGAAAGCTACCTTATTGTCCTACAGGCATCTTTACCCCAGAGCCCATGTTGTTCAATTTAACTAAATCACCTTGAAAAGGGGATTAATTTGGAGATAATGCTATTTCATATCACCACATTCAGCATGGAGATACCAATGATACTATGCTACCCTGAGTAGTAAAGATGAGCTGTGAGAAGAGATGGAATAGGAGCTCGTGGTCACCAGGGAACGTGCGCAAAACCAGCAAATGACCCATAAATGCAAAGTTACGCATTCAGAAAACAGTTCTGTTGCCATACACCATACAATGAACTTTGAGCTGAATACCATAACTGAGGAATGAGATCTAGAGTTGTTAGTATTATTATAGAAATATTAATTCCAAGAAATCATCTGTCGTAAAGCAAATCCAATGCTAAACATGATTACAAATAACACAGAGAATAAAAGAGACAACATCATTATGACAAGTGTTAAAGTCACAATTTGTCTGTACCTTGAATACCAGGCATGAATCTGGTTGTATCTCAGTAAAAACACAGCAGAGCTGGAAAAGAAATAGATTAGCATGACAAGGCCAATTAAAAACACAAGACAACTTCTTTACAAGAGACTAGGGGTTCTCTCTGGAAAAAAGATGGTGGGGGAAGGATGCCAAATACATAAAATCACAAGGGACATGGAAAAAATACAGAGAGGGAATAACTATTCACTGTTTCTCCAATACAAAAAATAGGTGATAGCAATTGAATAGAGCTGGTTCATAAGAAAGAAATGGAAATGTCCCTTCACTCAATGCATCATTAACTGCGTAAGTCCTCATAACAGGAACAAGTAGATACTAAAAGTTTAAATGGATTGAAAAACAGGTAATGAAAAAGTGTTGCTAAATACAAAGACACAACCTCTGGCTCAAAAGGCCCCTAAATAACAAATTGCTGGGAGACCATTCGGGACTAAGGTCACCAGTGCTGGCCTGAGTTTATACCCTTTCCTAGGTGTCTTCTGCTTGTTATTGCCAAAAGCAGTCTTTGGGCTAGTTGGACTTCCGGTTTGGCACAGTATAGTAGTCCTTACATTTTTATCTTTATTCCTTCCTCACCCCTTACTTAGAGCAGAAATGCTTAACAGCACTGACACCTCAGGAGATCTTGTCTTTCACTTACTGCAATAAAGCTCAATGGGGGCAGTAGGAAAAAAGAGCAGTTGAGTTGCTGTGCTGGTTTTGGCTGGGATAGAGTTAATTTTCTTCATAGTAGCCAGTATGGGGCTATTTTTTTGACTTGTGCTGGAAACAGTGTTGATAACACAGAGATGTTTTCCTTATTGCTGAGCAGTGCTTATGCAGCATCAAGGCCTTTTCTGCTCCTCATACCACCCCACCAGTGAGTAGGCTGCGGGTGCACAAGAAGTTGGGAGGGGACACAGCTGGGAAAGCTGATCTCAACTGACCAGAGGGGTATTCCATACTACACGACATCATGCTCAACATATAAAGATGGGGAAGGAAAAGGAAGGGGGGAATGCTGTGAGAAGACATTTGTCTTCCCTATTAACCTTTAACGTGTGATGGAGCCCTGCTTTCAAAAACCTGCTGGCTGATGGTAAGTAGTGAATGAACTTCTTGGTTTTGTTTGCTTATATAGACAGCTTTTGCTCTACGTATTAAACTGTCTTTATCTCAACCCATGAGTTTTCTCGTTTTCATTCTTCCAATTCCCTCATCCCACTAAGGGGGTGTGGGCTCTGCGATGCTCAGCTGCTGGCTGGGGTTAAACCACGACGGTCACCCAAGCACTGGACATCAGCACAGGGGAAATGGTGGATGGGGCTGGGAACCAGGGGGTGATAGTCTTCTGTTCTGGAAGAATTAAACTTTCTTTCCACTGAATAAGTGGGGGAGAGACTCCAGGCTCATTGGCTACCTCAGAATTGACCAAAGGTCAAAAAGGAGAACTTCAGAATTTTCTAGAAGTGACTTGGGTAAATTTGGCATGGAGGAATGCTAGTCACCTCCCTGCAAGGGGTTAGGTTTGGTTAACTGAAATCAGGAGGAGCTTAGGTCTACAGATGATAACGGTTGAAAGGGCACCAAAATGTCTCCCCCTATCCAAAATTAAAATTACATTTTCTTCAGCTAGACTGCCCTATCATGACACTTGCACAAGCAAACATTAAGAAGGAAGACAGCACAACATCAAACACAGAGCAGAGCAGGTTAAATGGAAGCCTTAGGAGCTACATCCACCCTGTCTCAGCTGGTCCTGGGAGTAGCTTAAAGCCCACTGTGCTCCTGAGATTAATTACCAAATTTGGGCTGCTTAGAGATTACAGCTGCCTTCTTGAGCAGGTTTATATGAACACAGACCTGACCTTTCTGCTCACCTTTGGTCATGTGACAAAGACATACAGAATACAGGGAGATGTTTGGGTCACAAATGTAACTCTAGGTGCGACTCTCCTGTATCTGTAAGGTCTATAATGTCTGTGTACCCCAAATTTTCCTCCTCAGCCCTCAGTTTCTCCCCTCCCTATAGGAGTCTATCCTTCAGCCCTTGAGTTCAGTCCCAGGGCACTTAAGGAGTACACAAAGCAGAGAGTTGGCAGTCTGGTCTCAAACCCAACCTGGATGGTATTCCTATGCTGCAGAGCAATCAGAGGTCTAGAAGGAGCAGGTAAAAAGTCTTCTAAGAAAGGGTTGATGGACTCACACTGAAAAGGTGAATCTATAAGGTGGTTTCTGAATGTTTGAGTGATTTTCTCTCATTGGAAATGAGAGAGGAGTGACTAAAAACAATACAGGAAAACTTCCCCACTGTCTGAGATACCGTACAACGTCACAAGGCTTTCATGTTGCAATTTATGAAGCTGTACCTCCAGTGAAACCTAACTGTACATTTCTTTTTAAGCTAAGCTGACAATGTCGTGTACCAGCAGTAGCTATTCAACCATTGTATAAAGCTATACATGTGTCCTTCCCTTAGATGTAGCCACAGCCACTAGCTGCAATTCAATGGGCTATGAGTAACGAGGAAAAAATCTTCAGTATACTAACCAGAGATATTTCTTGACTGTGAACCTACTTTATCAATTAATATATTTAACATACAAATACTGGACTGTTTGCAGTCTCACAAATAACATAAGGGATTTAAATTTTGAAACTGCTTTGCAGGATTTTGCACCTGAAGCCTGCAGTATTTGAAAACATGATCAAGCTGTGCCTTGCAGCAGACTATAGTCTAGTAACATCAAGAGGACAGACTGTTAAAATAAGCATTTACATCATTTTTCACAGTACACAGTGCCACAATGCATCTGCTTAAAAACAAATATATGTTTGCAGTGAAACATTTCAACAAATCACAGAACTCAGCAGCAAAGTAGTTAAACATTTATGATTTGATTTTATCTCAGCTTGGAATGTCGCTGGAGTGTCCCACTTCTAACAACTGTTTGCTAAGTTAAGGCTTTAGTGTTTACACAGTGCTGAATGAAGCAGCCTGGTCACCAGATGTGAATGCTTCCTTAGACTAGAGCTTTCAATCAGATCACGGTCCTAATGGTCCCTGCTCCAACCTTCTTCCTCAGGACGTCCACCAGCCTTTCCAACCTGAGAGGGGGCAGGGGAGAGGGAGAGGAGAGAAAAAAAAAAAGGAAGCTAACGTTAGGAATGTTCTGGCTGAAAGAGACAGTGTTTGCACTGAACCAAGCTGTCCTGGTGGTGGTCACGCTCAGAAACAAAGCACTACTGTAAAAGACAGACATTAAGGGAAAATGCAGACAACTTACGGAAAACTTTTTAACCTACAACGCAATCCATTCGCAGCCAGTGATACACATCAACGCACTTTTCTTTTGTAATATCTGAGGTCCCCATAAGGCATTAACACAAAACCCTGTGCAGCAATTCTGTGGCACATACACACTTCAGTGTAAGTAGCACATTCAATCCTTGCATTTTTAAAAATATGAGTGGTCCACGGCTCTTGTTAAACGTAACACTTAGCTGTTGTTTCCCCTTAAAAACACTTTTTTATTGACCAGTTTATAAATTTATGCCTAAATCACCATGTATTTGATGTCAAAAAAACTTTTTCAAAATACTCAACAAAACAAATTTCTGAGGATGTGGATGATGATATCTTGAAGGTGGCCCATATGATTATTGCATCAACACAACTACAGAAAAATTAACAGTCTAAATAAGTAGGACAGAGAGCTGCCTAATCCTCTCTTGGTTTTATGGCACAGGCTATAAGCATGCCCAAAATCTCACTGGCTAAATTTGTTCTCTCCTTCTGTTAAAGTAGATAGACAAATGCAAAGGGCTAAATTTGTTCAGCGTTTTCCATTTGCACAGATTTATCTTCAGCACTCCAGTAATCATGAATTGAAGCTATTTCTTCTATTTATCTATATTTTATGGAATCCTTCAATGAAAGGTCTCCCACAAATAAAGTAACTATATAAAACTACTACTACTACGCTTAGTAGAACACTTTTAGGACCATGCCCAGCGTATGATACACACAGCTTCTATAATGAATAAAAAGAGTTGCAGGTTCAAATAGCTGTATTCACTGTTGCAAAGTTGACCTCTTTTTCTTATCTGAAAAGGGTTGTTTTTTTTTAATATGTTATACAACATGAGGAATGCAGACAGGAAATAAAAATAACACAGCTTTATCAAAACTGCAATATTCATTTTATCTCATGGATGCATTAGTAACTTCAGTGCAGGAAAACTATTTAACACATCTTGGATTTATTGCCACAAGTCATGACTAACGCACACGGTACGTATTGAAACACTCTTGTTTTCCAGGAACCACCAAGCACCATGAAGCTACACCTTTCATTGTACTCACCAGGTGACTTAATTCCTGAAACGAGATTAAGAATTCACCACCCTAATGTAATTATCAGACACCAGGAAATGTATGTGGAAAGTTCAGCTGGTTCTAGATGTTTCACAGGGACTCTAAAGGAGTGAAAGCAAAGGTGAAAAACTACTGTATTGCTATTCCCCCCCCCTTCAGTTTTTCATGTATCATTTTTCCTTTTTAACTAACAGGTGCTTTTTTTGTTTGTTTGTTTTGTTTTGTAATATGTGTCTACTGTACTTCATCTTTATGGAGGCAGTACCCAGGCAGTCATAACTCAGTGCACTTAGTCCGTGCAAGTATGAAGTCAGGGCTTTCACAAGTTATTTGTTTGTTTTCTCACAGTGAATAAATAAATGTTTTTTGCATTCTAAGGGTTTTAACTCAGTTACTGATAGGTCATTGCTTCCTCAGCCTCTCTTACTGAGAAGTTTCCCTGTTAAATCAGTTGTTAGTCCCTGTGCAATTTCAGAAAGCAACGGCAGGTCAGTCCCCACTTTTAACAGCGCGTATGTTCAGAAGCATTGCAGCTTTCTCAGCCACTTCATCACTGGAGGTCTCTCTCTCTCACACATTAGCACCATCTCTAGTGTGCTTCAGAGGTGTAAAGCACAGGAGAAACATTTCAAATTGTCAGGACAAACAAGGTTTGGGCTGCAAATTGTTTTCTGGGTGACAGCAGAAAAATAGTAAAATCTGAGATCATGGCTTATGCAAATCACTGTTCAGATAAAAAGAAACGCTGAGCGGCTCATGCAAGTGGGGGAAAAATGACTTAAACAACTGAGGTTTCATCTGGGGAGACATTGGTTGGAGGTCACTGCTTACACACTGTCCTGCAACTGGGCTTAGATGTGCACCACTCTGTGACCAAGCAATGACACTGCACACCAGAGCAGACAAGTTAGCGAAGAGCTGCCCGTGTTTGAAGAGAAATACCACTGGGATGAAAGTAGCTGTCTTCTGTTTAACCTTGAAACTGTCAGGCTTCATTGAAAATAATGAGGCTTAACAATCATAGCTTCTGCTTTTCAAATGAATGATGACTGAAATCATCAAAATGAGGTATCCCGCACCAAACACAAACCGTGCAGGGCTTATTTGCCTTTTGTTTCAGTCATGTGTGGATTTGCAAATTTATTTACTCTTTATTAGAAGAAAGAAAGAAAAAAAAAAGCAGCAGGGGATTAAGAAACCATACCTTTGAAAGCGATTTAAACAATAATGTCAAAGAGAAACTGTAACAGCTATTTATAAGATAAAATAACAGAGGGCAAAATTCACCCCTACACAGACACAAGACCCAATATACCACTGAAATCCCACTTAAGCCTACAAAATAAAGCTATGGGCTGAATCAGTGGTTAATAACTCTTGATACAGGCCTCAGGGGGCTTTTCGGAACGATAATCCTGGACTCTTTGTTCACCAAGGGCCCAACTCTGCCATCCCGACTCACACTAAGCAACATTTTTCTTTGTGAGTAATAAAAGGCAGCTAACAAGGCTGATTGTGTTAATGAGGTACTACCTGCAAGGGGTGAGGGTGGCAGGATCGCCCCTTGTCGATAAGGCTCTGCACCCATCCCGGTGGGATGCTGCAGGCAGCTGCTTTCGGAGGTTGAGCATTTTAATCTGCGGTAAACTGAAGGAATAGTCTTCTACTTCAAGACCAAAGTTAATTTAAATATCTAAACAGATGAATGGGAGGTGTTGGGAACTACCATAAAAGTCTCAGTGTTTGCAGAGTTTTATTCAAAATATGGATGACACTGACCTGAAGAAAGCAACTTTTATTACTTTGTGCAATCATGATGTATCTGCCACTATAATCTCACTGTATTTTACTTAACTGAAAGCAATACTGACTATGTTTGACTATATACTAAGACACAGATTTAACTAATGACCTTTGTCTTTTTGCTTGTGAAGGAAACAGTCCCCATAGTACAAATTAAATGTGCAATATGACACTGTCTTCTCCTGAGATGTAAGACAGTCACTGATTTTGCATTTCATGAAGCAACCAAACAAGTCATTCAAGAAGAAAGTATTTCAGCTGGTGTTTTAAGTCAGACAGAAGAAAGATATGGTGGGCAACTTGGTTGCAGGGCTGAAGGTCCGAATGTGCAAGGACAGACAAGTTTAGGAATGTTCAACAAAGTCTCTTAAGGTCTCAGTCCTCATTCTCACAGATTCCAATTTCTTGCTTAGAGGTTTTGGAAAATGCCAGTAGGTGACCTTCGTTATTTTCTGGTACTTAAACAATTCCGGAAAATTTGTCCCTTAACAAATAAATTCTGTTAGCAAATGCCACTTCAGAATTCTCTACACAAATACTGTATGTGTGCATGCAAAATAACTAAAAAATGCAATATAAAATACAGAAATAAACTATGTATTCAGATGGATAGGTACAACTTTGGTTTTATTTAGGCTGACTTGCACATACTCAAAGTCGGGCCTGTGTTTTTTGGGATAGATGTAATTTGCATCCATGAAAAGCACAAAGATGAGAACTAGAAATATTATTTATCCACACTACCTACTTCTTTAATGCTCATCTCAGTGCTTCCATGAAATGGAAAAATAAAAAAACTCCACAAATTAGGAAAGGGATATCTGGTCCATCATTATTTTTAAGCTAGCAAAAGACGCGCCATTGTGAAGAGTCTTAAATTGCAGTGGCTTAATTCTTCCTCAATACAAATTTGGAATTAATCAGGTGAAGAAGTGTTTTAATAAATAAATAAAAAAGCCCTCCTCGAAGGGCTTGCAGCTATGACATTACCAGTTTGAATACGTACTTTTAAAAGTGTTGCTAACCTTAACAATGTCCTCACCTTCAGAGAAACACTACCTAAACAAGAGCATTGCTAGGTGTGTCTTCCCCAAGAAAACTTCTCAACCATTCTCAACTCCTAGTAATTTCAAATTGTGTTCTTTTATCACCTACACATGCATCTGACAAAATGCTGGAGTGTATGCTGTTATATGGAGTGTTCCTGTGTAGTTCCTGAAATGTCTGACATTCTGCTTTGATTTTTAGCAAAGGCTTACACAGCTTTACTCCCTTGAGTATAAATCATTTTGGTTTTAGAATCAGTCTCCATAAAGCAGAATTAAAATCCTTACCGACAGAAGTTTGTTCCAGGAGCCCAGAAGCTGGACATACAGTTGCAAAAATGTTATGTACTAGTTTCTAGTGATGACTCTTATGCACATTTTTGGCTTGCTCTCCTCTTTCACGTATTCTGTTGAAGAAGTCTAGCTCTAAACTGTAGCTTGGGATCATAAAATCTGCAACTCCATCATAAAGATCAGTACATCCTCCTGCACTGCTCCATCTCTGGCCAAGGAACTCACCCCAAGGGACAGCAGTGGCCTTTATCTACAAGTTCTGAATATGACAGTTATACAGTGACGGAGTGATATTCCAGGGCATCATGCCCCAGAAATAGCCAAAATGGATACCCAACTAAAAGAAAAGGGCATCCTTCAAGTAGCCTACGCCCTAATCTGCAAAGCAATATATAGACTAGCCAAAAACAATGACTTCTACCTGCAGATGGAGGAGTTAAGTAATAAAAACAAAACCCTGCTGGATTTTGAAATGCTATATAAAGGCTTATAAACCTAAACTATAACCCTTGGTTATCTTTCCAGTAGATAAGATTAGGCTCAGGCTATGAAGATGGCCTTACTTGCATGATTTCTGGCTTCTTGTGGAATGTGTTTTGCTAACACTAATTCCCTTTAGAAACCAAGCATTTGAAAATATATTAGGTAAACAAAACGCATTGGACAAGAGCATTACAAGCAGTTTAGCAGTAGAGCTCAGTGAAAATCTGACTCTTAGGTGAGTGGTCATACAAACAAATTCACTTAACTTCACCTCAGAATAAAAAAATTTCCTTTCCTTTTCCTCTCCTTTCCTTCAGTCTTCCTCTTGGATATATTTCATTGAATCCTTAATGGGGTATTCGTTTTTAGGTGCTTTCTGTAAAAGTCAAGGAAACAAATGACACAGAGAAGAGAGGCTGCTGCAATACCAGTCTCACCGAGAAACCAGTCACTTGAACAGGACCATTTCCTCAAGAGTCTGGAGGAAACTGGCTCAATTCTATTATCTGTATGGGGGAACTGGACTCCAGCTGCTTCCCTCTCAAGGGAACAGCACTGCTATAATACCGGGTGCTTGGGTGCCTTGTTCTCAGTTTCAAATGCTGAGGCTGATCCAATTGAATAAAACGCTTAAATATTCACTGGATCAAAGCCTGGAATGTAAGGGTATGACCTCGCTGTGAGTGGCCTATCTACCATGCTACAGAGGCATCACACCCTTACCTCTAGGTGGTTCAGTGAATCTTTAATTATTATTATTCTTCAATTCAGGTATTACTTTCTCCACCTGAAAATCCTGCCTTTTGAACAATAATAATTTTTGATTGACTCACTAAAAATCTGTAGCAATTCCTTCATAAATCATCATAGTGGCAGACTACATGTGGTTCAGATGCACCAGGCTGCCCCTCTACTTAACAAAGTTCCCTCTGCACCTTTTGGCATGGAGACTGGGCGACTTTTGAAATGACAACGCTGGAGTTCAGCAGTGGTTTTGAACCTGACGCAGGAATTACTGAGTAAAATTCAGTGCCCTGTGTTAGACAGGTGGCTGGACTGACCGGTATTAATGGTCCTTTCTGGTCTTAAAACACAAGTCTTAGAGACTGATTTAGCAGCATCAGCGAGCTCTAAACCGTGGTAGACCACAGTGTTGAATCTAATCACTCCAGGCACCGCCGCCAATTCCTGCCTGCCCAACACTGTTTGTAATGTCACTCCAAAAAGTATGTTCCATTAAACTTCCAGGCCTTAAATTTGGCAGGGCAAACCATTCTGCCTCTGAAAAGCACTGTCACAAAACAAGCATTTCTATTAAATCCCTTTCAGCATCTTCTCAACCCAAAAGAGTAATTCTGTATATGATTAAACTTAGAAGTAAATACAGCCAGTTGGGCTCCTGACAGCAGACATATTTCAAAATAAACCTGGCTTACACAGGCCTTGGCTAAAATATTAAGCCTTTATCTGTGGTCCACAATAACTAATCTTGTCAAATTGTTTGCTCTCTACCTTCTGTTTGGAAGATTATAAGCTAGCTCACCATTACTATTCACCTTGTGCCATCACTAGCAGCAGGAAAAGTGAGTGGTAAACACAGTTGGTCTATTTTGACAGCATTTCACCCTACTTTACATTGATGTAGATTGTTACACAGTACAGGATAATACAGGATCAGAACTTTGCATCTATGCTGGATTTAATGCCACCTTGTGAAAGGTGTTGCTCCTTTGCTTTCAAATGATTTCTCAGGACAGCATATACTGATTGCCTAAAATAAATGAGCTCATGAGAAAGGAAAATAAACCCTGAAACCGCTATGCTACAACCTCATCTGTATTTCAGTAAATTGAGATCTACAACATGCTTATCAATTAGACCAGGCAGGGCTCTTATTATTGGATGGACCATTTGTATCTGAGCATGTGATTGATATTAAAAAGTTAAAAATTTAACTATAATTGAAATAGAGGATATATTGGCATAGGATGGCCAAATGATACTAATCAGTTTACTTAATCAGATTACAGAATTTCACATTGTTACTCCAGCTTGAGTCTAACAGTTTAAATGCAAATTTTATGTGGTTTACTACTTCCATTTGTGCCAGAAAAACCTTTTATATACCTCCTTCCATAAGCTTGAATTACTTTTACCACTGACAGTTACTGTTTCCACACATTTGAGAAATCTTGACATCAAAGCCTACTCCTTACAGTGACAGCATTTTCAGAAACTTTGTGGTGATATGAGTAGGCAAGAGTCTCCTGGATTGTCTTGTCAAATACTTCCTGGAAGTCTCTGTCATCTGCCTAGGAAAAGCTAGCAGTTTTACCTTATGCTAATATATCTTCCCTATAGAAAATATTCCGTCACAGTATTTATTCATTTGAAGAGGGAAAAACATTACTTCCTATCAACTCCAGATGAACACTAGTCCTGCCCGTAGGTAATGGTGTTGGGTATCATTAGAGTGCCATGAATCATAGGCAACCTTACTCTGTCTCTGAATTGTTTCCCACCTTCCTCTTGAGAGCAATACTACCTCAGAAAAGCAATTATTCTTTGCTTGGAATGCTCACAACATGGAGGGATGGCCAGAACTTTTACGAAAAGTGTTCAAAAGGTAGACATCAGGTCTATTTTGCATTATGTGTATTTTACAGGGGCCAAAAGAGTATGCAGAGAAGTGAAATGACTTGCTGAAGCTCAACCAATCAAGAAAACTGAAAAGATCCACAAATTTTTTCTTGTTCAATTTTATATATAAGGGGTCTTGAGCTGAACTGGATTCCTCATGCACAAAAAAAGTATAGGCACAAATACCTGCACAATTAGATACTAACATTGTTCGGAAACATAGCCAAACTCCCTCAGCTTCAAAATCTGTGTTATGGACCATGACAAC
>JAOXJM010000041.1:39226525-39243584 GCA_026413425.1 Tringa solitaria | reverse complement strand
AGAGGGAGAGGGAGAGGGAGAGGGAGAGGATCTTTAACAGACAGCTAAGGAAAAATGAAGTTAAGAATTTCTGTTTTACATCACTTGCTTTGTGATGTATACTTGCTTTGTTCATAATAAGAACTAACTCAACAAAGGGCACAAGCCGGATATTTCTCACCATTTGTGCTTATTTTCCTACCTGTATAGTTTAGCATTGCACCATTACTTTGTGGATTTGTGTTTACTTTTAGAGGATTACATAGAAATTCTATATGTGCACCCTCCGCTGCCACCTTACAGAGCTATGCGAGTGTGCAAGTGCGACTGTGCCCACACGCAGAGAGCTACACTTCACTGAGCTAGAATCATTAAATTGTGAGAAGAAATAGAAGCCCTCAATAGACAAATTGCATTAAAATTCACTCCAGCTGCAAAGCTCTTGCAGAAAACCAGAACTTTTTCTGGAAAAAAAAAAACACATCAAAAGTGGCCTCAACCTTTACTGATAATTGGCTAATATTGATTTCGTATTACATTATAACCTCCTCTGATCCCACTGACACCAGTAGCCACTCCTCAATCCCAGAGGTTCCAGCAGGAAGGACAATTTTAAAATGTCTTTCTTCCTCTGCTGGCAGAGGCATTAATTAATTCACAGGCTTTTCCAGCCACCTTCTCCAGGTCAGCCCCATTTCCCTGCTGGGGCTGCACCAGCTGGCTCCTGGCTTCTCCGGCAGGACAAACTTGCAGGGTGTCTGTGGCGCTGAGCCAACGCTCCTGGTGAATTCTGCACCGCTGTCCTAATTCTTTGTTTGTAACCATGAAATAGAAATATTAAAATATAGAAAATTATGGTCATAGCCATTCTACAGAGTATAGGTTAAAAATATTAAGTGTCATGCAGGTCATCATAATTTCCTATTGAATAAATACACACTGCATTATGTGTGCACATACATGCTTTTTTTTACATATACCACACTGTTAAAATGTGTATTTGCTTTATAAACTAGAATAGTGCTCTCTTAAAAGTCTAATGCGTATCTTGTTAATGTTTCAAAAATCAAAACAGATTCAAACAAATGCTGCTAAATCTGTGTGTTCACTCTCTGAGCATCAACATTTTCCGTTTCACACCACCATCCCTGCGAGGATGGCGAATCATTTTCACAGGCAAAAGCACACAGTCACAATTTATATCTCACACTGCAGTGAGCCCATGGGAGATTTCACCCTACTTCAGTATAAACAGAATTTTACTATATCCAAGTTCTCTATAAGCAGATTCCAATATATCCCCCTTCTGGTTCACAGCTGCTGTTTCATGTGGGATAGGATCCAGAAATTTTTTAGATGCTTTGTGTCCTGACGGAAAACACAGGACCACTATTCTGACTTGGATCTCACATTTAGAAAGCAACAATTGCAGGTGGGTACACAAATGGCTGACATGGTGGCAGTGCCATGGAGAAATTACATCTCTATTTCAAGCTCTGTATATGATGCTGAATGCAAACACTGAAGTTTTTAAGAATATAAAAAAATTCTTTAGTGTTATCAGAGAACAGATTAGCAAAGGCATAGTGAACACCAATAAATCACGTTGTATGAAGATACAAAGCGCACTCTTTTTCAAAATTATTTTAATTATTCTAATTATATTCTTTCTTAGTGAAGCTTATAAATATTTCACTCTTCTGATTTTTAACTGTGGCTACATTAACATATTTTACTGAATAAAACTCAGAAACTACTTTATATAACTGCTAAAAATACTTACCTCGTATGTCAGAATTCAATTTTACTTGAGCATTTAAAAACAGTTAAGAAAACAGATGTTTTGGAATGCTATTTAGGGTATGAATTGTAGTGTCACATTTTAAATTACAATAAGCATCCTCATAAGACAGTGCTAATAATTAATACTACTGTAATTAATACCAAGAAGCCTTTCTGTTGACAGGTTTATAAATTGTCAGTTCCTTTTTGAAATGTAGAATATTCTACATCTCTGAAATAAAACGCTAAGCTAACAAATGGGTTCCTGCCTAATTGCCAAACACTGATTTGTATGAAGCGGTTGAGGTTACAAAGAAATTGGGAATTCTCAGCCCCGTTTCCCTGCTGATGAGTACGAACTGTCTGTGTAGCTCTCCCAGAGGTGTCAGAGGAATCTCTATAGTGTCACACAAGGGTTCTTAGCTCAGAGTAAACACACTTTCCACAAACTCAGCTGCTTAATCTGTTTGCAGGTTGAATTATAAGATGGGGGTGGATGACTCCGGGTGCTGGGAAGACGCACAGAGCATTTCCACAGTTTCTTGGTAAAAAGGGCATGCTATTGTCATCAAAAGACTTCACCCAATTGTTTAATTTTGCTATAGGCTCAGTGGTCTGATCTTAGCAATAATGAAAACTAACCTGACCAAAATTTTCCCAAGTAGCTGAGCATGTTAAATTGCATAAATTCTTTTAAGTATAGCAGTACATCACCACCACTTTAATTCTGGTTGTGGCTACGCTTCTACTCTTGCCACCCTGGTTACATGGGATTAAAAAAGACTGTTTTGCTAAAACCCCCCGCCCTAAAACCTCCAAAAAATCTTCACTTAAACATCTACAGTTAGTAAATGCTTATTAATAAAATGAAACAAAATAACAACTTTAAATAATGTACAGAAAGATTTAGCCACTATTCTCTTTAACATGCTGTAATTATTTTTCATGGGTTTATTTTTATCAAGCAAGCACCTGCTGAAGTTCCTAGTAAATATAAGTGTTCAGAAAAACGATGTGAATGATTCTCAACCAACTACTGGAGGTTTTAAAGAGATGACTGAAAATATGTGTTTTCATACATACGCAAAACAGCTATATTTTATGTAGTTACAAATAAATTAAAACCATAAAAATATAATGTCTTTATTTTTTTAACAGGAGAACTCAGCATGTATTTTTTTTAAACAGGAAGAACTCTTCTTAGGTCCTTGCAATATATTTTAAGCCTATTTCTGGCTACTCTGGAAATATGCTGCACACATTCAAGTTGAAGTCAAGTATGGTCTGACAGGAAAATTTGCACCACTTCAGCACTGACCCCTTGGAAGGGTGTGAGAGGGCTATTTTGCAGCTGGTGATATTAAGTAGAGATGAGAAGTGCCAGAGTGTGAAGCAGCTCCACCTACACATTTGCCTATGTTGCAGCAATCAAACTTTCAAAGGCTTATGTGATAGTAATAGCAATCACGACAATAAGGACTTCAGTAGAGACGAACTTCAGGTTTTGGAGTTCGGTAACATTTTAACAGGGAATCTTATGCTGGGAAAGAGAATACAACTCCTGTTTGCTGACTTGGAGACTTCCTGTTGGTTTCAGGGAGCTTTTGAAGCCACCCCTAAACAACTCCATCAGCATTTACCATGGCATGAAACTTGCCAGATATGTAACAGACCAAAAAAGAGAACCTTAATATTCTACCATTCAATTATAAATGTAAATACTCTGTTGCCACAGGATTACCATTGGGTAAAAAGACAGTGAAAACCATTAATCGGAGATGGAAATACTTTCTCTGTGCCTTGCAAAGTTTCCATAACAGTAAAGACAGGCACACTGACTTGCGTAATACTATAAAACTTAAAATGATTGGCTTCATGCTGAGTAACGAGCTGAATGGCCGACAAAGAAAGAGTCATTTTAAAGGAACTTTTCTGACTATCACCACACTTTCAATCATAGACAAAATAGAAGAAAAAACAACTTTTCATTAGTTTTTCATCTGCAATTTTTCTTGAAAGAAGATGAGCGACTTACTTCTGAACTTTTTCATTGGCCTCCTGTGAAGCTTCAAGGGCTTTCTGGAGCTTCATCTCTGTTTCCTTTTGCTCCGACCGAGCCTGCTGCAGCTGAGCTGCCAGATCTTCAACCTGACCATAGGTAAGGGTTACAACACCCTCCTTGACTTGCAGTCCACCTCCAGAAGTACCAAAAGTACAGTTAAGCTGGTCCTTCAGATTCATTCCTTCAGACAAAGATTTGTATAATCTGGGAAAACAAAATCATACATGTTACTAAGTTTCAGTCTAAGTCTGAGCTGCAAGAATACTACACTCAGTTTAATTAATATTTTTAATATGACCATAGATGGATCCACATGCACTAATGCCAACACAAGTTTTATTTCAGAAGTGACAGGGAACAAAATGAACATCCTGTTTTCACAAGGCTATTCCAGAAGTATGTAACAACTAACAGAATTCTAAAAAGTCAAAAACCTATTCAACAAAACCTTAAAAGTAGTACTTTTCAGCTGCAGCACCTTCCTGATCATCTTTGAGCTGCAGCAAAAAGTTGTTAGTGTGATTTGCATTTAGTTGAATTAATCAGTGTAAGTTAGTGCTGTGTTATTAACTTGTGTTACGCAGGACTCTTTTTTAGCAAGCAGACTCACCAACTACAGGGGGTTTATTTGTAAAATTGCATTTTTTTCAATATAATGAAAGGAATAAAAATGCTACAATGCAAAAATTAATATCATTAAATCAGCAGGGTTACTTAGAAATATGAATGATTTGTACATGCTAACTAATTCTAAAGGTCCTTGATCAACATGTTTGTGAGACAAAATATTTCTTGATGCTGGTTTAAATAAGCTAGTAACACCTGTGCCTTAAATAGCCTCTCTATAGTAGACAGAGATAGGTAGACCTGCCAAAATCAGCGATTTTTCACAGGACATTTCAATACCTATACTGCCTTCCACCACAATTTCTTGCAAGGTCCTTTCAGCCCCCCCCGTTTTGGCTTCACTGAGGCAGAGTAGACATTTTTACCACCTATTTTACACTGGAGTGCCATGGATAGGTATTCAATCCATTCAGTTTTAGAAATGATTTTTAGGTATATTCATAGAGATACCAAATGATAGTGCACAAAAATAATACTCTGCCATTGTACAAACCAGAATACAGTACTATATGCTTTGTATTTTTGTGCCAGAAAGTTCTGGAAAAATCAAAGAGAGATTAAAAATTAAGAATTAAATTTAGTAGGGTCTTAAGGCAATAGATTCATGAAGCTAAAAGAAATAAATATGCCTGGATCAGCTAACAATAGCTATGGAGAACAAGCAAAAAGAAGGATATTAGACAGATAGGTTACCTATAAATAATGTGATGAAACTTAAAAAAGGAGAATAAAGAAGAAGATGGTGCAACAGGTAAAAAAAAAATCTCAATGAAGGCTTTTAACTATGGAATTATTTCCCAAGAAATCAGTAGGTAGCCAGCTGATTGAGTTATTAAGTTGCAATGGTAGAAATCGCATTAAGAGCTGATTACTAGGGGAGGAGCCTGCATCAACAAGCTCTCTGTGGAATTAGCAACAACTGCTTCCCATCTCTTCACAGCCAAAATTCATTGGTGAATTTTACAGCAGTTGAAAATGACACTGGTTGTAGAAGAAATTAATCAATGACATTTATAAAAACAAGTGATGGCAACAGGATATCATAATGAGCAGAGTTTTTAGGTATACTATTGAAATAATTTCAAAACAGCTTAATGAATATCAGAAGCTGTTGCTGTATTGATGGATATTACTTAAGACCATCCCTGTGACTGATGACCATGCAAATATTAAACATTATTTCAGTGTGGATTTTTAGTAGCAGTGCAGACTGATTACAATACTCAAGACATACCCTGCATGACAGCTGCTAGTGTGCAATAGCATATTTTCTTCCTTTCCAGTTTATTAAGTTGTTTGTATCGAAAACACTTTTCGTTCCAATAGCCCATAGAGGAAAATCATATACAAACTAAAATATAATATACATGGACAAGTAAATGTGAATGAACTAATAGAAATCCAGAAGCTAAAAGGTCAGAGTGTTGGTATGTCATTACACCTACTACCTGCAGTTGTCTGAAAATAATGTGAAGAATCTTTTCAATTAAATGAAGACATATTGAAAATATAAATATTTATAAAGGGACATTAAAATACCTAGAACAGGCTCAATAAAATAAAATTACTTCAACAGTTGCACATAAATTTTACTGACTGAGGTTCCACTGTGGTTGAGCATTGATCACCATGGAAAAATACAAAGGTATGCAAATAATGCTGCAAACAACTTACTGAAATACCACTGCTGCCTGTTTCTTAAACACCTGGCACAAGATTAAAAGAAAAAAAAGTCAGATGAGAAGCTAAATTGTTCAGTGAATGTATGGGTCCTTGATTAAAGAAAAAAAAAAAGAGGATAGTCTAAATATTCTAACTTGTTCACAGCAGCTAAAAGGTTTTTTTTCCCCAGAACATTAAAATGCAGTCATTTATTTAGATTCTAAAATACTGGCCCTGTGTGGCTATAATTGGGCTCCTTCTCAGACTGGTCATGAAAAATACAGTATGCAATACACCACTACATGTTTCATCTCATAATGATTTCACCTGAGTGATCAATAGATTCTGACATTTATATATTTTTTAGCCAGTATGATTCCTCCAGATAAAGGCACTGTGGTTCACAGATTTTTTTTTAAACTTGGTTGTTTTTATTTTTTTCAAAAGCGTGCAATTGCCAGATTTCCATCAATATGTGCTTTGCTAAAATACTTTTATCTAGTCCCTTTTGATACTTATTAGTTTGAAATTCCTTCATTAATATCTTGAAGATTATCAAAGAATCTTGATGCTCTAAATCAAAAATAAATGGGAGTTCTTTGCCTGAAGAACGGCTCACGGAAGCATTGAAACTGTTCCTTCATTTAAGAAATTCACGTGTTCTTTATAGTAAGCCTTTTGCTTTACTATGGCAGCACGGTCCCTTTCTTGCTCCAGCTTAGGTCTGAGAGCTTCAAGGGCCCACCTGAACTGTGTCCAGGCAGAAGAAAAAGTGACATGTGATGATGTCACTTACACAACTCCTGCAAAGGTAGCAAGAGGTTTCCTCAGACCCCAAAGTCAGAGCAACTTCAAGCCTGCTAAAAAATTTCACCAGTTGTAACTGCTCCCTGAGGGACTTTACTTTGGCTGAAAATCAACTGCATGAAGTGCTGCTCTTATAACACTTCTCTCCTTGCCAGGCATACTTTTGCTGCAAGGTGAGAAATGATTTTCCACCTGAAGCAACTACCAAGTAACATAGAGAAACCTTCCACCTAGAGGAAGAAAAAAATACTCAGCAAAAAGCAAACATTCCCTATCCATCCCCTCCCTCCTCCCCCACCCCAGTGATAAACATAACCAAAGGCATGTAGGTCTGACCTTGGTTTTCACCACAAATGTTTCTGCCGCTCAAGTTCTGGAGACCTCTCAGACCTCAGCCTGCACTCAGGATGGCTTTGAAGAGGGTCCCTTCATACCGCTAGTGCACTCAAGGGCCAGGCAGCACTGATACCTTGAAAATACTACCTCAAAGGTACTCTTAGGAAAAATTGCAATAAGATGATATTAAAAAAAAGCTCATAAGCCCTAGAAGGACTTTGACATTTTGCTGTAAAGCAGAGGATATAAAATGGTCAAGTTTGCATCACATGTGAGTCAGGAGCCTGACAGCTGGTAGACTGGTAACTAGATGGCATTGCCCTACCATAGACAAATATTTCGCCAGCCTTCCTTCCTCTGCAATTACACGAGTTAAGAGGACTCTGTTTTCTCTTCAGCACAACCACCCAAAGATCTCTCACCAATTTAACTGCAAACAGCAGCTGTGTTAGACTCCATGGTGCAGAGGCCACAGACCATGCCATAACAGTAATGCATGTTGTGCATAATGCAGAGCATGCTCTTTGCAGCCCCACTGCCCATCACAGAGTGTTGGTCTCTCGTGTGTGGTGTACCCATGCATTCTCAGTCTAGGATGAGCTCAGGCATCCTCTTTATTTCATATTCTCTCACCAAACCCAACGATAAGCACTTGTTGAACAGAAACCGCCATTGATTTTCTTCTCTGTGGTGGTTGCTGATATAACCTCAGGATTTTACAGGATAACATGTTGACAGATTAGTGCTGACCATGCACGTCCATACCGTCCAAATTCAATTACATGTGAATATGGATCTATAGTGAGCAGTAGGTTGAGTTTCAGCCTTCTCTCCTGAAATAATCTGGAGAAACCTGTAACCTCTACAAGGGTCCAAACAATCTGGACACTAGATGATTCAAGCACAGGTTCATTATCTACAGTGAAAGCTTGAACTGGATATCATCTGTCCTGGAACTTCTATTTTTCAACAAATACAAACTAAAGGCCTCTTGCAAACACAGTTTTCCTCCTTGAGCATCAGTGTCCTCATCTTTAAAAAAGAGTAATCATAATAATACCTTTGCAAGGTGCTCTGAGCTTCACTACTGAAAGTAATGTTGAAATCACTGTTGAAAGAGATTTATTAGGTAAAGCACAGTCTGATCTTAGGACAAAATTAAGCCCAGACGGTCTTCTGATGTCTCCAGGCAACAAACAATTTCTTTTGGGTTTCATTTGCACTCTCCAGGACCACTGTAGTACCCATGCTATTCTCCTGTGACTAGCTTGAGAGAGGCAGTAAGGACATGGGACCATCTGAGCCTTTCTTTAAGTTGAAGGACTGCTGAGACATGCTCTCAACAAGAAATAATCCGAAACCATACTTCCATTACAAAACCTTCATTTACAGAGTTGCACAGCAATCAAATGTTCCCCGTTCACTTCATGCAGCCACTGGGTAAATTGCCCAGATAGCACAGCCTCCCGTGACAGCGATACGCTCACGACATCCAGCACCACCCATCATTCCTCACATTCACACCATCAAATGGTCCAGGATCCCCACAAAAATAGTTTCTGGATTAATAATGCTTGGTGGAAACAGAGCAAAACATACGTGATACTGATGAGCAGAAGGAAGCATTTTTGAGGTTTTTCCAGCTGTAGTATCATCCTCTTCAGCTAGATCCACAGACCCACAGTTAATAGCTTGCAGCTAAAAAACACTGGATTTCCTGAGCACACAATGCACCTCAAGCTGGGGTGTCTGTTATCTCTAAGTGATTAATTAGAGTCTGGAAGATGATAACTCAACATTAGCTTTTTTCCCACATAATCAGCTCTCATATATAGTGCATGGGAGTTTACAGAAGAGACTACTGTAGATTTTGTGCTTTAATCCTGAATTTTACTTGATACATGTTAACATTAATCACACATCTTCATAGTTCCACAACGTACCTGTGTTAATTGCAAGACACAGATTCACAGACTTTCAAATTTCTTCACTAATTAGAGGACTGCGTTTTCAATACAACAGCAGCTATTGGGGATACTCCTCACAGTTTTACTAGACTACATGTTATTCCTAGAACCAAGCTTGCTGTAAAATATTCCTGTTCTGTTTTGACAGGGAATTGGCTGTATTAGCATATTGTAGCCTAAGCAGCCCTGGAGGCTTGCTTCTAACTACGTAAATTCTGAAAGTTTAAAAATAATTTTATTTTGTATGGTGTTCACTTTATCATACAAGACAGAATTTTACTATCTTCTATCTCTTCTTTATTGCCCATTCATATGCTTTGGACATTCTTAAATATTTGCCAATGGCTTTAGTTAACAAAATAACTTTAACTTAGTATTTGTAGTACTGTAGTTATTCCCTACAGTAATAGATTGTTTAGGTAACACTGCAAATACAGTGGGAACCTTATCTATTAATCGAAGACAGAACTGGCGTCTAGTCATCAAGAGTGACCTCAGTATTTGAATATAAAGGATGTTTAAGACGGTGCCAGCAACTCCACATTTTACTGTGCATCACAAACTCCCAGCGACTTTCCCCGGGAAGCGGGAGCATCCTGGAGCAGCAGATCCTGGCTGGGCTGTGGGAGCAGGCAGGGAGGAGGGGCACAGACAAGAGGCATTTTCACCTCCCCAGTCCCCGGGCTGAACTGGCAGCCCCTGTGCCTCTCTGCTTGCTGCTGGAGGCCACTCGGTTGACATGGATCACTGGAGGGGTGTGTATGGGGGTGGTGTAGAGCCAGCGACTCTGGCTTCAGGCCAGCAGGGAAATTGCCTATGTCAGGGATTTGCAGAAACACAAACTTGGTGGAAAAGAGACAGAGGATCTTGTCCTAAAGGTCATAGCGGTTTATTTTTTAAAACATACTTAAGAGTATGTTTTTGACAACACTGGTTTTAAGAACAGTGCACCTATTTCCTCAAAGCTAAACTTAATTAAGAAAGCAGTAACTCTGGTTGTGCACTAAAATAATATAGCCGCTGCTATACCAACTAAAACAAGTAGAAAAAGGGTGCAGTATGTATTGCTTTTTCCTTGTTTTTTGATGATCCTTGCCAAGAGCTTCATTCTGAACATCATCTCCTACATGGAAACCAGGGTATTAGGGCAGAGATGAACAACAGGCCTTCTGAGCAGGCGTTTCAAGATCGCTCCTACAGCTCCACACATCTACCTGCCGCCCTGGTCTGGACCACAACCCCTCCAGCTCCCATGGACCTGACAGCACACGGCAAATCGCTGACTTGAACGTTTGCTCTCCAAAATGTCAACCACGGAAATCTTTCCTGATGACAAAGAATGCGCATGTTCAAGGGTCAGGCACATTTCTGCTAGGAGCCTTAAATGACATCTTCTGCCACTGTAATCTGAATTTAGATTTCCTTGCATAACTAACAAAGTCTAATTGAGATTTCTTTGTTGGAAATTATGCATGAAGTTAAGGCTAATTTTGTTTGTGCCTTTAGTTTGCTTTGCAGCTTCTCGTTGGTAAGGATAATGGGTTCTGACTTCCATTTTACATGAGAGACCTACACACTGACAATTTTATTTCAAATGAACAAAATCCTTCTGCAAAAAGTGGTAATACTAGCGAATCACCTCCTGTATTAAATAAACTGCAATACTTCAGATGAAACAAATAAGAAACCTGACCCTGAAAACCGAAACAGTCAGTGAAGCAACCGCTCGGTGCAAAGGGATACTTCATATATACATCCATATATACATCTATATAAAATTGAACTGATAGTACTGATATATATCATAATGCAGGTATCAGAATCACCTGAAAACAAGCTCAATGTAATGACTATGTGCTGTTGACTTTTATTTTTGTCGCCAGGGAATAGTGTTTACTTTGCTTTAAAATTTATATGAGTCATTTTGTTATGTGCCTTTTTTTAATTAGTCTGAAGGAAGCAGTCATTTGAGAAAGAGAGCGGAAATCAATTCTGATTCGATACTGATAGCTACTGTGCGATGTAAACTGTGTGTTCTTTCTAATTAAATGTAAACATGTGCAGTTCTAAAGTCCAACAGTGATGACAACAACTACTAGAAAGGATTGCTTAAGCCCTGGTCAACTGATTCTTGTGAACCTTTTGTTCATACCGTAGGTGAGCTTGTGCAATCTGTCGCAGGGCGAACGCCAGTTGTAACTGACTTTATTTTAGGTCATCTTCAGAGAAAAGACTTGACAAGAATGTGGAGCGGTCTGTAATACCTCCAGTTACCCATTAACTATGTCCTTCTGATAGCTAATCAATAGCATTGCATGGAGCCAAACACACTGCACCGAACTGCCCCTCTTCCAAAAGCCAAGTCTTGGTAAATATTTAATGGCAGTAAAGGTGTTTTGAGTCTTATCAATCTGATATGTTAAAGAACTCTTGAAAGAAACTTTATCTTGCTTCTCTCTGCATAAATAATTTGTTCAGTTACCATTTTAGTCTTATGCAAAAGCACTTAATTTAATGATCTAATGCTTTTAAATCAAGGCTTTGGACAGAGAAAATGTAGTTTCAATCTACATGTCACAAAATAAAGAAAAATCAAAGTTTATTTCCTTGATAAAATGCCAACTAGAAATATACATCAAGGAACCCAGCCCTTTATACTGTAGTAGTAAATACTGCACCAGACTCACTCAAAACCTGTTATACAAGTGCACATTTGAGATTTTCTTACAAGGCTTCAGTTTCTGTAAAATTCTTAGCTCGCTCTCACATCAAGATGGCGCAGGATTTTTAGCCTCTTTTCACCATGGAAAAAAAGCAACTCTAAAATAGTTACACTAAGATCCAGAGATTTTTTGTTCCCATACAGTGAATATTCCCATCTTTGAGTGGGTATGTTCTCAGCTAATGAGTTTTATTAACTGTTTTTCTGTTTTTCTGTGCAAATAGCTTGTCTAGATCACTAAACAGAAAAATGCTTTTATCCTGATCCTTTAACATCTAGTGTGTGTACACTCTGCTACAGCCAGGTAGGATCCAAACGCCTCCTTAGAGACTCAGATAGGTTTATTCCATGCCTCTGTGCTAATGTCACAGGATGGAGGAGGCTCCTGACCTCCTCCCCCCTGCACAGTATTCCAGCCTTCTCTGCATGATCCAACTCCAGTATGAGCCTAAGTATTTTGAAGAAACTGATTCAGCAGTGGATCCAAGCTTTTTCTTGGAAAATAATCTGGGAATAAAACATTGATAGTGTTTCGGTTTCCAAAATGTGAATCACCATAAATGTTTTCCCAGAAGTATAAGCATTATTTTTTTCCCCAGTGTTTAAATGGCCTCTTTAGTGCTCTTGATGCCATTCAATAGATTTCAAAAATAAAAATCACGGGAATAATTCCCAAACACTGGCATAGATAAACTGAACAGTCTGGAGTTTTCAAATCACTAGTAATTGGCTCTGATGAAAACAGTATTAATTAAAATGATAAAGGCATATAAATCAATCAAGCAGTAAAGCGCATGGCACCATTCAGGAACGACCGGCTGAAGAAAGCCTGTTACTAATAAGCTCAGAAAATATCTTGTACTTAGTACAATGTTATCTTTATAAATCAGACATGATCGTGAATTTTATGGCTGTCCTGATTTGCTATTGTGATCGCTTGGCTTAACTCCCCCACTGAACCAGAAAAGCAAGAGACGAAGCTGTCTTGGACCCAGGGCTGGAAGCCAGCCCTGCCTTCAGCATGGCCAGGAACATCCAGCTGAGTAGATGGAAGAGTAGAGTCTCTCCAGGAGAAGGCAATTAAAAGAAATACAAAGAATGGAAACGTGTTTCAAAGACGGAATAACCAAATACAAATGGAATTTGAGAGAGGGATGATCTCATGGATGAGCTGAGTAGTGCTAAAGCTAGAAACCCTCAGTGTGGCTGACCTGGGAAGGGAATTCACAGGGGACTCTGCCTTCTTGTCATTCCTTTATTGCTGAATGATTCAGCTGGTTAAAAGTCTTCGAGTGACTTTTTAAAAAAATTAAAATATACCATGTTTTTTAATTTGAGGATATTTCCCCCCTGCCCCAGGAAAATAAAACAGAGAGTTATTGAACACTTTTGTCTGACTTTTCTCAAAGGTGTAACTGAAAAATATTAAGCAACTCTGACCAAAGGTAAACAAGGTGTCCTGTGGTCCAGCACATGCCCAGCTGTGGTCACCAATGTGCCAAGAAGTGAGGTACACCGAGGAACTCTCTGTGAGTGTGCCTAGCGCATGATTTCCCCGCTTTCTTGGTACTGTACACAGCAATACGTGCCACTCTGAAATAGCAGGTGAGTCACTCAGAGGACTGTGTGTGCTGCAGTCTGAAAACCTTCCTCCAGACTAGTACAGATGCCTGTAACATCTACTTTAAAGCTATCATGGCGTCTCCCATAAAAAAAATGCAGTTGGTTTGGGGATTGCTATGCAGATATACGCTTAGCAAGTCACCTCCTGAAAGCCGTGTAAATGACACAATGGCAATGTATCGCTACTCAGTAAGCCACGTCTTACCTAGTTGCTGCTGCCAAACCCTTATTCGTATAAATCATACAGCTCCTTGGACAGTCAAGCGCTATGAAACAAGGCAGTTAAAACGATGGCTTAAATGATAAAGGGAACGCCTGGGAAATTTAATATAGGGGAAGTCTGCTTCCCTATTGTACCAATGCTTACTGAAGCAACTGGGCAGACTTGTCTGGGCCATTCTCCTTGATGCGAAACAAGGACGCACGCTGGGGGAATGATTTAGTGGAGTGGGGATCAGAGCTCCGTCTTGAGTTCCCTCTTCTATTTCACATCTTCTGTGTGGCACCGAGCAAGTCACAACTTGCAAACCTCAGCCTGCCATGCTGAAACTGGGAGTGAAGTGCCTTTCCCTTGCTTTTTGTCTTCCTTAAATTCTAAGCTCTGGGGGCCCAGGATTGCTTCTTATTACCTAAGTGTGCTGTATCTGGAAACCTGAGGCCCTGATCTTGGTTCAGGTCTCAGTGCAAATTATTATGCATGGGAAGATACTAAAGAGCTTATTAACAGGATGCGTGCGTTAGCAATGCGCATCAGCCTGGTTAACCTCAGCAGACAGATCCAGATTTGGGACATTTATGGAAAAAACACAAGAGTTGCTCACAAAGTGCCAGTTTCTGCCTCCCCATTGCAGGTTCAGCCACTATTGTTACCACAGGGTGCAGGCAGTGAGAGCACCCCCCCGCCCCCGTGCTTTGTTGAGCTGTTGCGAGCCCAAGATCCTTGGTACCTGAGATGTTCTCGGTTTCCTCCCAAGTGAAAGGGGCCATCAGCCAGATACAGCCTACTGACTGGAAGCCGAATCGCACAACTCTCATGCCTCTTGAGAAGTGAGAGATTAGACTGGCAGCTGCTGGAGAAAAACCGGAGAAGAGAAAGCTCCAAAGTGCAGGGCTTGGAAAGTGGTTGAAAACAGATGTTTAATTGATTTTTGTATCCTAAAGCTTTTAAGTTCTCTTCCCTTACTTTTCTTTTACTCTCATAAGTTTTGACCATTTGGCTACTGAAGTCAAACCTGTAGAAGAATAATATTGTTGTGCAGCTTAATTTAGCCTGAGTGAAAACAACCATTTTAACTTTATGAAGCATGAGTTCACAAGAAAAACTGAAGCTTTTTCTTTTTACCAGCATATCATTTCTCCATAACCAGCAGGTAAAAGTGAAATACTGTAACAGGAAATGTATTGGTTGCACTGAACCAAAGAATTAATTATTTTCTCAGGACCTGACAAGGAAACTGAATGAGTATGAAAGCTCTTGTGAAATCTAGCCAACGTTGAATTCAACACTGTTCAATTCCTTATTTATTTTTTGAACAGGACAAGATAACTATTAGTATGAATACTGCCTACTGTGTTTATACACATCCAACCCGTATTATAGTCTCCTCTGATAGAAGCTGTAACATTGCTTGGGAGGGAGAACTAGATAGTCCTCGTTCTACTGTCACAACTGTAGAAGTATAATATGACTCATTTGGTAAAGACAGTAGGGTAGAACAGCTAAATAGAAGAATAAGTATTTCTGTATCTCCACCAAAGACCTTAGGATGAAAGTCTAGCCTCTGTATTATTCCCTTTTACTGAATGTATTATTCCCTTTTACTGAATATGATTGAAATAAACAGAATGTGATGTTAGATGAGCCTGGGTAACATTAAGATCCTGCATAGCTCAGAAGCAAAAGTAAAATATATCAGATAATATCAACCTTGTTACCCATGCTTATTGCAACTCCTTTGAGTGAGGGACAAATTCACAGCACTTCTCCTTCCTCTTTGATAAAAGCTCCTTCCAGTTCAATCTTTAATGACAGTGGAAGTTATTAGCTCATTTCTCGCTTGTGGACCAGGAGAAAGCCTAGTACAGAATGCTTTGAATTTATTTGTATCAAGAAGCTAAAGGCTGTGGCCATAAGTAGGTGCTTACACTGTTCTGTGTGTCTAGTACAACCAAATGCTTCCTGGAAATCTTACTGCTTCCTCCTGATATCTGGGAATGGAACACCAGAAGAGAAAGAATGCAAGAAAATATTGCTTTATACATACAAAAAGAGGGGCAAGAAGACAAAGTTCCTTCAATAGTAAAAAGAAAAAATAATCTAGATATTTCAAAATTTAATCGTAACCTTGTTTACCTAAATGACCATGGGACAGGTATGACAAAAATCCTTCAGGGTAAATTTTGAATGCAATGTACAGAGTTTTTACCTTAACGAGATACGTAAGATCAGAACCTATGAATCAAGCATATGATATGCCCCTAAGTTATTTTTTTATGGACAGTGAGTGAGAGGATGTCATTCCTCTGTTTAATCAGGAGTTAAAGCGTGTACAGTAATTCCTTATTTTCACAATATTCCTTCTGACAAAGATAACAAGCATAAGAATGGTTCCCAGCTGGCTAAACCTGACATACAGGTTTTGTTAATAAAAAAATGCATGACTTAATTAATGAAACGGATCTATTAAGACTGTCCCCCAATCTACCACAGTGGCCCCACCTACAGCTGAACTTCACATGACCTATCTTATGCAAAAAGAATTGTAATAACTTGCACTGGAAGTTGTTATAGAGGAAAGGTTGCGATGAAGAAAAAATATGACTCAGAAATGAATACAATGCCCCTAGAGGAGAAAGCTTAGTATTTTCACTTTTACTCAATGTTTTCTTTTACAGTGAATAATTGAAACTATTTTGCTAAACTGTGTAAAATTATTTCACCAGGAGTAATTACACATGATCTATTAGCACCTGATACTATCTATTGTTTAAATTGCTTGCATTCAATCCATGAGTAATGTCAACAGTATTAACGTCCATTAGGGAAGCATTAATTGAGTAAAAATCATTTTTAAGTGTTCGACATTCTTGTAAACATCCACCAGCATAATGTTCAAAAGAAAAGAAATATCATTATACCAACATCTTCTTGGATTTTTTTAAAGGCATGTCTTTATTTAAGTCTGCAAACTCAGGGTCTTTCAACTCCCAAACAATTTACCTGTTTTGTTCTGGCAAGCATAAATCTGTAGCAATCTACTCATTTTACATTCTTCTGTGTTCCTGTCTAGCTGTTCTACACTAAATGGCTATCCAAATTCACCTCCATCACTTTGGCAGGCTCAACACCTCTTTTGCTAAACCAGTTTTTTCCCCTGAAACATAAAGAGCTGCACTGTTACGAACAGAAAAAAGGAACTCTGCAAAATTTCTTCAACAAAATTATATATATATATTCATTGATTTGACCAAAACTGTCTGTTGTCGTGTCCC